>OX451219.1:74679296-74719296 GCA_949628195.1 Phasia obesa
GGGCGTGGTTTTTGGCCCGTAGCCTCCAAAGGAATGATCCGATGTTGCTGAATTGCAATACCAAAATTTTCGAAACTATGCCTGATAGATTGGTGTGCTTAAATTTTTTGTATCTCTTCTGGTGCCTTGGCAAATGACATTACCACACTAACACGGACAGACGGACATCGCTTAATCAACTTCTCTATGTATAAGGATCCAGAATATATATACTTTATGGAGTCGGAAATGAATATTGTAGAAATTACACACGGAATGACAAACTTTATATATACCCCTTTCCACCTGTGGTGAAGGGTATAAAAAGAACGCAAGAGATGTGACACAAAATTATGATTTTATAATTTTAAGAAGGAAATGAAAAATATTTAAAACAAAATTATTAACATTGTAGTTAGCTTATAGTAAGGCCATAAAAGTTAACTTTAAGTGTGTTATTTTTGTAGTTGTTTTTCATTTCAAACGTATATACATATAAGGAAGTAAATGTATGTAATAAGGAATTCTAAAATACACTTCAACATAAGGCAGTTTACTTTGCTTTCAGAACTCACCGGATAACAATAGACGAACAGACTGGTAATTTAATTTTTCTTCATTGAGCATTGTTTGTTTCTTGAAAGGATGCTACCTAGAAGTGAAAATTGTGTAAATATATATTTTAAATAACTTAAAAAAATATTATTACCACTTTGTAGTTATCATGGATGAACAACTGTTTTTTAATAGTTAAAGGATTCAGCCTTGAACGCTTTTCTGCAATGCAAGATCCTGCAGATGAAAATGCGATTTCAGATGAGGCTGAAGTAGCGGGAATACTGAAGCAGGTATTCGCTAGTTCAGCAATTCTTGGGTAAAGCCTTAATTAAAACCAGAATTAATAAACAGAAAAACTTCAAGAGTTATTTAATAAGTGTTTAATGCATATAATTTATTACCATTTGATTTTCTATCCACCAATCTAAACTTTCTGCTTCTTTGACATCAACACCCAAATAATTTTGAATTTCTTTTGTGAGAGAGTCAGTTGGGCGATTTCCAGACCCCGACACGAATTCCAACATTTTTCTGCGAGTTTCAGATATTTTCTACGAACAAAGTTATATTGATATATAAGTATATACATATGTATGTATTTTAAATTAAGCAAGATTATATTTTGTTGGTTTTAAATACTTTTTATTTAATATTATGCTAATTACCCATAACATTTTTTAATAAAAATGCAATTTATTTGTTGGGGGAAAGAGCTAGTCCCTATACGTATTTCACTAGTTGCTCAGGCCAGATCATCAGGAAACCTTTTTCCTAATTTTAGAGAAGCCAAAAATACTCTATAAGTAATAAAATTCTACAAAACACAATGAGAATTATGCATGTTAATAGAATAATATTACAGAATATTAAAGCTTCAACAAAACACCAACAAACAAACCACGTTTTTATTTTTCCTTACTGTCCTTCTACAATTGGATGGTTTTTTGCCTTCACTGAATGCAGACGTAAGGTGTGATGAAAAGCATACACAAGTTAATTTTGTTCTCGCAAGAGAATCGAAAAAAACAAGTGTTGCCAAGGTTTGCACAAGCAGTTGCATATTTAGTTATTAATAAAATTTTTGGGAATTCAAATATTAATTATTTAATATTATGCTAATTACCCATAACATTTTTTAATAAAAATGCAATTTATTTGTTGGGGGAAAGAGCTAGTCCCTATACGTATTTCACTGGTTGCTCAGGCCAGATCATCATGAAACCTTTTTCCTAATTTTAGAGAAGCCAAAAATACTCTATAAGTAATAAAATTCTACAAAACACAATGAGAATTATGCATGTTAATAGAATAATATTACAGAATATTAAAGCTTCAACAAAACACCAACAAAACAAACCACGTTTTTATTTTTCCTTACTGTCCTTCTACAATTGGATGGTTTTTTGCCATCACTGAATGCAGACGTAAGGTGTGATGAAAAGCATACACAAGTTAATTTTGTTCTCGCAAGAGAATCGAAAAAAAAACAAGTGTTGCCAAGGTTTGCACAAGCAGTTGCATATTTAGTTATTAATAAAATTTTTGGGAATTCAAATATTAATTATTTAATATTATGCTAATTACCCATAACATTTTTTAATAAAAATGCAATTTATTTGTTGGGGGAAAGAGCTAGTCCCTATACGTATTTCACTGGTTGCTCAGGCCAGATCATCAGGAAACCTTTTTCCTAATTTTAGAGAAGCCAAAAATACTCTATAAGTAATAAAATTCTACAAAACACAATGAGAATTATGCATGTTAATAGAATAATATTACAGAATATTAAAGCTTCAACAAAACACCAACAAACAAACCACGTTTTTTATTTTTCCTTACTGTCCTTCTACAATTGGATGGTTTTTTGCCATCACTGAATGCAGACGTAAGGTGTGATGAAAAGCATACACAAGTTAATTTTGTTCTCGCAAGAGAATCGAAAAAAAAAACAAGTGTTGCCAAGGTTTGCACAAGCAGTTGCATATTTAGTTATTAATAAAATTTTTGGGAATTCAAATATTAATTATTTAATATTATGCTAATTACCCATAACATTTTTTAATATCCAATTGTAGAAGGACAGTAAGGAAAAATAAAAACGTGGTTTGTTTGTTGGTGTTTTGTTGAAGCTTTAATATTCTGTAATATTATTCTATTAACATGCATAATTCTCATTGTGTTTTGTAGAATTTTATTACTTATAGAGTATTTTTGGCTTCTCTAAAATTAGGAAAAAGGTTTCCTGATGATCTGGCCTGAGCAACCAGTGAAATACGTATAGGGACTAGCTCTTTCCCCCAACAAATAAATTGCATTTTTATTAAAAATTGTTATGGGTAATTAGCATAATATTAAATAATTAATATTTGAATTCCCAAAAATTTTATTAATAATTAAATACTTTTGTTTCTTTTATTTTAAAAGTTTTATATTTTACCTCTCTTTTTACTGGTGGCTCATTGGACACTTGACTACATGATGGGGTTTCTATTATTTCCCTATTTTTATCTCTTGCAAAATAAATTTTTCCTTATTTGTTGGATGATCTACATCAAATTGTACAACATAGTCGTCTTGTACATATTCTTTTTCTGGAATTTTTGAGAGGTAAACATCAAGTTTTGACCAATTTTTTTGGCATGGATCCATCAAAGCAGCCAGCACATGAATTTTTAAAATTTTGAACCTCTTGTAAAACTGTTTTTTGGCGTAATTGTACAAATGGATAATAATGCCAAATGATGCCATTTCGCCTTTCTCTACCAACTTTGGGTAAATTGTTTCAAAAAAATATATGCAAGTTGCATATTCTTGGCCTTGTAGGTACGTCGTAGCTTCTGAAAAAATTTCTAAAAAGGCACCAAACTTCTTAATCAAACCCTGCTCCATTTCAGAAATAACTATATGGTCTTTCTTAATTTTGAGGAGCATGAAGTTTAACAAATCAAAATTTTGTACGAAGCTGTTAATTATATTTAAAATTGAATTCCATCTCGTTTCAATTGAATTTTTCAAAATATTTAAGTGTGGCGATTTAACAGCTGCTTCCAAATCAGTTTCAAGGTACCCTGTGGGAAAGTTGTCGTCAGCATCTATGTTTGCATTTATGTTTTGAATATTTATAATAATATCATAAGCATTTTCTTGCTGCCTTAGTAGTTGTAGTTTTTGTAACTCTTCACCTTTATATGTTAATGCTCTAAATATTTGTTTCAATTTCAAAATTATTCGGTTGATTTGATCAAATTGCGAGTTGTTCAGAATGTCTTGAACCAGGAAGCGATGCAGTGAATGTGCCATACAAGGATATCTAACAATGTTTTTAATTTTGAGGGCAGATACTATATTAGATCCCCCGTCTGTTACGGATCTAATACATTTGTTTTCGAGATGAAAATTTTGTAAAGTTTCGGATATCTTATCAGCAATAAGTTGACCAGTGTGTGGATGCGGAAAATGTTCAGTTTTTAGTGAAATGTTTTTTAAGATGAATTCTTCAGAGAAATGTATTTTTACGTTTATATAAGATATTTTCTTATATTTATCAGTTCACATATCCATAACCAAAGTTATATTATTTGGACATTTTTGCAATATAGTTTTAACACATTTTAAATAAAACTCGTACAAATCATTAAGAGCTGACGTTGCTACAGTTGTTGATGTTGGAAAAGTTAGAGCTGGATCAAAAGTTTTCATATATTTTTGAAAGCCTGATCTTTCCACTGTACTGAAAGCTTGAAGATCAATGCAACACATTTCGCACAGACGTCTGGCATGCATAAAACTTACTCTTTGAACGAGATGTTGTCAAAGACTTTACTGTTAAAAGTTCCGATTTTTTGTATGTCAAACTTTTAATATGCCATTGTGCCATGCCTTTAGGTGGTTAGTAAGGTTTGTTGTAGATGTTGTTGATCCGAAGCTATTAACAATGAAATCATTTACAGTATTTTTTATTCTTATAAAGCAAGCCATACACGTTGCGATAAGTTGTACAACCAATTCTAGGAACCAGTTATATGCGCTCCACAAACGATACAATTTAGAGTGCGATTTCATGTACAATTTCATTTAACAACCCAACTCTCTCAAAGTAAGATGTCGTTCAATGTTCCCTCATATGCTACAATTGACATCGTCCGGAAATAATACTTAACATTCAATGTTAACAGCAAGATAGTCAAAACAATACTATACACAGATAACTTGACAAAAAATCAAAACTTTTTGATCTTTCGTACAACCGACATAGATCTTGAATGCAATCAGCCCATATACGTTACAATTCGTATACAACCTACGATTCCTAGAATTCGTTGTATAACTCATCACATCGTTATTTTTTTATTTATTTGAATAATAGAGCAATTAAATATAAAACATATTTTTTTAACGATTAAAGTAAATAATCTGTTAAAAATGTGCTACTTCTTCTGGCCCATTGCAAAAAGATTGGGTAAAAAAACTCCAATATAAAACCCCCGAAATTCTTTATTCATTTTGTCATTATATTAAAAGGTTTTCAGTGTGAAATGAGAAATAAAATATAATAATATATAATATTCAAACTTACCCTTTTAATGTTGTATCTTCCGACTCAAAGCAAATTTTGCAAAATTTATATTTGCATAGGACCTTTTTGTTTAAAATATGCAAGTCTCCAAAATATTTCCATCATTCCGCTATGCTGTTGGTTTTCGTTAATATTTTAGCATTTTATTTTACTTGCGTTTGTTTTCTAAGCAACGTTTGGTAATATTTAAAATTTTTTTCTACTCCAGTCGCTTCACATTCTGAATCTGAGGATTCCTAAGTACGACCATTAAGTTTTGAAAAATATTCGCTAATTGGAACTTGAGTCATCTAAACGTATGTAATATTTTAATAAAAATCGAAATAATAAGTAAAAAATTAAAAACCGAAATTTTACTAAAATCAGAATTTTAGCAAAAAAAAAAAAACGAAAATTTAGTAAAATCCGAAGATTTTTAGCAAAATACGAATATCTATATATATAAAGCACAAAATGTGTTTGTTTGTATGTTTGTTTGTTTCTGAATAATACGTATTTATTTAATTTTAAACAAACCGCAAAACAACTAACGAAGCTAAAAACGATTACTGTTCAAAAGTTAAGCTATTTTCACCAGCATCCGTCTTTTATTTGGGACACTATTCAAGCCTCTGTCTAGAACTGTTTCAAAGATAGGGTCACATGGATCAAATAACATCACCTATTGGGACACCCTTTAATTTACAATTTTATATTAAAGACTTGTTGTTATAGAGGACTTGGCCACAAAGATTCATTGTAAATTTCAACTATTTGTCTATAGCGGTTCAAAAGTCTGTCCATATATATCAAATTACATGAACTATTGGTACACTCTTTACATTATATTTCCAAATATTTATACTTGTTATTATACCAGAGAAAGTAGTCGACATTCTGCCTAATTTTCAAGTGTTTGTGTTTAACTGTTCAAAAGATAGGGCCATATAGATAAAATTACATAATTTATGGGGACACCCTTTAATTTCTAAATTAAAAATGTGTACTTTCTATAGTGGACTTTGCAATACAGGTTCCTTGTAAATTTCAGCTGTCTGTCTATAACAGTTCAAAAGTTTGGCCACATACATAGAATGACATGACATGAACGTTCATAGTAATCGACATTCTGTTAAAGTTTCAAGGTTTTGTCTGTAAGGATTCAAAAGATAGGCCTATATAGGTCAAATTACGTCACCTACGGGTACACCCTTTAAATTTATTTTTTTTATTAATTTCTGCTGTTGGGAGCTATAGCAACACGCATTTTTCAAAATTTTTTTTGGTGCCCTTTACGGTTCTTAATACACGTAAAAAACATGTATGTTCTATGGGGAAACTCTTTAACTGTTGTTGAAACTTTTTAATTATTTTTATATTTTTTTTTGTATTTGTTATAAGGGACAAATTTATACATACTTTGCATAAACTGTCCAGTTCAACAATAAGGCTACATACATATCTAAATGTGTCAAATTCGCAACACCCTTTAATTTTGATTTATTATATTTTTAACCGATTTCAAAAAAGAAGTAGGTATCAACTCGTTTGAATGTTGCTTTTTTATTTTAAGTTTACGGTTAAAACAACAAAATATATGTATGTTAGCAAAAAAATCACGTAACTATCGAAACACCCTTTAGGTTTTTACAATGATAATACAATTTCTATGAAAACAACAAAAATCTACTTATTACGGTTAAAAAAATGGGGCCACATAAGTACGTGGAAAACATGTCACCCACGGAACACCCTTTAATTTCATTATATTTGTTATAGAAGCCATAGTAATACACTTTCTGGGAAAATTTCATGAACATACCTATCACAGCTCAAAAATAAGGCCATAATCGTGAAATCCTCACCGCAGTTGGAAAACCCTTTAACTTTGAGTTACATTTTTGTACTTGTTAGTACAGCTAACATAGTATGGTTCAAGAAATAGGGACATATAGGCGAATAATACGTCACTTTCGGAACACCCTATAAGTTTTAGTATTTGTTGTTATAGCGGCCAAAGTAATACAACTTGTGTGAAAATTATAGGAGTCTACCTCTTACGGTTTCAGAGATAGAAAGCGCTGACAGATGGACAGACATTGTAACGAAAACAATAGGGTTACGTTTTTACCCATTGGGTACGGAACCCTAAAAACGAAAATTTATTAAATACGAAATTTTAATAAAAAATCTAAATTTAAGTAAAAATCGGATTTTTAGTAAATATCTAAAATTTTATAAAAAAGTTTACCAAATATCGAAAATTTTATTAAAAATCGAAATTTTATTAAATATCGACAATTTTATTATAATAAAAAATTTTCAAAGTTTAAGCCTTTCAGAAGACTTAAACGTGGCCGTTAAACTTTAAATGTTAAATGTTCCTTATAGGAATTACACGATTATATATACGTATTGTATGTATGTATATAATTATATGTATATATTTATTTTCAACACTTACCTTTAACTCTTCTAGAAATTGTATGCACTTTTAAAAACTCTTAATTAAAACACTTTTAGATAAATCACTTTCGAACTCAAAAAACTAAGTATTGTAGTACATATTGTCTACACCTGACACAAATATATCTAGACATAACTCAAACTTTATATATAAAATCGCATTGTTTTTGTCACTGTTACATTAAATTAAATTAAACTTTTATTAACAATGTGTTAATAAAATAAATGCGAGTTAAATTTACATCCGTACAATATTGAAATGTTAAAGTACCATAAATAAGACGATGTAGTTTCCAAAACTTTATGTCTTGTTTTAACTCATATATATGTATATATATATATATATATATATATATATATATATGTATATATGTATGTATATATGTATGTATGTATATATATATATATATATATATATATATATATATATATATATATATATATATATATATATACATATATATTATATATAATATTGTAAAACAACAGCTATTTTAAAATTTTCTTATTATGTCGGTCCATAGGAAAAACATTGAAAACTGAATATATGTATCTAAAAAAATCTGTACTATACGATATATAGTTGAAGTAATCAAACGGATTTTTTAACATTATATAGCAAAAGTAAAAAAAATTACTTAAATTTGCATATATTTTAACTAAAACTTAATTTAAAAGCAAAAAATTAAAAAAAAAATTAAGAATATAAATGTTAAAATTGTTTCTTAAGATTTCTATTAATTGTGCACAGTTTGTACGAATACTTGTACATTAATATACTAAAAACTTACTTTATATTGTTAAATTAATACTTCAATTTTCATCGCTGATAAACACTAAATTTTTGGCGGTTGAATTTGTACAAGCCGCCAAAAACGGCGGCTGATTCTGAGCCGAAGCAAGCCGATCAATCTGTCAGGCATAGTGTCGAAAATTTTGGTATTGCAATTCAGCAACATCGGATCATTCCTTTGGAGGAATGATCCGAGAGAGAACAATTCATATTTTTATACCCTTCACCACAGGTGGAAAGGGTATGTATAAGTTTGTCATTCCGTGTGTAATTTCTACAATATTCATTTCCGACCGCATAAAGTATATATATTCTGGATCCTTATACATAGAGAAGTTGATTAAGCGATGTCCGTCTGTCCGTGTTAGTATGGTAATGTCATTTGCCAAGGCACCAGAAGAGATACAAAAAATTTAAGCACACCAATCTGTCAGGCATAGTTTCGAAAATTTTGGTATTGCAATTCAGCAACATCGGATCATTCCTTTGGAGGCTACGGGCCAAAAACCACGGCTTTAATAATTCTGTTTTGCCTTTTTTTGTCAAATAAATATTAGACTGCGACAGGTAGATCGCAAGGAGTGCATACAGATCTCGGGGGATCAATAACCCCCTGCGGAGCGATTTTTGTTTGTTTTTAGATTGGTAGGGTTTTTCTGCTTTGATTTGTATTAGAGACCTTAATAGAAAGCAATACGCATAGAGGTAGCCAATGGACACACAGGGTACCTACTGATAAATAGGAGCAGTTAAAAGGACACCCCATGTGTCAATACGAGGAATTTTTTTTTGTAAGGACTTCTTTTTGCTTTAGTCTGACCATTCTAACTCAATATAGATTGCAGAAAGGTCCAAAATTTAACAAAAAAATTTCAATCAAATTTTTAAAAAAAAATTTTTTAAAAAATTTAAAAAAAAAAATGTTTTTAATTTTTTTCAAAAATATTTACAAAAAAATTTACAAAGCATTTTCAAAAAGATATTTTACAGAAAAATATTCGAAAAAAAATTTTTTTAAAAAATTTTCCAAAAAATTTTCGAATAAAATTGTACAAAAAATTTTTAAAAAAATATTTTTACAAAAAATTTTTACACACATTTTTCTAAAAATTAAAACAAAAATTTCAATATTTCTTTGAAAATGAAAATCATGACTGTAACATAACATATATTTAATATTAAGAATATACATATGTATGTATGTATGTGTGTATATAGAGTAACATATTTTTTTAAATGCGTTTGATTTTTAAATAGATGATATCTCTGTTTTAAAACCTAGGTGCATTAAACACATATACATCATCAGAATACCGACTACAAACTGTCAAAAATGAAACGTTGTGGCTGTCGTCAACTTAGGCTAATTTCTATTTTATTCAACAAAAGAAAATGTCACAAAATTGTAAATTACAAATTCATATACAAACAAAAAGTTTTGGAGAAAAAGTTTGAAAAAGTTATTTAATTTTATAAAAGCAAAATAAGTATTTCTACTACAATATCAGAGTTTACGATGTAGCTGTCGTCTTCAATATCATTAAGTAGCTGACAACACGGAGACAATTGTAGCAAACGGAATTTGTTTTCATTTTGCTTCTATTTCTTTGACTCATGAATAATGATTTTTTCTCATACGACTTTATTTAAGTAAAGAGTCAACAATATGGATAATGCTGTACATGTCTGTATAAGTAGAATCACCGTGGTGAAGATGAAGTGCTATATTCGGCCGTGCCGAATACTTGTTTTTATTCAACTCTAAAGCATATTTGAGTAGTATGTTTAAGCCGGTTCAGTGACAGGTTTTTCATACAAATCAATGCTCCAAAGGCGTGGCATATTTTGTTCCCGCTCACTTTTTGTATCAACCAATCAGGAGAGATCAATTGTCATCCATTTTCTTTATCAAATAATTGGGAGAGAGCAATTGTCATACATTAGCCATTCAAATGAGAGATAAAGAAAGAGAAAAATAACAAAAAACATAATGACATTTTTATATATTTTTTTTTAAGAAATCATGTAAAATAAATTGAATAAATATTCAGAATCATTTATTAAAAAATTTAAAGAAGATAGTCAAGCTTGAGGCCATGTACATATGTAAATATATTATTTGAGACCACCACAAAAAAAAAAAATCGAAGAATTCAACGGTCGTAATATTTTTTTAAGACAACACTACCTGATTCTTGCTTGTCTGCAGAAAAGACCCAAAGTCTTTGACAGGAATCGACATCCGTAACCGTTAGACTGGTAGATTAACATCGAGTGCTCGATTGGAGTATTGAATAATTCATTTTTTTTTGCTTTTATACAGGCTTTACTACATAAACTTTCTGCAATTGAGTTCTTGGTTAGATTTTTTAAGACTAAATTGGCTAAACACTTATTCCACAGTAGAGGACGAATGTGTTAGAACAAAATAATAAAAATTAAAATCCTTGAATCAATAAATTTCACAAATATTTTTACAAAAGCTTAGCAAGGTTCTAGTGTCATTTTGGTTTACAAACTTTTAAAAATCAAGTAAATTTAGCTCTCCAAATGCGGCGTCAATTCATTGAATATGTTAATTTAAATTGTCTAAAATTATTTTAGTTGTATCTTCTACGTTTTCCACTAATGCAAAATAAATCTTTGATAGTTCGTATATATATACTAATACTAATTCTACAGCTAATGAGATTGGCAGGAATGCAATATGTTCAGATGTTTTATTTTTAATAATCTTTGAATTTCATCAAATTGTCCAAGAAAAAGTCTCAACGTTTAAAGAATTTTTATTCAACGAAATGAAGTTGACAAAGATCATAAAAGATGCAATTTAAGAAAGAAAATCGGCAAATATCACCTAGCCAATTTTACGATAGAAAACCAGCAAAATGCAGAGAAATCAGCAAATCTGGCAACAGTGTATGAGAGATCATTAGCAACCCTACAAGAACAGTAACCATCAATTGAGCAATCATTTGAGTGTCACTGATGAGAAATTTTTTCTCATTGCGTAGAACAGTGCTACCATCACGTTATTAAGGGCATGTTGCAAAAATGAAGGACACTTTTGTATACGTATGATCAACTATGATGTAGATATTAATCAACGATGACTACTCAAAGTGGATAAATAAACCCCTCACAGCTGACTAAGCAAAATTGATGCAGAAACAGATTCAATATTTTTTTATATTTTAATATTTATTAAAAAACATTTTAAAATTAGGTTATACATATTTATTTAATATATAATTTAACATATTTAAATATTTTTATTCGCTCAATGATGACTGCTTTCTACTGCCATTCGAACGCTTTTTCGAAATGCAATCGCTTCCTGCTGCTGTAAAACATCTGAAATATGAAGAAATATATAAATTATCAAATATTTTATGATAGATCAAAGTACGTACATACCTCAAAGATGATTATTAAATCACATAAGCTTCCCGGAAGCATATTCTTCTTATCTACCTTCATAATTGTACTTCTCCAGAGGGTCTTCCGAACAGATTGCACGGATGTCAGCAGTATGCCCCGACGTTCATTTTAGCTTATGCAAATATGTTGTCTGTGAAGAATAAAATAATAAAGTAAAAATTTGAATTAGTTACTATTGCTTGATTGAAATTTGCTGCCTTAATTTCAGCTCTACCTCTTCCACAGCCAAAAGGGTCTTCAAGGAAAGAATGCTAGCGACTCCACGTTGACACATTATATATTTTTAATTATTTAATTTCTTATGCACTAAACTACTTTTTACATTTATTTTCGTTTCATATTTCACATTTATTTTAGTATTTTACAACATTAAAAACACGCAGATATGTACATATATTTTACAATTTACGACTCCATTTACATTGGCAGAGTTGTATTTTGCAAAAAATTCAACTCTGCCACTTACATTCATTTTTTTATTTTTGTTTATGTATGAGTTTTCATTGTTCATGTGTTAGTTTCAATCAAGCAGGAAAATTAATTAAACGTTTGTCAACCCCGAAAAACTGAACAAAAATATTGTAAACAATAACCCATTCAACAATTTTGTAAAAATGCGCAATAATCTATTAAACCAGAAATCATAAGAAATCAATTTGTAGTTATAGTTTAAGGTTTTTATTAAAAAAGTCAGTTGTAATTTTAACTCAGAAATAAATGGTCATAAGACCCTGTTTAACTGGCGCCCGAGCAAAAGGAAAAATTTATCATTTAGTACAGTGCAAGTATTAACTTAAAAGTGAAAATACATTAAAAAACAAGCCTCTGTTTCAAAATTAATCAAATCCTTTCTGCAAGGATAACGAACAGTGTCGATAAATAAAATCTTTAAAAAAAGGAAGAAGTGAAACCTAGAAATTTTCAAAACAAAGTGCCTTTAGTGAAGTCAAGAAGCTCAAATTCCCGAGCTTTTAAATAAGTGAAACCAACTAAAATTTAAAGCACCTTTAGTGAAGCCAGCAAGTTCCAACTCCTGCGCTGTGAAGTGAAGAAAGAGAAGTGAAAAACGAAGCTTTTAAACCAAGAGAAAGTGATAGTCAAGGCCCCCTAGTAGTAGAAGCAAAAAGGACGATATAACGTGTCCGCCAACTATCCATAGTGGAGGAAGAAAAACAACTGTAACTCATTTAACTTATATTTTAAGAAGTTTTTTTTTTATAAAAGAGAGAAAATCAGAACAGAAATTAAAAATTATAAAATTAAAGAGAAAAAAAAAAAACAAAAACAGAAATTTTAAGATTTAAAAATCAAAAAATAAAAGATGTAAAATGAAATTTTAAGGAAAAAAGAGAGAAGCAGAAATTTAAAGATTTAAAATTCAAAAGAAAATTATAAAACGCAATTTTTAAAAGCACAAATTTTAAGATTTAAAATTAAAAGAAAATAAAAATTATAAAAAGAAAATTTTAAGATTTGAAAAGCGAAAAGTAAAAATTATAATTTCATGTTTTTAGAGATTTTAAGAATTTTAAAAGTGAAATTTAAGTATAACCAGAAGAAATATTTTAATTTAAAAAAAAAATTAAAAGAGAAAATTTTTTTTAACCATTTTAAGAGAAGCTATTGTTAAAAATACTTCCTTGTACAATACTATTTAACGAGGATGTCAAACCCAAATAATCTCATTCGTCCGCCCGTCCTTAACCCAGACGGCCCATCTACTTCTAGGGCAAATGGACAATTAAGTTTAGACGATTTAATCGAGCTTATAAAAAATGTTGCTTCAGACATACTGAAACAACAGTGCGCGGAAATAGTACAGAATACACTTAATCCCGAACCAGATGTAGTTAGGGACCAAAAAATAAACGAAGAATATAGGAATAGACTTGAGGGCCTAGACAAGGTCACCGATATTTTAAAAGGTTTACGTGCATTTTCAGGACGCCAGGGTGAATTTAATTCCTGGAAAAAAAGTGTTGAGCGTGTGCTTCAGATTTACGAAAGCACAAAAGGAACGCCCAGATATAACGCTATATTGAGCACCGTTAGAAATAAAATACTAGGAGAAGCAGACATAGCTCTTGAATCATATAATACGCCGCTGGACTGGACCGCCATTTCCACATGTTTGACATTAAATTATGCAGACAAAAGGGATATTTCAACCCTTGAATATCAAATGACTCACTTACACAAGGTAGATCGTCAATAAAAGAATTTTATCAGCGCGTTTATAGGTATTTATCACTTATTCTTGATAAGATAGGAAGTTTGAATACATCAGGGGAATCATTGTCTTTGCTTACACAAACATACAGAAACAAATCACTTGACACATTTGTCAGAGGTTTAAATGGAAATTTACCAAGACTTCTCGACATGAGAGAACCAGTAGATCTCCCTCAAGCTCTCCATCTATGCCTCAAATTGGAGAATCAAACATATAGGACAAACTATGCTAGGAATTAGAATTTCAGTGGAGATAAAAACTATTACCAATCTCCACCATTGCCACCACTTAAATATAGTACCCACACATTTCAACGTACACAGCCAATACCATTCTATCCTCAATTAGCCCATGTTCCAAGACCGGTTCAAGAACGACATAGATCTTACAACCCACAAAAAGAATTTGGTTTAAATAAAGTTTTTAATGAACGGTACCAAGCACCGCCAAGGCCACAAGGTCCAAAATCCCAACCTCGACCAGAACCAATGGCAGTCGACGAAACTTTACGTAGCAGGAAAATTGACTACATGAATAGACCAATTCAAAATTACTCAATTAAAAGACCTCCGACCTTAAACAACCAACCTCAGCGCAAGATAGCTCGAAATTTCCATATCAATACGGAATACCCAAACTACGAGACAAACTTACATCAAGAGGATGCAACTTACGAGGATTATCTGGCCTCTGCTCAAGAACCAACAGTATTTGAGAGCGAGCAATTGGAGTTTGATGACCTCCATTTTTTAGGATGGTAAGCTCCTCGTTACCCTATATTGAATGCAAAACGAGGAGCGGCGATACCCTTAAAATCAACGAAAAATTACATACAACCACGATTCGTAAAAAACCCCCTTAGGAATAAAGAAATCTTTTATGCAAAATCAATTACAGATAATATAGAAATTAGGGAACACGTATTTGCTAATATGTTTAATATGGATGAAAAAATTAAATTCTATTTAATGCCCAGATTAAGATCCTTCGATGGCATCTTAGGGAACGAGACATTAAAAAAACTCGAAGCCATCATTTATACAGGCGAAGATCTGTTACAGTTAAAAAATGACCTCAAATTCAAACTTAAGCAGCTTGTAGCACATTCCCCAGTAAACTCAATAGAAATTAAGGATGAACATTTGACCCTACACCAGAAAAGAAAACTTAGAACCGTAATTAGCAAGTTTCCACAGCTTTTTGCAGAACCTGATGATAGACTTACTTGTACCACAAGAGTAGTTGGAGAAATCCGCACTAAAACCAACATTCTACCCTTACCCAGCTTCTTTAAAATCTGAAATAGAGAAGCAAGTCGATAGGATGCTGCGGGATGATATCATCAGACCATCACGCTCTCCATACAATTCTCCTGTATGGATAGTAAGTAAAACACCCGACTCAAAAGACAATAAACAGTATAGGATGGTAATAGATTATAGGAAACTAAATTCTGTTACTATATCCGATCGCTACCCTATACCTGAGATAAATGTCGTGATGTCCCAATTAGGTGAAAATTATTTTTTTCAGTAATAGACTTAAAGAGTGGATTTCATCAGATACCTTTAAAACCAGCAGATTGCGAGAAGACTGCCTTCTCAGTTTGCAATGGCAAATTTGAATTTACACGGTTGCCCTTCGGCCTAAAAAACGCTCCTTCAATATTTCAGCGAGCACTTGATGACATACTACACGTGCATATAGGGAAAATATGCTATGTCTATATTGAAGACATAATTATATTCAGTAAAACGGAATGCGAACACTTAGAGAATATAACAAAAATATTCAAGATTTTAAATGAACCAATATAAAATTAGATTCTGGCGCTAAAGAAGCTTTTGATAAAATAAAACATTCATTGGTCTCGGAGGATATAATTTTGGCATACCCTGATTTTACAAGGGATTTAGAACTCACTACCGATGCTTCAAAGTTTGCATTGGGTGCAGTCTTGTCACAAAATGACAAGCCTATTTCGGAAGAACATTATGCAGCGAACGAAAAGGAACTGCTTGCAATCATTTGGGCACTTAACTCTTTTAGACATTATCTCTATGGTCCAGTGAAAGTAAAAATTTATACTGACCATCAACCACTCATCTATGCCCTAAGTAACAAAAACAACAACAGCAAAATGAAACGCTGGAAAGCTATTTTAGAGGAACACGACTTTGAACTCCTTTATAATCCTGGTAAAACAAACTTCGTAGCCGATATATATACCGACAGATAGCGCTGAGAGTTCAGCACATAATTTGTTATACCACGTGGATACACCTATAAACGTTTTTAAAAATCAGATCCTTTTTAATATCAGTCCAACACCCGATTATAAGTTTGAAATCGTTTTCCCAACGTACCATAGACACACAATATCCCAACCCTTTTACAATACGGAAAATTTGATACCGATTTTTAAACCCATCGGTTATTAATTGTATAAAAGCCACAGAACCGGTCATGGGATTGATTCAAGAAATATTCCCCGATCACTTTCAAAACTTTAAGATAAGATTTTCAAGTAAGTAGGTGACGGATATAAAAAGCGAACAGGATCAAGAAGAAATCATTTTGAGTATTCACAAACGAGCTCACAGAAACGCAAGAGAAAATAAATTGCAAATAATCGAAAATTATTATTTTCCTGCAATGACCAGGAAGATAAAAAATATTACAAAAACATGTGTAATATGCAGGGAAAATAAGTACGAGCGACACCCTGTAAAACAACAAATACAGGCTACACCTATACTGCGATTCCCAAGACAAATAGTCCATATGGATATATTTTTAGTAGGCAAAGAATTTGTACTTATAGCAATCGATAAATTTTTAAAATATGCAATCGCAAAACCAATTAAATCAAAAGCAGCTGAAGATATAAGACAACCCCTGAGGTACATTCTCTTCGCACTCATTCCAGAAACATTAGTCATGGACAATGAGAAATCGTTTAGCTCAGAGTCTATCAGATTTATGATTGAAAACGAATTTGGTATACAAATTTATCGAACAGCACCATACACCGTTGGAGGAACCAACGGACAGATAGAACGTTTTCACTCTACCTTGCAAGAAATTATTAGTTGTCTCCAGAAGGATCAAATACATCGTTCTTTTTCAGAATTACTAGAACGATCTGTTAAAGAATATAATTTTTCGGTGCATACTGTCACGGAAAAAAACCAATAGAAGTATTTTTCGGTAGACGCGTTAGTGCGAGGAATACAGTATTGAAGAAAGAATTTCAACATTTCAACAAAAAAAAAATATATATATATAAAAAATATAATATAGAATATAAATTAGAATAGGATAAAGTAAATGCAAACATTTTTTTTTCGTAATTAGGAATACATTTTCATCTTTTTAGGTCACAATATGATTTTTTTAACAACAATTTTCTGGTTGGTAGCGACGAACGCACAACAACTTGATATACGAGATTTGACAAATAATAATGGATATATTCCTATTAACACTGACGAGGTAAAAGTAATTAACCGTTATGATAAGGTACTACACTATATCAACCTGAACATGTACGAAAATACAGTATTTGATCTCTAATAACCTAGAATCTTTAGCTGCAGCCACTTTTAAAAATAGACAACTTCTAGAATCACTAAACAAAAACCTCCTTTTACTTAGTACAAGATTAAATAACTTACGAATTCCCAATAGACAAAAACGCGGACTCTTTAATATAATAGGCAAAGGGCTAAAGTATGTCGCGGGTTCAACGAACAGTGACGATGAACAAGTTATTAAGGATACAGTGGACAGAATACACAGTAACCAACTTACTATTAACACAACAATTAAAAATCTGGAAATAGTTAATACAGTCATGACAGAGAATATCGAGAACATAACGAAGCATATTAATAAGCAGCAAATTTTGATAAGTAATTACATTAATAGATTCAAAGATGAAACCCAAAATAAAATAAAAACATTAGAGGACGAAGTTACATTTATAGAGCACATGTACAAAATTATTAACGATATTCTGATTCTAAATAATCACATAGAAGACATTGGACGAATTGTATTTTCTTATAAACTGGGAATTATTCCCACTGACATTTTAACACAGAAAGAGCTGGACTTAATTACAGACTTTGACAGCTATAGCAAAACAAAGGTGGTTATCCTATTTCAAAACGATAATCTAATATTGACCTTGCTTAAACCTCAATTTTCTAATAACATACTTTCAAAAATTGTATTTGAACCTCTACCGGACATGTTCAACAAATCAATAGTTTTTAGACATTCGGAAGTTCTGACAGACAATAATAATAATATTTTTAAGACAACATGGAACAAAATTTGATTATGCTAAATGATAAATGCATTTTAGACATTTTGGAATACAGAGAGGCACAGTGTGAATCATTATTGGATACAGAAGGACCCTCGTTGAAAGAAGTTTTACAGGGAATTATAATATCACACTGTATAATTTTTAAAGTCATGGCAAAATAACCATATACGGACACCTCTACGTCATAAAAGACCAAAAAAAAGACCCCTGTCTCCCAGTTTTGCCCAAAGTCCTCCAGGTTTTTTTTATGGGCCCTCAAAGATGTGGGGCCTCGATGTCATTTTTGCAAAAAAAAAATGATCATTTCCTCAAGCTCATATTTTGCAAACCGTTTGAAATTTTGATATACTCTCTGAGGCAAAGTTGTAGCTCTTGTCATAAAGAACAAAAATTGAGAAGATATAAAATCAAAAAAACTTCATCTTCAAGGTCAAAATCGCAAAAAACTTTAAAAAAATTCAATTTTTTTACCTTTTTTCCCCTGTTCAGGTCCATAGGTAACAAACCGTTCAAAATTTAAGGAAACAATCAACTACAAAAATTAACCTAAGATCTCAGTAAACAACTTTCTAGAACATATGAACTTCCTAGGAATGATTCTTAACACCGTTTAGGTAGCGCTTAAGTAGCCGCAAAAGTGAAAAATTTCCCGAAAATTTTTTAGCTACATAAGCGCTACCTAAACGGTGTTAAGAATCATTCCTAGAGCTACAACTTTGCCTCAGAGAGTATATCAAAATTTCAAACGGTTTGCAAAATATGAGCTTGAGTAAATGATAATTTTTTTGCAAAATGACATCGAGGCCCCACATCTTTGAGGGCCCATAAAAAAACGTGGAGGACTTTGGGCAAAACTGGGAGACAGGGGTCTTTTTTTGGTCTTTTATCACGTAGTGGTGTCCATATATGGTTATTTTTTTCCGTGTTGCACTGTGTATTTAAGCACTTTAAAGATAATATAACTCATGACTGCAGCAAGATTGAAGTAAAACAGAGAGGAACATTTCTTATAAGATTTGAAAACTGTAATATTTATGTACTAAATAAGACATATTGTAATGTTAAGGTAAAAATGTATGAAAATTTTATTTTACCAAATTTGATTACAAAGATTAAAATTAATAATGTAACTAAAGTTAACTTAAAACTTGAAAATGTATACCTAAAACAGCTGCAGCATGAAAATAATGTTAAAATTCTGGTTGACAAACATAAAATCACAAAAATAATAAGCTTGAGCATGGATTTGGTAATAATAATTTTTGCCATAGTAATTGTCATAATTTTCAAACTCGGAAATGGTACACAGTTTTTAACCCCCAAATCAGTACGGGTCATATCCAAGATGCACCATTTCGTCAACTCGCAACAACGCATTAAAATAGTAATAAAATCGATTGGGGAGAATCGACTTAAGAGGGGAAGAAGTAACGTAAACAAAGTTCACTTAAACATTTAAAAATAAAGTATCAAATTCTAGAATTAGTACGTTCAACTTCAACCCATTAAAAATACTAAGAATTGAACGTAAGTACTTTTCAAGTGTGTCAAACGCTATAAAAACTCCAAGTGGTTGCGACCCAAAACAATTTCCACTTTGTAGAAACTGTGAACCAACTAAACGTTTAAAATAAAAAAATGCATATCAAGCAGGAAAAACAATTAAACGTTTGTCAACCCCAAAAACCGAACAAAAATATTGTAAACAATAACCCATTCAAAAATTTTGTAAAAATGCGCAATAATCTATTAAACCAGAAATCATAAGAAATCAATTTGTATTTATAGTTTAAGGTTTTTATTAGAAAAGTCAGTTGTAATTTTAACTCAGAAATAAATGGTCATAAGATCAGAAAAAGTAAAAATTATTGTTGTTTTTTATTAAATGCTCATAGACCAGGAAAACACTCTAAAAACAGGACTTCATACTAAATCCTGAAATATCAGTATATGAATAGCGGTAATGCTTGCTTTTGTTATCTTACAGAGCTGATATGTCTGTTAACAAAACTTAAAATTAGATTACACTTAAAAACTAACAGTGCTGTTAAAAATTATTAACAAAACATTGAAATTTTTATAACAGACGTTACAAAGATTAAATCAAACGAAGGTTCGATTATAGAATGATAATTCGTTAAAAAAAGAACAATTAAACTTAAAGTTTCAAACAATACAATAAATAACAATAAAATCATAGTTTTCTATCCTCGATGAGATCCGAGGAATGAACTTCCAAGGAATGATTCTTAACACCGTTTAGGTAGCGCTTATAATGTTGATGGCCCTGGACTTGCAAATCGCACTTTAAGCGCTACCTAAATGGTGTTAAGAATCATTGTTATTGTTTCGGTAAGTGAGCAATTCTAGGAAAAAGAAATTCTTATACATACATATACTTATGTGCGTTTGTTTACAATGTTTGGAAAAAAACGGTCATAAACAAATTATGTGTTATGAAGGTTGTTCTAGTGAATCTAACTGTAAAGAAAATAAACAAAACTGCAATAACTGCTGATTTCACAATATGTGACCCGGCCTATGAAAAGGTGGCTTATGACTCAAACAAATTTTTCCATTTTTCAAGTGCTGAAAACTAGAAAGTCCTAACTTGCTTAGAAGTGTACTAAAAATGTAGAGAAAGAAGAGCACAAATGAAAAAAAAACAGAATTTTATTGAAAATCCAGAATCAAGATAATAAATGGAATTGAGAAATTTAAAAACAGGATTGAACGCTGCAAAAACGATTTTACCAAAAAACATCGCTCTATATATACACACACGAACTTTTCTCATTTGTGCTCTTTTGCATTTTTTGGTTGCCTTTTGGGCATGACTGTTCATAATGCAAAAGAAAAACTACTAAGAAACAGACGAAATGCATTGTTTATCTTTAACAGCTAATTTTTCGAAATTTTGTTTTTGAGTCATAAGCCACCTTTTCATAGACCGGGGCACAAATAGTGAAATTAATATAAATTTATAATTTCAAAATTTTGTAAAATTATTTATATACATACATATAAATCAATGTATACATATACATCCAGCCATATGTACGTATCTATTCTCCCTCAATCTTACTCTCTTTAATGTTGGAAAAAACATTCATATGGATTTGTGTGCATGTATGAATGTGTGTGTGTTTATCTAATGATCAGTGACTAAAATTGATGGTATGTATAAATTATTTGATGATAGGGCATTGATTATTCTTCATACATATAAATCTATATAATAAGAAACAATTATTTAATAATAAGGGTCCTTAGTATCATATAATATATAGCTATTGATTTTAAAAAAGCTATTTGTTGTTAAGTGGGTCTCTGAAATCACCATGATATCAATTTGTTGATTATTATAGCAGAAGTGAACGAAAGTTCCTTATTTTCTTGATAGAAAATATCATGATACTTATTTATTATTGGTAGTAATTGTGATTTTTCTTCAGAGTTTATATGATCTATTCGAATCTGACTTCTTAGGGGTTGAGAGTTAGATGCAAAATTTAACTCGATGTTCAGATGGTATTTTATTATTCCATTCATATGTAACTCATTGACGGTTGTCCCATTCTTGCAAGCATAAAATGTTTAATTAATTAAATACAACCCCTTAATTGAATTTAATTGTTAATATGCAACTCTTTGTGCTTCTTGTTTATTTTTACGTTTTAAAATTTCACATTCTTTATCTTTACAATCGTGATTTGTATTTATATCTACCAGATAGAAAGGTTGAATCTGTTTTCACAATTAATGCATTTTGAATAATTATTTTTACAGTCCTTATACTGTCCTCTTTCAATGCATTTAGCACATATTTGATTTTCTTCTTTACAATTTTTTGAAGTGTGATGAAATTCCCAACATTTCTAGTATATCATTACACTTCAACTTTTATATATTCGGCATCTATCCCATTCAATATTTATTTTTTTTTTCTTCATAATTTTTTTAAATCCTTCTTCGTCTGTTTCTTTCAATGTGTTATAGACCTTTACAGATTCTAAATAATCACAATCTATATCATTTTGTTTTTTATGGCTTCAACTATTCCTGACTTATCAACATCATATTGGCTACCCATTTTCTCTTTAATTTCATCAGATAACACGACTCTTTCATTTTCATTCTGACATCTTATCGCAATTGTCAATTTTCTTCGTAATACCATTTACATACTTGTAGATTAAGAGAAGAAGGCTTTATCTTCTCTTTCATATCTTTTTCTGTTCTTCGAATATCTTGTTTGGTTTTTGGTCTCAAAATAACCACCCATCACATATAAACCTCATGTTAGGGCATTTTACCATTGTATCAATATCATATTCTGAAATACCAACACATCTGAAATATCCAGTCCTACAGCTTCCTTTATATTTGTCACATTTCATATCCATTACCAATGATAAACCTCATGCGAAGTGCAATAAAAAGACGTAAAAAATATATATGTATGTATGTATGTAAAATATATTTTTAAGGGTTAATTTAATTTATTTTGCAAAAAATTAAAATTTGAAGAGCTTCAAAAGCGCGTACACACGTGTTTCAATATTCATTCAAGTAAACCTCAGAGTAATGTGCATTGTCTACCAAATACAGACTGGATTAGGATAGAGGGATACGTATATAACAGTAGGTATCGTATCTTGCATATAAATTAAAACATTTTCGATGTGCGTGCGTTTTCAAGTAAAAGGTTGGCCATACTTTTCTTCCAAGTGTAAATTGTATTTTCGTGGATGGGTGTAGCGAAGCGAACCGGGGAACGTAATATCTTATAAATGATAGTGGAAAAACAGATAAATACATACATATGTTTGTCATTGCAAAAACAACAAAATTTTGAACATCTATACATATAATAAAATAGTAACTCATTTCCGTCTGTCTGTCTGAATTGTTGTTTTCTGAAACAAAATAACGTATCATCAATATTTATATCTATAAAAAAATAAATATATTGAATATTTAAATTATTAGTTAAACTATTTATTAACAAATTAATTTTCGAAGCAGGCTTAAGTTCGTTTGATTCTTCCTAGTAGTAGTAAGAACAGTTTTTACAATGGTAATTAAAAAAAATGGGAAAATATTTTCTTAGAGTCATCTTCAGCATTCTTCGCATCTACATACTTTAGGTGGTGTTAAGTTGTAACCATCATCAATTTAACCATCCAAACTCAGAAAAAGGAATTTCTGAATTCTTTAAAAATAAATGATGTTTTTTTTTTACAATAGTGGTTACTCTGCCTTTGTTAACCAAGGTGCTGTCAAATCCTTTTCCGAGTATGTTGCCATGAAATGAAGTTTTAAAAATCGGTATACATTTTTAATCGATACTTTGCACTCGGAGGAATTTTAAAATAAATTACTTTTTTATTCTAAATGTCATCAACAGTGGTTCACGAGCAACCGAATTATTTCCCAAATAACACGCGTTTAAACCACAGTGCAATGGCGAGTTGAACAAAACCAATAAATAATTTTTGCAAAAAAAACCGACTTCAAAACAGATTCTAAACTAAAAATGTAAGAAGTAATCTGTAAGAATTAGATTTGAATCAAATAAAAGATTTGCCAAACTTATAGGGAAAAAATGAAGACTATTTGAATGTCAAGCCTCCCCTCTTTTCATCAGCATCCGTCTTTTATAGGGGCACCATTCAAGCCTCTGTCTACGGTTGCACACATAGGGGCACACAGATCAAATAACATCACATATTCGGACACCCTTTAATTTACAATGTTAAATTAAAGACCTGTTGTTATACGGGACTTGGCCACAAAGATTCTTTGTAAATTTCAACTATCTGTCTATAATGGTTAAAAAGTTTAACCATATATATCAAACTATATGAACTATTGCGACACCCTTTACATTATAATTCCAAATATTTATACTTGTTATCATACCAGAGATAGAGTGGACAGGCTGCCTAATTTTCAAGTGTTTGTGTTTAACGGTTCAAGAGATAGGGCCATATAGATCAAATTACATAATTTATGGGGACACCCTTTAATTTCTAAATTCAATTTATATACTTGCTATAGTGGACTTTGCAATACAGGTTCCTTGTAAATTTCAGCTGTCTGTCTCTAACAGTTCAAAAGTTTGGCCACACACATAGAATTACATTAACTATTGGGACACCCTTTTAGTTCCAAATTCAAATTTTATACTTTTTGTTATAGCTGACTTAGCACTACAATGAACTATTGGAGCACCCTTTAATTTAAAATTTTGAATATTTTTACATTTTATTATAACGGTCATAGTAATTGACATTCTGTCAAATTTTCAAGGTTTTGTCTATAACGGTTCAAAAGATAGACCCAAAAAGGTCTAATTATGTCACCTATGGGGACACCCTTTAAATTTTAAACTTATTTTTTTATTCACGCAATTTTTTAAAATTTTAATTTGGTGCCCTTTACGGTTCTTAATACACGTAAAAAACATGTATGTTGTATGGGGACACCCTTTAATTTTTAATATAATGAACTGTTTTTAAAATGGGACCAACCTGAAAGCATAAACTTTCAAATAAAGGAAAAAATTTTAAAATCGGTTCAGAAATGGCTGAGTTTTGCGGTTACATACATAAAAAAAAAGCAACATTCAGACGAATAGATAACCTCCTTCTTTTTTGAAGTCGGTTAAAAAGTTAAAACTAGCTGTGTTCTTCCAAAAATATCAAGTAATATACTCTGTCTTATTTTCATAAGCATGAGTGTTGGATGATACGTTATTTTGAATTTTGTGTATAACTTGGTTATCTTTGATAGTAGAAGGTTATAATTTTGCACACATATGTAATATGATGTAGCCAAGCATAATCAATAAAAAATCAATTTTGAATTTTTTGATGATATACTGTTTTGCATTTTAGGTGACGATATAAACATGGAAAATTGTATTGCATACTTTCACAAAGATTCTTCTTCTAATTAGTTACCCAGCAAAAACTTCACTTACTATAAAGCTATTTAGTAATGATAAATCGTTTTTGAAACTACTTACAATTTGAATGAAAGATCTAATTATTTTTGTTCGAGTATTTTTGAAAAAAATGTTTTTTTTTAAACTTATGCAGATATATACATATACATATATACTAGGTACCCTACGTTTTCTTGTCGCTAATAGAATCCAATACAAATTAAATAATCATAATCCAAAAAATAAGTAGTTGTACCTATAAAAAGTAAATTTACGTGATAAAAATTACAAAAAAAAAATAATTTTAATAGGAGTTATTAAGACAAAATGGTTATTAGTGTGATAGCTAAGCTTCAGTTATGGCAACACTTAACTAAAAAAAATTAAAAATCAGCAGTTGGTGAAAAGCCTGTTGGAAGCGAAACATAACTTATTACCAATAAACTTAGGATCCAAATAATAAACTAAATTCAATTTAAAAAATATTTTTATTAATTAACCAAAAATTTTAATATTCATAGATGGGTAAAAAAATATTTATACACAGAAAAAAATAATACTTACATATGTATATCACATGAGGAAAACTATATAAGACTAATATCACACATTTAGGGTGTTTGCGAGTATTACAATATGGTATGCATATGGTATGTGGAATAGTAAAAGACAAATAGTATACATGACATTGGTTACACTTGAAATTGTCACGAACATATTGACCACTTAACAGATTTATGATGATACATATGTACACATATGCACATACATATTTAAAGTGCAACATGCATAACACATGTGGGATAGCAATAAGTAAAATAATAATTGTAAATATTAGTTCATAAGACAATACCAAATATGAAATAGTATAAGTAGTGGTAATAATTGTAATTGTAGTTTACTAGCGAGCCTATCAAGTTGTTCTTCCTTCACATCGATTAAAAATGTATACCGATTTTTAAAGCTTCATTTCATGGCAACATACTCGGAAAAGGATTTGACAGCACCTTGGTTAACAAAGGCAGAGTAACCACTATTGTAAAAAAAAAAACATCATTTATTTTTAAAGAATTCAGAAATTCCTTTTTCTGAGTTTGGATGGTTAAATTGATGATGGTTACAACTTAACACCACCTAAAGTATGTAGATGCGAAGAATGCTGAAGATGACTCTAAGAAAATATTTTCCCATTTTTTTTAATTACCATTGTAAAAACTGTTCTTACTACTACTAGGAAGAATCAAACGAACTTAAGCCTGCTTCGAAAATTAATTTGTTAATAAATAGTTTAACTAATAATTTAAATATTCAATATATTTATTTTTTTATAGATATAAATATTGATGATACGTTATTTTGTTTCAGAAAACAACAATTCAGACAGACAGACGGAAATGAGTTACTATTTTATTATATGTATAGATGTTCAAAATTTTGTTGTTTTTGCAATGACAAACATATGTATGTATTTATCTGTTTTTCCACTATCATTTATAAGATATTACGTTCCCCGGTTCGCTTCGCTACACCCATCCACGAAAATACAATTTACACTTGGAAGAAAAGTATGGCCAACCTTTTACTTGAAAACGCACGCACATCGAAAATGTTTTAATTTATATGCAAGATACGATACCTACTGTTATATACGTATCCCTCTATCCTAATCCAGTCTGTATTTGGTAGACAATGCACATTACTCTGAGGTTTACTTGAATGAATATTGAAACACGTGTGTACGCGCTTTTGAAGCTCTTCAAATTTTAATTTTTTGCAAAATAAATTAAATTAACCCTTAAAAATATATTTTACATACATACATACATATATATTTTTTACGTCTTTTTATTGCACTTCGCATGAGGTTTATCATTGGTAATGGATATGAAATGTGACAAATATAAAGGAAGCTGTAGGACTGGATATTTCAGATGTGTTGGTATTTCAGAATATGATATTGATACAATGGTAAAATGCCCTAACATGAGGTTTATATGTGATGGGTGGTTATTTTGAGACCCAAAACCAAACAAGATATTCGAAGAACAGAAAAAGATATGAAAGAGAAGATAAAGCCTTCTTCTCTTAATCTACAAGTATGTAAATGGTATTACGAAGAAAATTGACAATTGCGATAAGATGTCAGAATGAAAATGAAAGAGTCGTGTTATCTGATGAAATTAAAGAGAAAATGGGTAGCCAATATGATGTTGATAAGTCAGGAATAGTTGAAGCCATAAAAAACAAAATGATATAGATTGTGATTATTTAGAATCTGTAAAGGTCTATAACACATTGAAAGAAACAGACGAAGAAGGATTTAAAAAAATTATGAAGAAAAAAAAAAATAAATATTGAATGGGATAGATGCCGAATATATAAAAGTTGAAGTGTAATGATATACTAGAAATGTTGGGAATTTCATCACACTTCAAAAAATTGTAAAGAAGAAAATGAAATATGTGCTAAATGCATTGAAAGAGGACAGTATAAGGACTGTAAAAATAATTATTCAAAATGCATTAATTGTGAAAACAGATTCAACCTTTCTATCTGGTAGATATAAATACAAATCACGATTGTAAAGATAAAGAATGTGAAATTTTAAAACGTAAAAATAAACAAGAAGCACAAAGAGTTGCATATTAACAATTAAATTCAATTAAGGGGTTGTATTTAATTAATTAAACATTTTATGCTTGCAAGAATGGGACAACCGTCAATGAGTTACATATGAATGGAATAATAAAATACCATCTGAACATCGAGTTAAATTTTGCATCTAACTCTCAACCCCTAAGAAGTCAGATTCGAATAGATCATATAAACTCTGAAGAAAAATCACAATTACTACCAATAATAAATAAGTATCATGATATTTTCTATCAAGAAAATAAGGAACTTTCGTTCACTTCTGCTATAATAATCAACAAATTGATATCATGGTGATTTCAGAGACCCACTTAACAACAAATAGCTTTTTTAAAATCAATAGCTATATATTATATGATACTAAGGACCCTCGCGGACGAACATGTGGTGGATCGACAATACTTATAAAGGCCCGAATCAAACATTATTTACTGCGTAATTTTTGTGAGGATTACCTTCAAGCAACAAATATCTGCCTTGAAGAATTTCATCAAAACTTTTTTATTTCTTCAATTTATTCACCTCCTAGATTTCAAGTATCAGAGAGTCAGTATAGCGACTTCTTCAAATCAATAGGTCCCTGTTTCATAGCATCAGGCGACTACAACGCTAAACATACATTTTGGGGATCACGATTAATAACTCCAAAAGGTCGTGTGTTGTTTGACACAATTTCAAAAATGCGTCTCAATGGGATCTTGAGTGGCCAACCCACCTATTGGCCTACTGAGCGACAAAAAATACCGGATGTTATTGATTTTGGCATGTTTAAAGGTATTTCAAGAGAAATGCTGAAGTATCACTAGAATAATCCTCAGATCATTCACCCACTATTGTGTATATATGAAATCAACAAAATATCGTCTCACCAACAACCAGGACAAGCATAAATTGGCTGCAATATAGAAAATATCTCAGTACACATTGCTCGGAAAACATCCCGCTAAGAACACCAGAAGACGTAGAGCAGTGTATAATTGATTTTGATTGAAACATCAAATTAGCTGCCCAACATGCAACTGTAACCCGGCAAATAGACAGATGCAATCACATTTATTCTGCAGATGTCGAGCGGCTCTTGACTGAAAAAAGAAAAACTCGTAGAGATCTCCTCAACTTAAAACTAGATTTAAAGATTGCACGAAGCGGCTAAGAGACCTACTAGAACCTCGAAGGGTAGCATCTCTGAAAAATTATCTGGAAGATCTGGACCCAACTCCACAATCAGATTATTCACTATGGCGTGCATGCAAAAACCTTAAAAGACCAGTCGTACGTAAGACTCCATTGCGAACTTCTTGTGGAGGCTGGGCAAGAAATGATACCGAAAAAGGTAATCTGTTTCGTGTTAACTCCAATTGTGTCGACTGATATAGCTGAGCTCCCACCTATTGATGTTAGTCCGGCAGTTGCCATAAGGTTTGAGCTTCGAGATATTGAAAAGGCAGTAACTGATTTAATCTCTAAGAAGGCTCCTGGCATTGATAAAATCAATAACAAGATGATATTTGAATTGCCCCATATAGCCCAAAAAATTATTCTATTTGTTTTTAATGCCATTTTCGTCTTGAGTACTTTCCTACAAAGTGGAAGATTTTTTTGATTACTATGATACCTAAACCTGGAAAAGACAACACCAAGGTTGAATCATACAGATCTATTATCAAATATATCAGAGCTGTTTAAAAAAATATTAATATTTAAGTTGAACCCAATGCTGAGCGCCAAAGGATGTATTCCGAACCATCAATTTGGCTTCAGAAAACAACATAGTACGATCCAACATACACACAGATTAGTAAATGTGAAGAAAAAAATACTGTTCTGCACTTTTTATCGACATTTCTCAAGCATTTGACAAGGTATGGCACGAAGGCCTTATATACAAGTTAAAGCTGAATTTGCCCAAAAACTTCTATAAGCTCATAAAAAATTATTTAACTGATCGAAAGTTCATACTAAAAGAAGGAGATTTCTTAAGCTCGCCTCAGCTCATTAAAGTCGGAGTTCCACAGGGTAGTATTTTGGGACCCATTTTATACTTGCTGTACACATCCGATATACCAACTAGCAATCAAGTGCACACATCAACATTTGCTGATGACACAGCTTTTTTAAGTATTCATAAAAGCGCGCAAGTAGCATCACAAGATTTACAAGATCACGTACTCAAATTGGAAAAATGGTTGAAGAAATGGAGAATAAAGGTGAATGAACAAAAATGCACTCATATAACTTTCACACTGCGTAGGGACTCATGCCGCATAAATAATTAAATGATACCCTAGCTTTCAGAAGTTAAAAGCAGTCCAACTAAACTGGCTTACTGGCAGAAAATCTACCCTTAGTTTATATTGCAAACTACTACTGTACAAGTCGATCCTTAAACAAATTTGGTGCTATGGGATTCGATTATGGGGCACTGCCTCAGCTAGCAATGTTGAAAAAATTCAAAGCCGCCAAAATAAGATTCTAATGCTCACAGTTGCTCCCTGGTATATCAAAAACTCTAATATCCACAAAGATCTAAACGTGCCAACAGTTAAATCATAAATAGCGAAACATGCGGTAACGTATTTGAAGAAGCTTGAAACTCATCCAAATCCAATGGCGCGTAACATACTTAATGCTCCTGGTTACATTCGACTAAAAAGATGAGATACTGCTTTCTTGGCCGTACAATAGAGGGATGACCCGTAAATGATTTCAACAATCGTGGAACATACATTATTTTCTGTCTAGCACTGGTTGGACTTATTAAGTATATTTCTTTTTTATTTTAGAATTAAGATATGAGTAATTATTGTTAGTTTAAACATATTGAAGATACAATAAATAAATATGAAATCCAAAAAAAAAACTTTCGCTATAAAACATAGCATTAGAACTACGACCAATATTCCTATTTGTACCAAATCATACAGATACCCCTACATTCATATGAATGAAGTAGAGAAGCAAATTTAAGAAATGCTAAACAACAGACAGGGTAAACTGGGAAGACGCCAGTATTTTACCACACTAGACCTTTCCATGGGATTTCACCAAATAGAAGAGCAAGATCTTCATAAAAACCACCTTCAGCTTCGAAGGAGGACATAGCGAGTTCCTCAGAATGCCATTTGGACCAAAGTCGGTCCCAGCAACTAATAAACGACATCCTGAAAGATTACGTAAACAAAATCTGTCGAGTTTATTTAGACGATGTAATAATTTTTTCTACATCCCTACAAGAACATACATATAAATTACATTAAACTTATTTTTAATCGATTAAAAGACGCAAATCTTAAGATCCAACCGGAAAAGTTCGCATTCCTCAAGAGAGAAACGTAATTCTTTGGTCATATAAAAACGCCAGCAGGTATTAAAGCAAACCCTAAAAAAATAGAATGTGTTAAAAATTTCCTGATCCCTAAAAGCACAAAACAAATCAAGCAATTTTTAGGCCTTACTGGCTAACTATTATAGGAAATTTATTAAAGATTATTCTTTAATCGCTAAACCCATGATAAAATACTTGAAAAAAGTTTCAAACACATGAACCATCGAAAAGGAATTACTAGCTACGAAGTATTTCAGGCCTTACCTTTTCGGCCGTAGATTCGTAATAGAAACAGACCATAAGCCTCTAACATGGCTCTTCTTAATAAAAGAACCCAACTCCAAACTTGTAAGATGAAGACTTAAATTATCAGAATTTGATTACCAGATTAAGTAGAAAAGAGGGGTTAAAAATGGCTACGCCGATGCCTTATCCAGGATCGAACTTGATTCAGGTAATATTAATACTGTTACGAAAGAAGAATTTATTCATTATAGGCAAAAGATAAAGAGTAACGCCTTAAACAAACATTCGCATATACACACACAAATTAATATTGAAAAAGGAGTTGAGTAAGCTGGATTTGCCAACAGCAGGTAACAAAACTGATCTACAGAAGAGGCTCATAGATGAATTCAAGCGACGTGGCATCGACATTGGTACATATGAGTTCGAAGAAAAAGAGGAGATTGAGGTATGTACCCGTGCAACAACAAGCAGCATTGACTTTAATGCAATGTTTGCTGCTATGATGGAGAAAATTTCAGAAGTTAAAGAAGCTTCTAACAGAAGTGAAGAAGCTTCTAGAGCAAATAGCGAAAAACTGTTAGCTGAAGTACAAGAAGCTTCTAGAGCAAACAGCGAAAAACTGTTAGCTGAAGTAAGAGATGAAGTTCAGGAAGCTTCTAGAGCAAACAGCGAAAAACTGTTAGCTGAAGTAAGAGGTGAAGTACAGGAAGCTTCTAGGGCTAACAGTGAGAAACTAGAAACCTTCAATAAGCGAGTAGATGACGTAGAAATCAAGGTCAGCATTTTCGATGAAAAACTATCCGGCCTGGAAAGAAAAGTGAATCTTTTAGAAACTAGTGGCGTCGAAGTACAGGTAAAGGATGTCGATGTGAAGCTGCAGGAGCTTGAAAACAAAATTATGAGCCTGGAAATAAGAGAAGGTCCAGCACGAGTGGTGACTGAAAACACAAATAGGATAAAAGCTCCCAGTTTCGACGGCACCATACCCTTCAACGTCTTCAAATTTCAATTCGAGACAGTGGCCAGTAAAAATCTATGGAGCAATGAAGAAAAAGCGATTGATCTGATTCTGGCACTTAAAGGATCTGCAGCAGAAGTCCTCGAAAGCCTACCAACTAGCTTCAGGAATAATTATGAGGACATAATGGTGGCGTTACAGCGCAAATATGGCGGCGATCATAAAAAGGAGCTGTATAGAATGGAGCAGAGAGCAAATGAGACGCTTCAGGATTTCGCCATGGAGATAGAGCGCTTGGTGCAGCTAATATACCCTGGGAAAAACCATCCACTTCTAGAACAGTTCAAAGTGGAGGCATTTGTTAATTGTATTCGTGACCCAGATATTAAGCACGCAGTTTGCGCTAAGCAAAACACATCCTTTCCTGAAACCATTACTTACGCTCTGGCTCAAGAAACAGCAAAAGTCATTTCGAGACCGCAGTCATACAAAGTGCGAAATGTTGAAGTAGCTGCTGAAGATGAAAAAACAACAATGGACGACTTAAAGCAAATACTTAAATCGGTAAATCTGTTTCGCCGCCAAGAAACAGTAAACGTGCGACTCACAAAACATCTCAAGAGTTGTTAAACTAAAGAGCTAGCACTACGGGGCATGAGCTAGCTCCCACAACCGAGGGCCCCACAATCTCCATATCTGTGATGCAGCAGCAAAACAGCAATATTACTGCAAGTGGGTATATCAACGGAGGAAAGCGTATTCTGACAATAGACACAGGAGCGTCGCAGTCTATAATAAGGCCCGATTTAGTAAAGGGAAAAGTGGAACAATTGAATAATGTAAGCCTGCGCACCGCTACCGGAGAATTTGCTACTGTCTATGGTTAGGCCAAAGTGAGATTAACTATAGCCAACATGAGCGTGGACCATGTGTTTATTGTTGCCGATATCGTGGACGAAGCTATTATTGGCGCAGATTTTATGATTATGCATGGAGTCGATCTGCGCATGGGGCAACAAATAATGATCTGGAGAAACGTCGAAATACCCCTTGATATTGGATATCTGAGTAAATCTGCAGTAAGGAAGTTGGTTGCTGTAGCATCTCAGAAATTACCACCTCAGGCAGAAACTGTGATATGGGCACGTATGGAGGAAGATTGTGAGGACAACCGGTTGTGGGTGGTAGAACCATCAGGAATTAAGAGTGAGACAATTACAGCAAAAGCCCTTGTGAAAACCTGTAAGAATGGAAAAATTCCTGTGAGAGTGTTAAATCTATCCAACAGTGAAAAGGTAATTGGTAACAACTCTCAGATAGCCCAATGTACACCAGCAGAGACTATAATTAATTGCGAGAGAAACACGGAGCCTGAAAAGCTGTCAACTAAAGAGCGCGAAATACTAGCAGAACACGTGGGGAAATGGGTAGCAGAGCTGGAGCCACCTGACAGAAACAAAGCCAAGCTACGAAAGTACGTCTCTGTGTTCGCCCTAAAAGATAAAAGCCAAGGTAGAACGGCAATAGTGAAGCATGAAATAAATACTGCCGAAGCGAGGCCCATGAAACAAGCCCCCAGGAGCATTCCTCTAGCTAAGCGGAGCGAAGTAAAGCAGCTAGTCAACGAAATGGAGCGAGACGGAGTCATCGAACCATCTTCGAGTCCCTGGAGCTCGCCGGTAGTTTTAGTAAAGAAGAAAGATGGCAGCACTAGATTCTGCGTTGACTACAGAAGGCTCAATGATGTTACCAAAAAGGACAGTTATCCGCTACCAAGAATCGATGACACCTTGGACACGCTAGCAGGTACTAAGTGGTTTTCTACGCTAGATCTACAGAGCGGTTACTGGCAAGTCGAGATAGCTGACAAAGATAAAGAAAAAACTGCTTTTAGTGCTCTCGATGGTTTATGGCAGTTTAATGTTATGCCATTTGGTCTCTGCAACGCTCCAGCCACCTTCGAGCGTTTAATGGAACGAGTGTTAAAGGGACTCATTTGGAAGTCATGCCTGGTGTATCTGGATGACATAATTGTCATGGGAAAGACCTTCGATGAACACCTAAGGAATATGGAAGAAGTCTTCAGGCGTATATCAGCGGCTGGACTGAAGCTCAGTGTTAAGAAATATGCATTGTTTCAGAAGGATGTCAAATACTTGGGGCATCGTGTAACAGCAGAGGGCATATCAACCGATGAAGATAAAATACGGGCAGTAAAGGACTGGCATCGTCCTCAAAATCTTCACGAATTACGAAGTTTCTTGGGACTCTGCACATATTACAGACGATTTGTGCCAAATTTTGCTAGTGTTGCTGCGAGTCTACATGAGCTAACCAAAAAGTCGCGACCTTACCAGTGGAGTGAAGCAGCCGAGGAAGCATTCCAGAAGCTCAAAGAATTGTTGTGTGTGGCAGCTATCCTGGCATATCCAGTAGCTGGGCAAAAATTCATGCTAGACACTGATGCGACCGGATATGGAATAGGAGGCGTGCTGTCGCAAGTGGTAGATGGGACAGAAAAGGTTATAGGCTACTACAGCAGAGTACTTTCGAAGCCTGAAAGAAACTATTGCGTAACGCGTCGAGAGCTTCTAGCAGCATTTGAGTGCATAAAACACTACCACAAGTGTTTGTATGGCCAACATTTTACGTTGAGGACAGATCATGCCGCACTCAGGTGGTTGCTGCAATTCAAGAGCCCTGAAGGACAGCTTGCACGCTGGATAGAGCGACTTCAGAGCTATGACTTTAGTATTGAGCACAGAAAAGGAGGCCAGCATAACAACGCAGACGCCCTTTCTAGGCGGCCATGTGATCTGGGGTGTAAGCATTGCACAAAGGCGGAGAGAAAATAATTCGTTATTGATGTTCGGCTTACACATATAGAATCTAGTGAAGACTGGCCGACAGCACAAAGAAACGATCCCCAGGTCCCTTCCCTGCTAGTAATGCTGGAAACCGATACGTTTTAATGGTCATGGACTATTTTAGCAAATGGCCGGAAGTATATGCCATTCCCAATCAAGAAGCCAGAACGATTGTAGACGCTTTTATAAGCAACTGTGTGTGTCGTTATGGTGTTCCGTTAGAACTACACTCTGACCAAGGCCGAAATTTTGAATCCGCTATATTCAAAGAGATGTGCGAAGTATACGGAATAAAAAAGACAAGAACGACACCGTTACATCCGCAATCTGATGGTATGGTCGAAAGATTCAATCGAACCCTGGAGGAATACCTGAGAAAAGTGGTCAGCGCACATCAGAGGGATTGGGATGAGCATATACCCAAATTTTTGTTGGCATATAGGTCAGCTGTTCACGATTCCACCTCACGAACACCAGCGAAAATAGTCTTTCGATCTGAGCTAAATTTGCCTGCAGATTTAGAGTTTGGTGTTAAGCCAACATCGGCAGAAGGAGACGGCGAAAACTCTAGTCAGGTACAAAGGGACCTTCAGGAGATTCGCGAATACGTGCGGAGTCGGAAAAAATTAACCAGTGATAAAATAAAAGCCAGATATGATCGAGCTGTTAACTCTGAAGGATTTAACGAGGGACAACTGGTTCTACTTTTTAACACACAACGGAAGAAAGGATTATCACCCAAACTACAAACTCATTGGGATGGACCTTATAAAGTAATAAAACGGCTAAATGACGTAGTTTACAGAATAAAGAAGTTTCAGAGACCAAGATCAAAAATGAAAGTTGTGCACTTATAGCGGCTAGCCAACTATGGAAAAGGTACATCTGTGCCTGTTCGGGACGAACAGGTTTAAGAAGGGGGTAGTGTTACGAAAGAAGAATTTATTCATTATAGGCTCTGAACCACAATACTCTCGAACAACAACAACAACATTAATGGTGTGTTTTCTTACAATGATGAAAGAAACAAACAAACAATAAAGAGTAACGCCTTAAACAAACATTCGCATATACACACACACATTAAATAAACACTCATCAATTAAATACACAGCCACATACATAAATACAAGCATAAACAAATAAACAGCCACACATACAGGTATAAAGAAATAAACAAACACACAGACAGAAATCAAGAGCAATAACAATCGAACCTGCCAGATCTGTCTGGAATAGAACATTCTGGTGCTTTTAAATCACCTATATAAGTGAATCGTGCTGGCGAGTAGTATGGCAGTATTAATTTAAAAGTCAAAGAGTTAAGTTGTCGAATTTTAAGAGTGTTTAACAGTTTGCTGTAGTTTTTTAACAGTGGTATTAATAAATAAAGTGACTTAAAGTAAAAGTAATAACAGTGTGTATTTATTTTGCAATTAAAAGAACCCAACGTAAAGTAAAAACGTAACAATACATTAGAATTAAACTACACAACAATAAAAGAAACTAAATCCCCAATTAACATATTCAAAAATCAAATTGTTATTACAAAAATAACATCAGGTTCAATGAAGATAAAAAACAATTCAATTTTTGGAAATAACAGAAAAACTATCCATACTAAGGAACTGGATAGAGAAACAGCAATCATCCTACTTAAGAATAATTTTAACCTGCGCAGTTGATCATCGAAGTATTCAAACAGTTTTTAAAGAACTCATAACAAGTATCTACAACCCTAAATTGAAACTAAGAATTACACAGCTTATAAATAACTGCGAAATATGCAACCTTGAGAAATATGGGAGGAAACTACATCTAGACCCCGCGAAGTGATGCACTTGGATGTATTTTATATGTACTTTAGAAAAAAAACTGTTCATGACAGCAACAGATAATTTCTCTAAATTCGCAATGGCATTTCAAATTAATGGAAGGAATTGGACAGAGTTTAAAATAAAATTACGGCAAAGTAAATAAAATTATAGTGGAAAACGAACTCGGATTTAAGGCTATTCCGATGAAACAATTTTTGAAAGAGGAGAACATTGAAATACACTTCACATCTAATAGCAATGACACATCCAACGCAGACATCGAACGGTTACACAATACTATTAACGAACACATACGTTTACTAAGGCATGATGACAGAAATAGGGAGGAAACTATAGAAGACAAAATGATAAGGATAATAGGTTTCTACAACAATACAATCCATAGTACCACAGGAACCAAAACCATTGACTTTTTAAATGGCAAAATACACGAAGATAGGTATAAAGAAATTCAGAACCTAATACATAAATTCAAAAAAGGAAAAATATATACAGAAATTAAATGAGAATAGAAAAAATATAGAAATGGAAGATGGAACAAATTATATTAGAGAAATAAGAGGCGGGAAGATTCATATTAACTTAATCTTAAGAAAAAAATCAAAAAGTTAAAATTAGAAATTTAAAAAAACAATGATATTATGTTGAATTACTTTTACAAAAAGTCAACAAAATTATACAAACCAGAGAACGGTTTGAATGCCTTATTTTATGCTTTTGAATACAATCACAAAAATGAGCCTTTTGTTGTCAGTTTACAGCATTTGAGAAAAGCAGTACATGTCACAATTCACGAAAAGGGAGTAAAACGAATTTACATGCATGCATTGCATGTCTTCTGTAAATGTCATCTAATACTCACAAAAAGCAACGAGTGGAAAGCGAATGGTATGAATGGTCACAATGTGAATGAGAATTTATTGGTGTTTTCCACTAAAAAGATCATATTGTTTAACATCAGTAAATACGAAAGTGTTTAATTTTATTTGATAGAGTTAAAAAGTAGCAATAAATAGTATCATATGAATATTTTATGGTTGTGAAATTCCCGCACAAAAGGTTTTGTAAAATTTTGAGGTAATGAATAATTGAATTAATTTTGTTACGATTCCAAGAATTCCAAAATAGTTATGAACATACTTACATTTATGTACGTTTGCGGTTGTTCTTATGACAGTTCTTATGTATAAGTTAAGTATTTCTTTTATAGAAATACTAAAAAAATTATTTCTCCTTTTTTCGTATGGTCTATGACCACCTTTATTGACTTAAATTTCAATCTGATTTAAAATTACAATTTTTACAATTTATAACTTAATTACTTGACCTAAATCTAAAAGTGGCGTGGTATTATTCTTGAGAGTTATTATTTGCTGCAGACGCTGATGCAGCTTAAAATAATTAAATTAGTTCATAAACCTTTATTTTACGAAAGAGTTAAAAAGAAAATTTATATAAGTTCATAAACTCTTATTATGCTTATTTTACAAAAAGTTCGAAGAAAATATTATGTGCTGTTTATGTAACCCAATTAAACAAATCGTCTAGAAAATTTGTATGAAAAGAATTTAATTTTTTGAATTATTCCTATACAAATTTTCTAGACGTTTTGTTCAATTGGGTTACATAAACAGCACATTATTTGTTCATGTTGTTGTTAATAAGTTCATTAACTTTTATTAATGCTGATTTTACAAATATAGTTAAAAGAAAAATTATTTGGCTTTGTTCTTTAATTAATGTTATTGTTAACTCTTCCCCTCTTAAATATGTTTGTCCTCAAACATGAGATATCGACAATCTCGGAGGTTTGGGAGGATTTGTAATTAAAATAAAAGGTTCGTTAAGAATTTTATTAGTTGAAATAGTTTCTGATGTGACGTCTTTGTTTGTAATAATTTCCACATTTCTTTCATTGGTAATTTTACTACTTGGAGTGTTGTTGAATATTATTGATATTATGGGAGCTTCCAGATTTCGGAAAATTTTATTATTGATATTTACAGATTCATTACGGAAATGGACCAAATATGTTCCGTTCATGGATTGATTATTTACTATTCCATGAAAATCATTTAATAGAATTACACCTCACCTTATTTCTTCTACCGCTGGGGTATGGAAGGCATCAGAAATGTCACAATACGGACGAGATCCATTTAGAAGAGGTGGGATACAGGTTGAGTTGACAATATTAGTTACTTCGTCTCTTTTACAAACTGTACAATTTCTCTTAATAGCTAGAATATTCTTTTTATTTTTTAAAATTTCTTCAAAATTTACGTTTACAATTTTGTTATTTTTTCTTACGGGCTTAATTAATATTTTGGTATAAGTTTCTGTAGAAGTAAGTGGAATTTTTATAACATATAATAAAGTAGAATTTTTGTATAAAACTTTTACATCAGCACATTCTAATGCTTCTTCAATGGATATAAATGGAAATTTTTCTTTATGTAAAGTTTCAATGACAATATTTATTTCTCTTTTATTTAGTACTATAGAATTTATTAGATTATTTTTTGCCCATTGAATGGCGTATTTAATATTTTGCAATTCTTCCTTAACTAATCTTAGGTATATTAATCTTAGGTACATATCTTAATTTAGCATGTAGGTATATTAAATTAAATATATTAAATATATAAAAGTCTACATAATAATTTCATACAGACTTTAGTAAAAAATTTAATAGTTATTTGTAACAATAATTTGCAAAGACAAAAGAAAAATATTTAACAATTAAAGAAAATTATATCTGCGCACTCCATTTTTTTAAAACAAATTAGCAACGATTA
>OX451219.1:74724296-74788587 GCA_949628195.1 Phasia obesa
TTCACTTAGAAAATAAGGATTATTTTTCAAGTTTTATATTTCGCTTAGAAAATAAAAATTATTTCTTGAGTTTTAAATTTTACAGTGGCGCCTTTTCTTAAAATTTTGTGAAATGAATGAAAACATCGTATAAAGAACTACTTACTGATCACAATTCAAAAACGTTTTCCTTAATTGCAAAAAAATTATAGTTTGTGGAGCTGCTCAAAGTCGACAATTTTTTAAAAAGCAAAAAAGGGTGATCTTGAAAAAATAAATGAACTTTAGAATTAAAGTGTCAGATACATTGTCGTTTGATTACTACTTTTTTGTATTTTTTAAGGTATGTTTGTTTTTTATTAAAAGAAGTAGTAAAATGTTTAGCAAATGCCCTACTTTTTCGGCAGTAGCCGCTTTATAGACACCCTATATTTAGGTCATTTTTACAAATAAAATAGAGCATATCTAAAAATGGTCTCGCCCATATTTTCTGAGCATATTTGCTACATAATACTTTAAATAATTTAACAAAGTTTGGCCGTCGCAAGTTGCCGCTGTAGGTGAAATAAGAAGAAAACTGTTACAACCTCATAGCGAAAACGAGAAAAATTTGTTTCTAATTTTTAAATTATGTAACAAAGATGTGTGCAAAATGGGAAATGAAATAAAAAAGGGTTTCCAATTTTTTTTTTTCACTCCAGCAATTTTAGTGTAAAATAAAGTTACATGTTGCATATTTTTATTGCTTCTCGTTAAATAATAAATGATATTTTGCTCTGCCAATCAAGTAGGCATAACTATTGCAATTTTTTTATTTATTTCAATTTAAAAACACCTGTTATAAAAGTAGGCAGGTAGTTTTAAAACTTTTTTATACTGAATAAAATATAAACTGCAGGTATATTTTATTCAGTATATATATTCCAGTTAATTTTTTTTTTTGCTCAAATGAGGTTGTTTAAAGCCTTTTTTTAATTTTTGGGTATAAATTAAACTGCAATTGTATAATGCAGCCAGTTTAAGTTAAGTTCAGTAACAGAACTTATTTTATTTTAAGTTTGTGCGTTGATAAGTGCGGACGCATTTTTTTTAAGCTCGCAATTGCCAAAAACAAAAACAAAAAGTGTGAATAAATTCAAACAAAAGCAAAAAATCAAACTTGTTTTAATACAACAACAAAGTGTTCTGTAAACATTTTTTTTCTCTCTTTTTTCTTTTTTTACAACGGCATTATCACTTTGCTACTTTAAAAATAAAACAAAAACAATAGGGGCCAATGAGCCTCTTTAATTTAAGTGACAAAAATGTAGACAATTTAGATTTAAATAAAAACAAAAAAACTGAAAATAATTTGTGTTTAAACACTACGCCGGTATTACGTGCCCAATCTTGTTCGTCGCTTTTGATAAGCGATGACAATAAAATAACTACAAACAAGTCGCCTTTTGTACAAAGTGTTACCAAAACTAATATGGATAGTGTAAAACCCAAGACGCAAGTGGGAATGGACAGATACATTACGGTATTAAAAAGAGGTCGAAGCCCTAAATCTTCGCAGCTTGCAGCAATGTCTAAAGTACATAAAGACAAGGGCTCTAATGGAATAAATTCCCATAATCGTTTTGCTATCTTAGATAGTGAAACAAGTGAACATAAAACGGCAATTTAACTGCTCCTATTTATCAGTGGGTACCCTGTGGGTCCATTGGATACCTCTATGCGTATTGCTTTCTATTAAGGTCTCTAATACAAATCAAAGCAGAAAAACCCTACTAATCTAAAAACAAACAAAAATCGCCCCTCGCAGGGGGTTATTGATCACCCGAGATCTGTATGCACTCCTTGCGATCTACCTGTCACACTCTAATATTTATTTGACAAAAAAAGGCAAAACAGAATCATTAAAGACTAAAAAAATTAAAAAAAACGTAAAGAAAACGTAAAAAAATATAGGTGGGCGTGGTTTTTGGCCCGTAGCCTCCAAAGGAATGATCCGATGTTGCTGAATTGCAATACCAAAATGCCTGAAACTATGCCTGACAGATTGATGTGCTTAAATTTTTTGTATCTCTTCTGGTGCCTTGGCAAATGACATTACCACACTAACACGGACAGACGGACATCGCTTAATCAACCTCTCTATGTATAAGGATCCAGAATATATATACTTTATGGAGTCGGAAATGAATATTGTAGAAATTACACACGGAATGACGAACTTATATATACCCTTTCCACCTGTGGTGAAGGGTATACAAATCATTATGTTAGGGATATGCTACATGTACAAGGAGTACACCATTGATTTTTTAAGTTTTATTGAAAAAAATCAAAAATAAAAATTATTTTTCGAGTTCTATTTTTTCCTCAGACATCAATGATTACTTGTTGAGTTTTATTTTTCGCTTGGAAAATAAAAATTATTCTCCGAGTTTTATTTTCTGCTCAGAGAATAAAAATTATTGTCTGAGTTTTATTCTTTGCTCGCCATTTAATGATTGATGTTTAAGTTTTATTTTCTGATTGAAGAATAAAAATTACTTTCTGAGTTTTATATTTCACTTAGAAAATAAGGATTATTTTTCAAGTTTTATATTTCGCTTAGAAAATAAAAATTATTTCTTGAGTTTTAAATTTTACAGTGGCGCCTTTTCTTAAAATTTTGTGAAATGAATGAAAACATCGTATAAAGAACTACTTACTGATCACAATTCAAAAACGTTTTCCTTAATTGCAAAAAAATTATAGTTTGTGGAGCTGCTCAAAGTCGACAATTTTTTAAAAAGCAAAAAAGGGTGATCTTGAAAAAATAAATGAACTTTAGAATTAAAGTGTCAGATACATTGTCGTTTGATTACTACTTTTTTGTATTTTTTAAGGTATGTTTGTTTTTTATTAAAAGAAGTAGTAAAATGTTTAGCAAATGCCCTACTTTTTCGGCAGTAGCCGCTTTATAGACACCCTATATTTAGGCCATTTTTACAAATAAAATAGAGCATATCTAAAAATGGTCTCGCCCATATTTTCTGAGCATATTTGCTACATAATACTTTAAATAATTTAACAAAGTTTGGCCGTCGCAAGTTGCCGCTGTAGGTGAAATAAGAAGAAAACTGTTACAACCTCATAGCGAAAACGAGAAAAATTTGTTTCTAATTTTTAAATTATGTAACAAAGATGTGTGCAAAATGGGAAATGAAATAAAAAAGGGTTTCCAATTTTTTTTTCACTCCAGCAATTTTAGTGTAAAATAAAGTTACATGTTGCATATTTTTATTGCTTCTCGTTAAATAATAAATGATATTTTGCTCTGCCAATCAAGTAGGCATAACTATTGCAATTTTTTTTATTTATTTCAATTTAAAAACACCTGTTATAAAAGTAGGCAGGTAGTTTTAAAACTTTTTTATACTGAATAAAATATAAACTGCAGGTATATTTTATTCAGTATATATATTCCAGTTAATTTTTTTTTTGCTCAAATGAGGTTGTTTAAAGCCTTTTTTTAATTTTTGGGTATAAATTAAACTGCAATTGTATAATGCAGCCAGTTTAAGTTAAGTTCAGTAACAGAACTTATTTTATTTTAAGTTTGTGCGTTGATAAGTGCGGACGCATTTTTTTTAAGCTCGCAATTGCCAAAAACAAAAACAAAAAGTGTGAATAAATTCAAACAAAAGCAAAAAATCAAACTTGTTTTAATACAACAACAAAGTGTTCTGTAAACATTTTTTTTCTCTCTTTTTTCTTTTTTTACAACGGCATTATCACTTTGCTACTTTAAAAATAAAACAAAAACAATAGGGGCCAATGAGCCTCTTTAATTTAAGTGACAAAAATGTAGACAATTTAGATTTAAATAAAAACAAAAAAACTGAAAATAATTTGTGTTTAAACACTACGCCGGTATTACGTGCCCAATCTTGTTCGTCGCTTTTGATAAGCGATGACAATAAAATAACTACAAACAAGTCGCCTTTTGTACAAAGTGTTACCAAAACTAATATGGATAGTGTAAAACCCAAGACGCAAGTGGGAATGGACAGATACATTACGGTATTAAAAAGAGGTCGAAGCCCTAAATCTTCGCAGCTTGCACCAATGTCTAAAGTACATAAAGACAAGGGCTCTAATGGAATAAATTCCCATAATCGTTTTGCTATCTTAGATAGTGAAACAAGTGAACATAAAACGGCAATTAAGTCGTTCAAACCACCTCCAGTTTATTTAAGGGAGAAAAATTCGAACGACTTAATAAAAAAATTAATTACAATTATTGGCGAGAACTCATTTTATGTAATTGATGAGACAAAAATACAATTTATTGATGAAAGCAGTTATCGTATAGCAGTAAACGAGTTCGAAAACTGCAAAAAGAACTTTTATACCTATCAGCTGAAGAGTAGTAAAGGTCTACAGGTAGTCATTAAAGGTGTAGATTCATACGTTGATCCAGCTGAAATAAGAGCCGGACTCCAAAAAGCGGGTTTTAAAATAAAAAGTGTAGATAATCTCCGTAATCGGGAACGTGTCCCCCAACCACTATTTCGCGTTGAACTGGAACCTGGAGATATCAGATTGAAGAAGAACGAAACGCACCCTATTTACAATCTGAAATACCTGTTACACCGTAAAATAACTGTAGAGGAGCCGCATAAGCGTCCAGGATCTGTCCAGTGTCTAAATTGTCAAGAATATGGTCATACTAGGGCTTACTGTAAGTTGCCTCCGGTTTGCGTTGTATGTGGCGAGCTACATTGCTCCGCCCAATGCGACAAAGCAAGGGATGACTCGAAAGTTAAAAAATGCAGCAATTGCGGTGGAAACCACACTGCTAACTACAGAGGCTGTCCAGTTTTTTCCATGGTAAGGAAAACCACTCAAAAACTAAATACTCCTGCTAAGCACCAGCAATATCGAGTAAATGCTCATTATCCTCAGTTAGCCCAACCAACAACACAACATGTTTCATACGCAGATATGGTAAAAACCAATCATACTTCAGTACATAAAGCGGCACCGACAACTAATTCTACTCCTAATTTGCAATCGCATCCTAAAGAACAAACACCATCTGGTAATTTTAATCGTCTCGATGCAAGCATCGAGACATTAGTGCATTCGATAAACAGTTTTATGAGCTCTATGAGCAGCATGATGCAAGAAATGGTACGCATGCAAACTACTATGTTGCAGGCGTTACTTAACAAACCATGAACTGTTTAAAAATATGTTTCTGGAACGCAAACGGCTTGCGCCAACACAAAAATGAACTCGAGTACTTCCTTAAGAAGGAACAAATTGATGTCATGCTGGTTTCAGAGACTCACTTAACAACAAATAGCTTTTTTAAAATAAATGGCTATATCTTATATGACACCAAAGACCCCCGTGGCAGAGCATGTGGTGGTTCAGCAATACTAATAAAGGCTCGAATCAAACATTATTTACAGTGTGATCTTTGTGAAGATTACCTACAAGCAACAAACATCCGCATGATGAAGAATTTCATCAAAATTTAGTTATTTCTTCGATTTATGCACCTCCTAGGTTTCAAATATCAGAGAGTCAATACAGCGATTTCTTCAAATCACTAGGTCCCTGTTTCATAGCATCAGGCGACTACAACGCTAAACATACATTTTGGGGATCACGCCTAATAACTCCAAAAGGTCGTGTTTTGTTTGATACAATTTCAAAAATGCGTCTCAATGGGATATCAAGTGGACAACCCACCTATTGGCCTACTGATCGACAAAAAATACCTGATGTTATTGATTTTGGCGTGACTAAAGGTATTTCGAGAGAAATGATTAAGGTTGAAGCGTCACTCGAATTATCCTCAGATCATTCACCCACTATTGTCTATATATTCAATCAGCAAAATATCGTGTCGCCAACAACTTGCACAAGCATTAATTGGTTGAAATATAGAAAGTATCTCAGTACTCATTGTTCGGAAAACATCCCGCTAAGAACACCTGAAGACGTAGAGCGCAGTCTTATTGATTTTGGCCAAAACCTCAAATCAGCTGCCCAACGTTCAACAATAACCCGACAATTAGCTAGATACAATCAAATTTATTCTGTAGATATCGAACGGCTCTTGGCTGAAAAAAGAAAAATTCGTAGAGAATGGCAATCACAGAGATCTCCTCAACTCAAAAGCAGACTTAAAGAATGCACGAACCGGCTAAGAGACATGCTGGAATCTCGAAGAGTAACATCCCTGAAAAACTATTTGGGAGACCTAGACGCAACTCCTCAATCAGATTATTCGTTATGGCGTGCTTGTAGAAACCTTAAAAGACCAGTCTTACGTAAGCCTCCCTTGCGAACTTCAGCTGGAGGCTGGGCAAGGAGTGATACCGAAAAAGGAAATTTATTTGCTGGACATTTGAAAAAGGTTTTTCCCCCAAATATATCGACCGATATAGTTGAGTTGCCAGTTGTCGAGGCTAGTGCTGCAGTCCCGATAAGATTTGAATTTGGTGATATTGAAAAGGCAATAACGGATTTAAACACCAAAAAAGCCCCTGGCGTTGATAAAACCAGTAACAAGATGTTAATTGAGTTGCCCCTTATAGCTCGCAGAATCGTTCTTTTTATTTTTAATGCCATTTTACGTATTGAGTACTTTCCCACAGAATGGAAGGTGTCCTTGGTTACCATGATTCCTAAACCAGGAAAAGACCACACAAAAATTGAATCATACAGACCAATAAGCCTTTTGTCAAATATGTCAAAACTGTTTGAGAGGATGTTAATAACTAAGCTTAACCCTATTCTAAGCGACAAAGGATGTATTCCAAACCATCAATTCGGCTTCAGGAAAAAACATAGTACGATCGAACAAACTCACAGGTTAGTCAATGTTGTTAAGAAGACATTTGAAGAGAGAAAATACTGCTCTGCGCTTTTCATCGACGTTTCTCAAGCATTTGATAAGGTATGGCATGAAGGCCTAATATATAAGCTAAAACTGAACTTGCCCGTAAACCTATATAAGCTGCTAGATAGTTATTTAACCGAACGAAAATTTATTGTAAAAGAAGGAGATTTTTTGAGCTCACCCCAGCCAATCGAAGCCGGAGTTCCCCAAGGTAGTATATTGGGGCCCTTTTTATACTTATTGTATACTTCAGACATGCCAACTACTAACCGAGTTCACACATCGACATTTGCTGACGACACAGCTTTTTTGAGCATTCACGAAAGACCCGAAGTAGCATCACGATATTTACAAGACCACATATTTAATTTAGAAAAATGGTTGAAGAAATGGAGAATAAAAGTTAATGAACAAAAATGTACTCACATAACCTTCACACTGCGTAGAGAATCTTGCCCCCCTATTCGGATAAATAACTAAACGATACCTCAGCTTTCAGACGTCAAATATCTCGGCATACATCTTGACCGGCGCCTTACATGGAAACGCCACATAGAAACAAAGTTAACACAAATGAAGTTAAAAGCAGTCCAACTAAACTGGCTTATTGGCAGAAATTCTACTCTAGCTCTAGATTGCAAACTTTTATTATACAAGTCAATTCTAAAACCAATATGGTGTTATGGCATTCAATTATGGGGCACTGCCTCAGCTACCAACGTAGAAAAAATTCAAAGGCGCCAAAATAAGATTCTTCGTATAATTACATCTGCTCCTTGGTATATAAAAAACTCGAACATCCATAAAGATCTAAACGTGCCATCAGTTAAAGCAGAAATAGCGAAACTTGCCATAAGGTATTTAAAGAAGCTTGAAACTCATCCGAATCCACTGGCCCGTAACATACTAAATGAACCTGGTTACATTCGACTAAGAAGGAGGGACACTGCTTCTCTCATCCGTACATCATAGGGATAACCCACAAATTACAGTAACCGTGAAACATACATATTTTTTGTCCAGCACTGGTTGGACTTAACAAGTATATTTTTAGACTTAAGATATGAGTAATTATTGATAGTTCAATTATATTGAAGATACAATAAATAAAACTTGCGAAAAAAAATTTTAAAGTGCGATAATGTCATTTACCAATTTAGAATTGTTTGGGTTATTCAGAAACTCAGATAACGAAAATGCATTTAAATTGGCTATTGTGGAAAAACTGCACGATTTACCAGGACACCACGAAATGGATGTTCATAGCAAAATTCACTTCATTTTCCTAACAATTAAAAAAAAAATGGTTTGGCTCCTACCGTACGAAAAAAGCATTTATGAAAAACAACCCAGACTGGCTAAATGGCTCTGACAGGAAAAGAGGAAGACCTGCAAAAACTATAAACGAGTGTTATAAGTATACAAGAAAACGTAAACTTGAAAATGCTATAAAATATATATCTAAATCGCATCTTTCAGAAGCATTTTGTAAATCAAGGTCCGACATTACAAAAGCTGGGAGTATTCCTACTCCACCAAATGCTTTACCCACAAAGTACAATATAGAAGAAGCCTTAACGTTGTTTATGAAATTGGGATTGTCAAAGGAAAAATATTCTATTTTACGAAGTTCTTTAAAGAATCATAACGTGAATATTCTTCCTGGATACAAAAAGATTACATCTGCCAAAAAAGAAGCAGTGCCACCTAATGTGAAGTATCGGTAGAGGTAAAACTGGAAGACTTAATGAATCATACAGCCAAATGCCTTATTCAAAGTTTGCCTGAAGAGGAAGCAGTATCACTTCCAGATAGGCTTACATTGATAAATAAGTGGGGATGTGATGGATCATCCGGTCATAGTGCTTACAAACAAACAATATCGACAAATGACCTCAACTATTACAGATACAAATATGTTTATGGCTTCAGTAGATTCTTTACGACTAAGAAGTGAAATCGCTGAGAATTGGAAAAATCCTCGCCCATCATCAGTTCATTTTTGCCGTCCGATATTTTTCAATATGCAAAGGAGTCTTCAGAAATAATCAAATCTACAGTTAACTATATAAAAAAGCAAATTTCAGAACTAAAGCCTTCTGTTATTGAAATAAATAATGCAAAAAGTGTTTCGATTGATTATGAATTTTTTCTTACAATGATTGATGGCAAAGTCTTAAATGTAATAACAGATACCTCGTCAACTTTAAACTGTGCAATTTGCAAAAAGTCACAGAAAGACTTTCAAAATTTTTATGATTCAAGTGATAATTGTGGAACAAGATTAACGTGAGTACCTGCCTAGTTGGCCTAATCTCACGGTGGTCTTACCACCGAGTGAAATGAAAGCGTAGACTAGCGCCCCCATTGTGTAGTATAACAACACTTTACGATTGCCACCAATCGCAATTTGTGTGTGATACAGTCACAATGAGTAGCAATTTATATAATATGGCAAGCCTTATCCAAGGCAAGCCTAGATCCATATTATAGCCTCTTGCTTAGGGGTTTGGAGGCTATCCAAACTCCGTCTGTTGAGAGTGCAACAGCACACTTGATCGACCTTGCACCATACCTACATAAATCGATCTTAAACCACAACCACCACGTGTACCCCCGAAGGGGACCTAACCAATAACCGGTCACAGAGAGGATAGGCTCTCTGTGGGGCCACCGATTCCTGTGGTACCAGTCCTTTGGGCACTGGTCGGGCCTCGAAGAGGACCCGCGATTTTTATCACAGACCTTTTCTTCCAGATTTAGGCTCTAGGAACCCTAGCGTCTGGTGCCCCTATTTTCCCCGAGTGAACCGCGTCAAAGCAGTTGCCATTTTCCTGCAGTGACAATTGGAAAATTATGAATATGGAATTACTCTATTACATGCCAGAATTAGGTGCATGGAGTTTATTTTAAAACTAGCGTATAAAATTCCGCGTGAAGGTGAATGTTTTGATATGAACGCAACACAAAAAGAAAAACTATCTGTTCAAAAAAAATTTACAAAATGAATTTCTTAAGAAGCTTGGTCTGAAAGTAGACTGTCCAAAGCAGGGGTATGGAAATACTAGCGATGGTAATATGTCCAGTGGAAAACAAACTAAAAAAGGATTTGTGTGAGATAAGGAATTTTTTTAAGGGTAATAAATTCTTGGAGTGTGGAGATTGGTTGTGTTTTTACGCATGTGGTAATGTTCTTAATTATGAAAATTAAAAAAAATTCTTAAATTTAGTGGAAAACAAACTAAAAAAGTATTTGTGTGAGATAAGGAATTTTTTAAGGGTAATAAATTCTTGCAACTAATTGCTTAAATGTGAAGTGTTAGTTGATATGGATTGACATATTAATGAGCGTGATTAAGGTTTAGTTCGATGTACAAGCTCATGTACATATATGAAAGAAATAGACAAGCTGAACACAGCAGACACACATATTGATAAGTGTTAAAACAAGCTAACAAGTGGAGGTACAGATAGAAATATAAATATTTTACACATTAGGAAAAATAAGCAATCTAGGAGAAGATTGAATTTAGATTTTTGGGTTTTGTTAAACAGAAGCGATATGTGATAAGAATGCTAAAGAAGAATTTTGGTTTTTATTTTTATTTAATACTTTTGTATATTTATAGAACACTTAAATATTTTACATTAGAGTGGTTCTCATGCTATAAATACTGGTATTTTTATACCCTTCACCACAGGTGGAAAGGGTATATATAAGTTTGTCATTCCGTGTGTAATTTCTACAATATTCATTTCCGACCCCATAAAGTATATATATTCTGGATCCTTATACATAGAGAAGTTGATTAAGCGATGTCCGTCTGTCCGTCCGTCCGTCTGTCCGTGTTAGTGTGGTAATGTCATTTGCCAAGGCACCAGAAGAGATACAAAAAATTTAAGCACACCAATCTGTCAGGCATAGTTTCGAAAATTTTGGTATTGCAATTCAGCAACATCGGATCATTCCTTTGGAGGCTACGGGCCAAAAACCACGCCCACCTATATTTTTTTTACGTTTTCTTTACGTTTTTTTTTTAATTTTTTTCGTCTTTAATGATTCTGTTTTGCCTGTTTTTGTCAAATAAATATTAGAGTGTGACAGGTAGATCGCAAGGAGTGCATACAGATCTCGGGGGATCAATAACCACCTGCGAGGGGCGATTTTTGTTTGTTTTTAGATTAGTAGGGTTTTTCTGCTTTGATTTGTATTAGAGACCTTAATAGAAAGCAATACGCATAGAGGTAGCCAATGGACCCACAGGGTACCCACTGACAAATAGGAGCAGTTAAAAGGACCCCCCATGTGTCAATATGATGAAATTTTTTTTTTTTGTAGGGATTTCTTTTTGCTTTAGTCTGACCATTCTAACTCAATAGATTGGAGAAAGGTCCAAAATTTAAAAAATTTCAATCAAATTTTTTAAAAAAAAAATTTTAATTTTTTTCAAAAATATTTACAAAAAAATTTACAAAGCATTTTCAAAAAGATATTTTACAGAAAAATATTAGAAAAAAATTTTCGAATAAAATTTTACAAAAAATTTTTAAAAAAATATTTTTACAAAAAACTTTTACACACAATTTTCGAAAAATTAAAACAAAAATTTCAATATTTCTTTGAAAATGAAAATCATGACTGTAACATAACATATATTTAATATTAAGAATATACATATGTATGTATGTGTGTATATAGAGTAACATATTTTTATACCCTTCACCACAGGTGGAAAGGGTATATATAAGTTTGTCATTCCGTGTGTAATTTCTACAATATTCATTTCCGACCCCATAAAGTATATATATTCTGGATCCTTATACATAGAGAAGTTGATTAAGCGATGTCAGTCTGTCCGTCTGTCCGTCTGTCCGTCCGTCCGTCTGTCCGTGTTAGTGTGGTAATGTCATTTGCCAAGGCACCAGAAGAGATACAAAAAATTTAAGCACACCAATCTGTCAGGCATAGTTTCGAAAATTTTGGTATTGCAATTCAGCAACATCGGATCATTCCTTTGGAGGCTACGGGACAAAAACCACGCCCACCTATATTTTTTTTACGTTTTTTTTAAATTTTTTTCGGCTTTAATGATTCTGTTTTGCCTTCTTTTGTCAAATAAATATTAGAGTGTGACAGGTAGATCGCAAGGAGTGCATACAGATCTCGGGGGATCAATAACCCCCTGCGAGGGGCGATTTTTGTTTGTTTTTAGATTAGTAGGGTTTTTCTGCTTTGATTTGTATTAGAGACCTTAATAGAAAGCAATACGCATAGAGGTAGCCAATGGACCCACAGGGTACCCACTGACAAATAGGAGCAGTTAAAAGGACCCCCCATGTGTCAATATGATGAATTTTTTTTTTTGTAAGGATTTCTTTTTGCTTTAGTCTGACCATTCTAACTCAATAGATTGGAGAAAGGTCCAAAATTTAAAAAAAAATTTTCAATCAAATTTTTAAAAAAAAAATTTTTAATTTTTTTCAAAAATATTTACAAAAAAATTTACAAAGCATTTTCAAAAAGATATTTTACAGAAAAATATTAGAAAAAAAATTTTTTTAAAAAATTTTCCAAAAAATTTTCGAATAAAATTTTACAAAAAATTTTTAAAAAAATATTTTTACAAAAAATTTCTACACACAATTTTCGAAAAATTAAAACAAAAATTTCAATATTTCTTTAAAAATGAAAATCATGACTGTAACATAACATATATTTAATATTAAGAATATACATATGTATGTATGTGTGTATATAGAGTAACATATTTTTTTAAATGCGTTTGATTTTTTTTTAAATGCGATTGATTTTAAATAGATGAGATCTCTGTTTTAAAACCTAGGTGCATTAAATACATAGACATCATCAGGATACCGGGTAAAAACTGCCAAAAGTAAAATACACACGTTTATAGGTAAACGTTTTTTTTTTTTGAAGCCAGTATATGTCGTCAACTTAGGCTAATTTCTATTTTATTCAACAAAAGAAAATGTCACAAATTACATTATTATTGTAAATTACAAATTCATATACAAACAAAAAGTTTTGGAGGAGATATTTATAAGTTTTTGAAAAAGTTATTTAATTTTATAAAAGCAAAATAAGTATTTCTACAACAATGTCAGAGTTTACGATGTAGCGTCGGCTTCAATATCATTAAGTAGCTGACAACACGGCGACAATTGTAGCAAACGGAATTTGTTTTCATTTGTCTTCTATTTCTTTAACTCATGTAATATAATAATTTTTTGTTATACGACTTTGTTTAAATAAAGAGTCAACAATATGGATAATGCTGTACATGTCTGTATAAATAAAATCACCGTGGTGAAGGGTATAGAAGATTCGGCACGGCCGAATATAGCACTTTTACTTGTTATTCATTATAATTATTCAATAATTTAAAGTTATCATAAATTTTAAATCATGAACTTATATTTCTAAAATGTTTTTAAGATTTTTAAGAAGAATAAAGTGCAGTTGCAGTTAAATACTTAAATTTCAAACTTGGTTTGTATATATTTGGGAGCGTTAAGATAATTTTTATGTGGGGCAAATAAATATGTTGATAAGGAGTCTTTAGCATTTTGGTTGGTTGGTTTTCTCTTCAAGATTTTAGGTTTGATTTAAATGATCTTGTGTATTGTAAAAAGGGCAAAAATCATATTGGGTAATACATGGATAGTCTTTATTTTTCTAATTATACGGTGAAGCCCACACATACATACATACCCACGGACAGTCCGAAACATTATATAAGGTATGTGCTGTTAAGTAATTTAAATTAGTACATCGTGTTCGCTCCATTGCTTGAAATAAACTAAAAAAAATAAATATATATATATATATATATATATATATATATATATATATATATATATATATATATATATATATATATATAAATGGAATGCTTATACAATATTTGTGTAGAATGTGGAAAAAAATTAAAAAATCAAAAAGATTTACGTGAACATGAAACCTTTCATGCAAGCACATCAAATGTTATAGTTAATCCTATAATCAATGCAAACATTGAGATTAAAAAAATTAACTCCTCATTCAAAACACGCATCCACACTATTTCAGTAGAAAATAAGGATGAAGCTTGTTTATTTTCTGAAGAGTTTCTAAATCGAGCTTGGTTACCATTACGAAATGAAGTCGCCATATGGATTGCTAAATATAATGCAATAAAGTTTAATATTGAGCTTTTTGCATTGTATGCCAAGCTTAATACTGAAGAATTGGAAAATACTCCTTTAGAGGTGATGATGTTCCAGACGAAAATGGAAAACATTTTTAATGATGATGACTTTAATCAAAAAATGGAGAAGTTTCAGGAAAGAGACAGCGGTTGGACCCTAATACAATTATTAAGGGTTAATGTAAATTTAAATAAATACCAACCGCTGAAGGGTTCAACTTATATTCTCACCCCAAAAAAGTTAGCGGCAAGAAAAGCTTGCATTAATGTTAGAAACACGGATGAGTTTTGTTTCAAATGGGCAGTGGTTTCTGCTGTTTCTAATTTGAAGACACATGGTGACCGAACATCATCCTACCGTGTAGACATTAGATCAACAGAATTAGTCGTTAATAATAGAATTTTAAACTTCAAAGACTTATGCTTCCCAATGCAAATAAGAGACATTGAGATATTTGAAAAACACAATGCATGGGTTAGCATAAATGTCTTTGGATACGACGAGGATCAAAACATTGCTATTGGTCCATATTACAAGACCAAAGATGTTAAGGATTGCCACATTAACTTGCTGTTTCTTTAAAAACAAATTCATACCACGACCACTGCTCATTACATATGGATAAAGAATATAACAAGGTAAGACAATTGAAATTTAAAAAAAAATATTTGATAATATACATATATTAAAAAATTTTTAATATGTACGTATTTTTTTTTAGACTAATAAGGAGACAAACCATCAAACATAATGGGAAGAACTATGTTTGTAACTATTGTTTGCTACATTTAACTCGTGAGGACAAACTTAAACATCATATACCAGTATGTAGTAAGAGTGGGACATCATACCAAGTAAGGAAAATAATATTTTAAAATTTATAAAAAATGAAAGAGCATTAGATATACCGTTTGTGATTTATGGGGATACAGAATGCATATTTCAAAACATCGATACATGCATTCCAGATCCTAATAAATCATCAACGACGTTGATAAACAAACATATACCTTATGCTTTTTCGTATTATATTAAGAGTAGTTTTAATAGTATTTTAGATAAATTTAAGATGTTTAAGTGGTTAGATTGTCTTAGATTGTTTCTTAGCGAATTGGTAGATGACATATCATATTTTTATAAACATTATATAAAAGAAGTCAAACCAATGATTCCTTTAAATGATGAGGAATATAATCACTTTAATAGAACTAGTGTATGCCATATTTGTGAAAAACCTATCATTGGTGAAGTTAAGGTAAATGATCACTGTCATTTAAATAGGAAATATAGAGGACCTGCGAACAATAGATGTAATTTAAATTTTAAAATTCCTCACTTTTTTCCAAGAATATTTCACAACTTTTCCTCGTATGATTGCCATTTGTTTATTAAAGAACTAAATCATATTGGTAATGGTGTCATAAATATTATCCCACTAAATAAAGAGCTCTATATATCCTTATCAAAAATTATTAGAGTGGAGGATGAAAATGTAGAAATTAGAATCTTAGATTCCTTTAGATTTATGTCATCAAGTTTAGACTCACTGGCAAATAATTTGTCTAAAAACGATTTCACAACAGTAAAATCAATTTAAAAAAATGAAAAACAATTTTCACTGCTGATGAGAAAAGGGGTCTTTCCATACAATTATTTAGATTAATTTGAAAAGCTTAAGGAATGCCATTTACCCAAGAGAGAGGATTTTTTAATATACTGACTGAGACTGATTGCTCTGATGATGATTATAATCATGCTAAAGAAGTGTGGAATGTATTCGGTTGTAAAACATTAGAAGATTACTTAATGCTTTATCTTAAATCGGATGTTCTTCTTTTAACTGACGTTTTTGAAAACTTCAGATTACTATGTAAAAATATATATAAGTTAGATCCATGTCATTATTACACTGCCCCAGGGCTTTCATGGGATGCTATGTTAAAGTTAACAAACATTGAATTAGATCTCCTGACGGACATTGATATAATCACGTTTATTCAAAAAGGTATAAGGGAAGGAATTGTCCAGTGTTCTAAAAGACATTCAATAGCAAATAACAAACATATGCCGGTTTATGATAATCAAATATCATCTAATTATTTAATGTATCTAGATGCAAACAATTTATATGGTTGGGCAATGTCGCAATATCTTCCGGAGAGTGGGTCTGAATGTATGAAGGATATTAATAAATTTTCCCTAAACTCTATTTGTTATAACTCAAGTATTGGTTATATTCTTGAGGTTGATTTGATATATCCAGAAGAGATTCATGATCATCACAACGATTTGCCATTTTGTTGTGAAAACAAAGTCCCTCCGAGTGCTAAAGATAAAAAACTTATTGTTGATTTAACTAACAAAAGCAAATATATTATTTATTATAAAAATCTACAGCAGTGCATAAAACATGGTTTAAAGCTAACAAAAATTCATAGAATATTGAATTTTAAGCAATCGGATTGATTAAAAAAATATATTTCTTTAAATAATTCTCATAGGACCAACGCGAAAAACACTTTTGAAAAAATTTCTTTAAACTGTTAAACAATGCTGTTTATGGCAGAGCTATGGAAAATGTAGACAAACGGAAGAATATAAAACTTGCTAACTCTTGGGAAAACATTGGTAAAAAATTTGGAGCTCGGGCTCTTATTGCGAAACCATAATTTAACTCAATAAGCATTTTTGATGAAAATATGATTGCAGTTGAGTTAAATAGAACTTATTCCGTTTACAATAAACCTATACATCTTGGACTATGTATTTTAGAACTATCAAAGTGGAAAATGTATGATTTCCATTATGATTACATGCTTCCAAAATATAAATCCAATTTAGAACTTAATTATATGGATACTGATTCTTACATTTATACAATTTACACTGTTGATTTTTATAAAGATATTTTTAACGACATTGATGATAGGTTTGATACATCTGAATATAAGATTAATAACAAATTTAATATTCGACAAAAAAATAAAAAAATGTTGGGAATGATAAAAGATGAGAATAATGGCGTAATAATAAGGGAATTTATTGGTTTGAGGTCTAAGATGTACTCCTTTATTAATGAAAATATGGAAGAAATAAAAAAACCAAAAGGAAAAAAAATAATATTTGTAGAAAGCTAAGTTTATCTGATTATAAAAATTGTTTATACAATAGAAAAATTTATTACGGCAAAATGTATATGTTTAGATCTAAATTGCATGCTTTATATACAAGATGAAAAGAAATTTATATGTAAGGACAACGTAAGTACCCTAGCTTGGGGTCAGTATAAAGAAAAATTTTTGAATATCAATGATAATGATGATTGTTTAATGGATCTTGATGATATTGATAACCTAGAACTTAATTATAAAGATCAATTTATGAAAGATGATGATGATGTATTTTTAATGAAAATAGAATGCTAATTTTGTTTTAAGATATTCATAATTTTTTTTTTAAATAAAAAATTTTATAAAAATTTTAAGTTAAAACAAAATTTTATTATGTCTTTAATTTTATATGAAATTGGAAAAAAATAAAATGTAAGTAATACAATCGTGCAACAAGTTATTAAATAACTTTCTGAACAATTCCAGTTAATGGAGTATACTTCATCAAACGATCATAGAGAATTAAACAATAAGCATTTGTGTTTGCAGGAACCGGAATCGCAGTCTCAAATTCAATTTTCACATCAATAGGTCCGCGTTTTTATTTCACATGTTTGTTTAATCGCGGGTTGGTCCTGTTTCGTTCGTATGTTATGTGTAATTGCCGAAGTATAACCTAAATTTTCTCCATCAAGGTGGAAAACATCACTGAATTGTACGCAAATATTTTCTATGGAATTTTTTTCTTCCATATTTAATGATTCCCCCAGTTTAATAGATTTTATTAAAGTTTCAGATTAATTATTAGACGTTTTGCTGGTAATATTGAAAATTTCGTACTTATTTTCACCAACAACCTTGAATTTATTAATATTAGTATATTTCGGAATAAAATTTATATCTATATAATAATCCTCTCTATTTGCATTTAATATTGGTACATTTATATAATTATTATGTGCTTCTACTATTGCGTTAGCTAAGTGTATACCTGGAGCAATTGTTTGGGATACTATAAGGAATTCTCCTGATGATGTAGGTATTTTAATCTTCACCACTGTTGTGGTACGTGCCTGAATTTTACAAATACGCACTTCACTGTAATTTTGCGAAAACCGTTTGAGAGGCAATTCAAAAAGTATACTTTTATCTTTAAAAATTTTAATGTTTTAGAAATTGTGTCAATGATTTAGTGGTTCCACAGAATATCCCGACCCAAAATCAGCTGGAATATCATTGACGTCATTAATTAAATGCCATTTCACACGAAAATTTTCATTTAAAGAACTCGTTAATTTGATAGTACCTATTGTTTTGCTTATCCCTCCAAATACTCCACCTAGCTCTTTAAATTCTTGTTTGTTAATACGTTTAAGAGGTTTTAATGAACTTATTTTAATCAGGCTTGTATCCGCGCCTGTATCTATTAAAACTGTTAATTTACCTCTTTTAGCTAAAACAGACGGTATTTCTACGAATACATCATCTTGCTTTATTTTCTTTATGACGTATAAACGTCCTTGATTTCTATATCTAAATTTAAAATATTCTATATAATTAACGAAAAAATCATTCATAAAGTGTACACAATTTATATTATTTATACAATTAAAAGTCCTGCACACATCATCCCACATACTTAAACCTATAATTTTTAGACGATGACCTATATATACAATCATACGCCAAATTGTTATGTACAATAATTGGATAATATCACAATCAGACGATTTGTTTTTCTTTCTGATCTTATGTTTATTTATTCTTTTTGATTTTTTGTTTGACGATTTCGCGACACTGTCGTTGACTTTATTATTATTTACCTGGTCTGATTGTTTATTATCGTCCAACAATTTAGCAACTTGATATGTTGTGGAGCTATCATCTACGTCTGTTTGTAGATGTAGGTCAGTCGCATTTGACTTTGGATTTGTTGCAGTAGTATGAGAAGTGTTAGAAATATTATCTACCTTTGGTTGTAGATTAATGCAATCAGCTGGTTTTGGGTGTGGATCAGCTGTATTTTGATTTAATTTTGTTGCAAAATTATTTGTATTATTATTCGGGGCACAGTTTAGATGGCTGGACTGGCCCCCTGATCGTTTCCCTTGTCTTAATTCATATAATTCTTTTTACTAAAACAATCATTTTCAAGGTGGCCTATGCGAGAACATCATTTACATTTAATTTTTTTCTTGAGTGATTTTCATGTTTGGTGTTTGTTGCTAATATTTGTGCCCTCGGACAAAAATCTTTTCCATGCCCATAAACCCTACAATTGTCACAGTATGGAGTGTTTTTTCTCTGTCTGCACTCAGCATAGGTGTGATTTTGTCTATTGCAAAAACCACATTTTATTTTAGGTTGTGTGTGTTTATGTAGTTGTACGATTTTCGGGTTTGTTGAACTGGCGGAGTATTGAAAATTTTGTGTTTGTGGGTGTTGAAAATTACCGAAGTTTGAAAATGGTGTTGGTGTGCTGTTGGAAATACCTATGTAAGGTGTTGGTGCGTTGGTGTTAGTTGTGAATAATTTGGATTTTGTACAAAATTTGTATTTTGTGCTTGAGGTAATTGTGTTATATTAGTATAATTAGTATTAGGCATTGTATAATTTTGTGCATTAAACTGTAAATTTGTGTTTGTATATTGTGTTGTTAGGAACATAGAAGTTTTAAGGGCGGACTCTACTAGCTTATCTAATTCTATTTCAAAACTACCTATCATAAATTGTCTCAAAGTTGGATCTACAAGCCCTAATTTAAGTGTCATAATTACAGATTTTTGTAACTCTTTCACCAGAGCTCCTGACTCAGTATCGTTATAGTTTGACGAGATTATTTCTTTGGCCATAGCTTCTTTCTGGAGCAAACGTCTAGCGAAAGATTTTACATCTTCTGTGACTAATTGTCGTGTTTGCTTCAACTCGTTTATGACACTATCTAGTGTTCTGGCTGTAAGATAAGTATATTTTAGTAGCGCTTCTAGATCTTTTAATTTTGTAATTCTTTTTTCTCTAACTAATTCAAATGCATCCCCCCCCTACTCTAGTTGACAACAATGACACGAATATTTCTTCATCTTAAGAATTCACACATTTAAAAGCTAATTGGCACGCGTTTATAAACTCATAGACTTTACATGAAAATTCAGTTGAAGCAGTTCCCGTAAATTATGATACAAGCCTCGCAACTGTTTTTCCTATATTTTCATATGACATATCGATTGATTCCTGTTGATGTATTGTTCGAGATTCGTCTAATATTTCGGAACTTTGCACGCTATCTGTACTGTGAGTACTTTCTGAATTATGTGAATTTTCTGCTATATCACTTTCCAATTGTTGTTCCCCGATTTTCGGTTTTGCAGAATGTACCATGGAAATTTCAAACGATGTATTTACTTGCTTGTCCCACACTTCTTCCAATGTTTTTTCTAAAATTTCAATTTGTTGTTCCTTTTGATGTACCTTCTCTTGTAATTGTTTTATGTTTTCAACCAAGTACGCTTTTGAACTTTCTCCTCTAATACTTATGTCATTAATTTTTTCCTTGCACTCAAATATAAATTTATTACTATCTTGTAATTTATTATAAAGATCCTTTTCTATCTGTATTCCGTTTTGTAATTTTTTGGTGAGTTCTTCTATTTTCTCTTCAGTTTCTTTATTTAATATCTCGGCTTTAATTTCCTTTTCCTTATATTCTTTTAATGTTCTTTTGTTGTCCAAAAGTTTAGAATTAAGTTCTGCGATTTCCTTAGCTTTATTATTTCTATATTTTAGATTTAATTTTGTTAAATGTAATAAAATTGCATATGTAGTTTCTAGTCTTGTTAACTGACCCCACTTCGAATAGATATCAGTTTTTACAAGCTCCTAGATTTCCCTACTTGTTAAACTTTTTATTTCCGCAAGGAGTAACAAATTAAAATTTAGAATTTCTGTTTTTTTTATCTTTTTTCTCCTTTTCTAGCTGGGAAATTTTTTCCTTAAGTTCTGCTATCAAAATCGCGCTATAATCCATAAAACTATCTCAATCAAGTGTTTCCAAATTTCAATCAATGAAAGAAATTTAGGAAAACCCTTGTTTCTAATTTAGGCAATATTTTTTAGTTTTATAAAAGGAAAATTTTATAACTTAGTTTCATTAACTGAATTTTAAATAACCGAATATTTTTAAAATAAGGAAGTAGAAGCAATTCTAAATAAAATATATATGTTATATATAATACACCAATAATATATTCTAATATTATATAGTGTATGTATTTATTATTTTTTCCGGTATGTATATGTATATTTTGTATATGTTGTATATGTTGTATATATACAGTTTCTTCTTTAGCTAATTTTGCTCCTTATTATGTTTCTAGATGCACTATTTATTTTTATATTATTTCTATTAGTTTTGAGTTTAATTTTTGTATTATTTAGTCTTTGTTTTATATATCTATTTTACCGTGTAGCCAGACTCAACTGCACTTAAAGGCTAAGGTGTCTTTGCCAGTAAAATCGTTATAACATTTTATTATTTCCGGAAAACTTCAGTATTATTAACCAATATTTGATTATTTTTAGATTATTTAAATTTTATTATTTTTGTTGTTAGACTTGATCCTTGCCTCACGAATTATTTAGAACAATGAAAAATAAAAACTTATTAAAATAATTTTAAAAACCGGCTGCGCCAAAATGTTGTATATTCTTTATGAATATACAAATACTTATTTTAGGTTCGAGCTGTTCTAAATAAAAGTAAAAGTAATTAAACAACGTGTTAAAAGATTCGTTTCTAAATCCATACTCATTGCCGTTTTTACTTTACTTTCAGGTTCAACTTTTAATCAATCATGCCTACGTGACTTTTATTAGCTAATCAGCACTATTTGGTTGGCGCGTTTTAAAATAAAATTCATATTTTAATTTTTAAATATGTAATTAGAAACGTCTTCTGGTGCAAATGCAGTTAACCAAATATTGCTGATCAATTAACATTATTTAATGTTGATCACGTTGACATGCCGTGCAATATTAATATTAAATTAATATTTTTTAATATTGATCACGTTGACATGCAATGTACAACAAATGGTTTTAAAGCACAAGTAAATTTTAAGAGAAACACGTGCATTTTCGTGTTTTAGCTTGGCCATACTTTTTCTTCCAAGTGTTTTTTTTATTAACAAGTAAAAGTGCTATATTCGGCTGTGCCGAATCTTCTATACCCTTCACCACGGTGATTTTATTTATACAGACATGTATGTAAGTAGTATATTTGTGGGCGTACTGACTCAAGGTATTTTGTATGGGTGTACTAATTCAAGGTATTTTGTATGGGCATACTAACTCAAGGTATTTTGTATGGGTGTACTAACTCAAGGTATTTTGTATGGGCGTACTAACTCAATGTATTTTGTATGGGTGTACTAACTCAAGGTATTTTGTATGGGTGTACTAACTCAAGGTATTTTGTATGGGCGTACTAACTCAAGGTATTTTGTATGGGTGTACTAACTCAGGGTATTTTGTATGGGATACTAACCCAATGTATTTTTTTGTCATATAATTTTTAAAAATTGTAGTATTAAAGAACAATAAATTAGTGTGAGTGTAATAAAAGTCAAGAATAAGGGTCATTAAAAACCGATAATATTGTAAATCGTTTAAAAGAAGAAAGTGTAAAAAAGGGATTGACAAGTTGAGTAAGAATTTATGAGTGTAATGATCTTATGTGTGTGGAAAGCATGTAGGTCATTTGGTTTTAAAAGCATAATCACTATTTCTAATAATGCACTGGAGTAAAAAATAATATTTGTAGAAAGCTAAGTTTATTTGATTATAAAAATTGTTTATACAATAGAAAAATTTATTATGGTAAAATGTATATGTTTAGATCTAAGTTGCATGCTTTATATACAACATTAGCTAATAAAATATCATTAAGTTATCAAGATGAAAAGAGATTTATATGTAAGGACAACGTGAGTACCCTAGCTTGGGGTCATTACAAAGAAAAATTTTTGAATATCAATGATAATGATGATTGTTTAATGGATCTTGATGATATTGATTACCTAGAACTTAATTATAAAGATCAATTTATGAAAGATGATGATGATGTATTTTAATTGAAAATAGAATGCTAATTTTGTTTTAAGATATTCATAATTTTTTTTTAAATAAAAATTTGTATAAATTTTATAAAAATTTTAAGTTAAAACAAAACTTTATTATGTCTTTAATTTTACATTCAATTGGAAAAAAAATAAAATACGTACGGATAAGAATCTGAAGTTAAATGTACTTTTATATTTTTTATGTCAGAATGAATATATTTCTTATAGTTTTCTAAAGCGAATAATATAAATCTAGGCCTCTCTCTGTTTATTGATAGCTTAACTTTCCAAATATGATTTCTTCCGCCAGAGAATGTAGGATTAAAATAACAGTCCCAACTCCGAAATGCTATAGGTAAAGTAGTACCATCTTTAATAATCTTCATTATTTGTAGTTTTTTAGGGTCTGAAAGCTGTACGTGTGGAATTCTCCATGTTATATTTGTAATCGATAAACTGAGATTTTCATTTTCATCTGTTCAGTAAAACACGTTCTCATCATTTGAACTTCGTAAAAGAATGAGTTCATGTTAACTATTTAAAATTATTTTATTGAAGTCTTCGTCAAATCCTAATAATAATTTTAGGGGTAAATAAAGATTAAATATTTGCACAGTTACATCTCCAGAAACACTCCATCGAGCATTTCTCATCATTTTACTTTCAAATTCATTAAGTGAAACATAATTCTTAATAGTGCTAGACATCCCCAAGTATCGTGTACGATCAATTTCAACACCATTAATTTCATAACGTATTTCATCAAATAGGTAGGCAACGCAATTATTCCTTAGTGTGGTGTTTGGAGAGTTCTCGCCTATAGTGTTTTTTATATTTCCCTCTATATACAAGTAGCTTTCACTAGGAAGAACATATAAGTCTTGAGTTTGTATAGTTATTCGTATCCCATCATTATTTTTAAATGATTAAATATATGGTACATAACTGTGGTAATCCTTTTTTATTATATTCTCATCCGAAATAGGAGTCTCCATAACATTTAGTATGTCAGACATTTTATTTTACTTTTAATTCAAGTAATCTTAAAAATGCTTTATTTTCTTCTGTTAATTTAGGTCTTTTAGCTTTAACAGTTTCTAAAGGAATGTTTCCGTTAACTTTTTTTAATTCGGTTTTATTATAAATTATCATATTTCCCTTGGTCTCAAATGTAATCTAAGTGTTATTTCTTCACTTTTGAAGTTTATTAAACGATCCTCTTGATCAACAATCCAAACTTTGAAATATGTTATTTCTTTCACATTCACTGGTAAATAGATTAGATTATTAGGGATAACGTCTAATTTATTACCTGGAGGAACGTCCACCGCAAACTCATGAAGTATATGTATCGGGAAAATTGTTCATATATGCTTCCCTTATTATATTACATTTAACTTGTATGGCATTAACTTTTAAAATATTTACTGGTTGATTCGATAAATGTTTTATACTAGGATCTAAAGAACCACCATTAAAACCAAGTAATCTACCAATAGACCTTTTTCGATCAAAGAAAATTGTACCATGCGAGGATGTTATTTCAATTTGTAGAGTGTTATTATTGGCTTCAATCAAAACTGATTTATTAACATTTTTATCTTTATATTGTGCGATTATATAATCAGCTATGTCTTGCAACTCATAAGAATCTATAGGAATTTCAATTACTTTATCTCCAATATGGAAAAGATTGTTGTCATCATCTACGTTAGGAATGGAATTATATGAATGAAAATCAATTAGAGAACATTCGTAATCAACACCTAATTCTATTGGTGGAAAAAAATTTGCCGTTAAAATTGAAGATTTTCCGCTCAGTGCTAATGTTATTGACATAACGAATGATTGAAGGTAAATAAAGTAAAAAACGCAATGTAAAGTTTTTTTATTTTAAATATTTATTTTATTTGCTTACTTATTGCTAGTTTTTACAATATTTCAGTTTTACTTATCCAAGAATTATGCTGACTTGGAAATCCTAACCATTTTACATATGCTTTATCATTCTTGGTTTTTAATATTTTTTCAACTAAGAATATATTAGGAAAACGAGTGCGTAGTAACTCCTCTTTGTAAAATCCACCTTTTATTTCATTTCCTTCATAGTATTCTAGTATAAATGTGATTGGGTAAGTATTTTGTATCGATCTTATTTTAAATATTTCTGTTGTCCAATTTGGTGTATACCCCTTTTCAAATACGTGTTTATATTTACTAAGACGTACATAGTCTCCAACTTTAAACCGTGAATCTCTAAATAATTTTAAATGATTGTATACAGTATTCAGTAATTGTTTTTCGTGTTCATGAGTTACATGGATAGGAGCCATTTAGTTACATGTATTTTTTTATTATATTGATTAATCAAGCCTTTATAGATGTTAATCCATCTATAAGATCCATTGTTACTAAACTCATTCCACATCATTTCTTTCAAAGTCCTATTAAAGCGTTCTACAATTGAAGCTTTCATAGCGCTATATGTAGAGTAATGATTAATTGAATGTTTACTCATTAATGCTCCAAACTCCGTATTAAAAAATTCTCTGCCATCATCTGTCTTTAAATTCCTAGGTATACGACCCATACGAAATATTTTGTGAATTGCTTTACCAACTTCTGATGCAGTTTTTGACTTAAGTGATTCGGCCCACGCATATTTTGAAAATGTATCAATGACTGTTAGCATATATAAGTATAAGCAATGAGAATTTTCATACTAAAAACCAAAAAAGAATAAAGGATATTTTAGAAATAAATAATTTTCCCAAATGCTTAACTAAAAATCTTTTGAACAATTATAAAAAGAAAAAGACGATTGAACAAAAAGAAACAAATAAAATATATAAATCGATGACGTATGTACCAAAGATCACAGAAAGAATAAGAAACGCACGTATATATAACGAAGAAAAATTTAGAATTGCACACACATCGAAAAACACATTGAAACAATTATTTTCGAACACCAAGAGTAAACTGGACAAAATGGATAGCGCTAACATAATATATAAAATCAGCTGTGAGGGAAATGTGCGAGCAAGTATATGTCGGAACAAATTAAAAACCAGAATTGCGGGGCATAGATCGGACATAAAAAACATTAATAAAATATCGACGCAAAAAACAGCATTAGTATCCCACTGTGCAGAGAGAAAACACAAACCCAATTTAGAGAATGTTCAAATACTGCAAAGAGAAAACAAATATAACAAACGGTACACACTGGAAATGCTACACATAATCAACATACCTAAGGAAAAGAGAATTAATTTCAAAACTGACATAGAAAATTCTGCGATTAGCTATAGGCACATTATAAATAAATAGTCCAATTAGTACAATGTTTTGTGTGAAAACTGTATGACGTCCTTTTTTCATGTACATTTGTTACTCATTGTAAGTCTTTTGTTTATTGTAATATTTATATTGTTTATTTTTGCACAGTGGTTACAACTTTTGATTTTGTATGAAATGTATTTTTCCCTTTTCTTATTTTTAGTCCTTGATAATGATATCCGATGGATATCGAAATATTGGAAGGAAAAAAATAAAAATATATGTTTTTATAAATAATATACTGGCCTCAAGCTTGACCATTTTCTTTTTAATTTAAACAATATTAATAAGGCTGAACAAAATACTAAATATTATTAGAATAGTAGTAATAATAATGACTGTTAATAAATTTGGCCATTACTTTAAAAAGCATAGTAACGAGATAAAAACGAAAAAACACTTTTAAAAAAAATTGGTTTCATTCTGGATGGAAACAATATAAACGTAGAGAATAGAAGAATTATAAATATAGCTTCACCGTTGAACGAGCTAGATGCTGTTAATAAAACTTATGTGAATTTAGAAATCAAACATATACAAGAAGATTTAAAAAATTATATAAGCGAAGAGTTAAACTTGTCAAATAGGAACTTTATAAAAAGTTTGAAGAAAGAATTAATAAAATTGAACAATATATTTCCAAAAATATTGAAGAAGAAAAACTTAAAATAGAATATGATTATCAATTGAATATAATTAAAAGTAACATAAAAGTATTACAAGATTCGTTTTCAAAGAATGTTGATAAAGATATTAAAATTATTGAAAAAGCTGTGAAGGATCAGATGTATAGTACAAATAAAGTTTTTATAAACAGAGAGATTTAATAAGATTGTGAATTATATTTTCCAGTGGATGGATAAAAACTCTAAAGCGGATGATATAAAAAAATAAAAGCTGGAACCACCACCTACAATTAAGTTATCATAATATAAGTAATAAAATTAATATTTAAGGATAACACAACGCTTATATAATCTATATAGAAATGAATGCGGATAAGAGAGAAATAGTAAATGAACTTCATTCACGAGCGCGGAAAAAATTTTTACGGCGTCGAGTTATAATGAAGGGGATTGACGATCTCTGGCAAGCTGATTTGGTAGAAATGGGCAATTACTCAACTAGCAATAATGGATATAAATATATGCTAACAGTCATTGATACATTTTCAAAATATGCATGGGCCGAATCACTTAAGTCAAAAACTGCATCAGAAGTTGGTAAAGCAATTCACAAAATATTTCGTATGGGTCGTATACCTAGGAATTTAAAGACAGATGATGGCACAGAATTTTTTAATACGGAGTTTGGGGCATTAATGAGTAAACATTCAATTAATCATTACTCTACATATAGCGCTATGAAAGCTTCAATTGTAGAACGCTTTAATAGGACTTTGAAAGAAATGATGTGGAATGAGTTTAGTAACAATGGATCTTATAGATGGATTAACATCTATAAAGGCTTGATTAATCAATATAATAAAAAAATACATGTAACTAAATGGCTCCTATCCATGTAACTCATGAACACGAAAAACAATTACAACAATACAAATATAACAAACGCTACACACTGGAAATGCTACACATAATCAACATACCTTACGAAAAGAGAATTAATTTCAAAACTGACATAGAAAATTCTGCGATTAGCTATAGACACATTATAAATAAGATAATTAAATAGTCCAATTAGTACAATGTTTTGTGTGAAAACTGTGTGACGTCCTTTTTTCATATACATTTGTTACTCATTGTAAGTCTTTTGTTTATTGTAATATTTATATTGTTTATTTTTGCACAGTGGTTACAACTTTTGATTTTGTATAAAATGTATTTTTCCCTTTTCTTATTTTTTAGTCCTTGATAATTATATCCGATGGATATCGAAATATTGGAAGACAAAAATAAAAATATTAGTTTTTATAAATAATATACTGGCCTCAAGCTTGACCATTTTCGTTTTAATTTAAACTATTCTATTATGTTTGATTCCTTTAGTTCCTCAATAATTGATATTATTTGATTAGTATGGTTTTCGTTACCAGCTTGTTGTGACACCATCAAGAGCTTTAATCGATATACTATTTCATTAGGATCATCGCAGTATATATAGTTTGATTCATTAAGATTTACTTTCATTAAAACTTTACCAATGGGAGTAGTAGCAAATATCTTATTAAGTATTTCCCTATATTTAAAACCTCTATTTCCTTTTAGTCGATTATTAGGATCGAAGTTTCTTCTGTGTGCATTTGTATCAAGCAAAATTCGTTTATATGTACTAATTCTGATGAGTCATACCGTTCTGGTCTTTTATGAAAGAGCAACGAGTAAATACCAGGAGTTAGCGCCCAAGATTTATTTCCTATCATTATTTTTTCATTACTTAGCTTTAAATCTGAATTTCCAAATTTCCAGTCACCATTTTGATTTTTATGAGGTCTAAATATAGTATCAAGCTTTTTGTTTTCATATAAGTCTGTTAAATCAAATTGCTAATCATCGGAATGTAAATAAAAGGATTGATTATCAAAATCAACATCTTCTTCTTTAACATCACATGTTTTTGATAACGAATCAAAATAGTCTTTTTTAATCATGGCGCTAGCCACAATACTATCTTTGTTTTAAGTTATAGTATCATGTTTAAACTTAGTTTTTACATCTCGAATTTCTATTGGTTTCAATGCCCTTTCACTAGATAATTTAACTAGTTTTTTTAAAGGTTCTGTTAGGGGTTTAAATGTATTTTCTTGTTGATTGTTTCTTCTTCCCCACGTTTAGTAGCTTCAAATTTCTTTTTTTAAATTTTTCTGGATTTTACCAATTCTTTTAATACATTTTCCTCCATGTTTGTGTATTAGAGATTTAATTAATATGAATAAATATTCAAAAATTGTATTAGATCTTTTAACAGCTTCTTCAAACAGTTAAACAGGTTCTACAAACAGCTTCTTTACATAGCTAAACAGCTTCATTAAACAGCTTATTTAAACAATTAAACAGTCGCTTTGAATAGCTAAACACTTAAACAGATTATTATTAACAGTAAAATAGCTATTGATTTGTGTTAAACAAATAGCATCAATATTAATTTTATAGGTCTGAAGTAGTTTAATGGTTAATTATGACTAAGCTTCGATGAAGACATCGAAACCTTTTCTATAACATCCATTACATATTTCATCATCTTTGGTTATTACCAAAAATTCATATTTATTATCCCATCATTCTTAAATATGTTTTGAAACATTTTGAGGCTCACTAGCTAGTGAGCCTCACTTTATATATGTATATGCTTAAGACTTAGTTCATCTTGCTTAAACATTATAATATAGTTTGCATTATAACGTATTAAATGTTTTGGTATATATATCTTTATATATAAATTATAAATTGTTATAAATGAAGGTGTATACAAAGAAAAATGTTATTGGTAAACAGGTAGTTAGTGGAGAAGAACTAGTAAATAAGCTTATTAATTCGCTGCCAATTGATCTTCACCAACCTGGTTATACATATTGTGGACCTGGAACGAAACTGGATAAACATATCCTACGGGCAGCATCCCTTAGATGCTACTTGTAAAATTCATGATATTACCTATTCAATAAAATCCTGATATTAGTAAGCGACATCAAGCGGATAGAGAACTAGCCAAAAGGGCTTGGAAAAGAGTAAAAGCTAAAGATAGCTCACTTGGAGAAAAAATAAATGCTTATTTTGTTACTAACGCAATGAAGTCTAAAGTAAAATTTGGTTTAGGTGTTAAAATGAATAATCTTAAAAAAACTTGTAAGCGAAACCTTTTCCGCAATGCAATTAAATCAGAAACTATGATCTTAAAAAAGGAAAAACCATTAAATGTTAAAAAGGCAATAAAAACTGCAAAAAGAGTTATTGATGAATCATTTCTTGGGAAAAAATCAGAAGTTAAAATTCCAAGAGTTATTACCGTTCCTAAGATTGGAGGTATTCTACCCCTTGTGCCTATATTTACAGCACTTTGAGGATTAGGTGCTTTAGCTTCAGGTGGCTCGTCAATTGCTAAGTTACTACAGCTAAAAACGGTAAGCAGCAGCTCGATGAAAATAAGCGTCATAACAGAACATTAGAGGCAATAGCTATGGGTAAAGGTCTCTATCTCAAACCTTATAAGAAGTGATATGGAATATTTTATAATAAAACGAAAGCATCAAAAAACTAATACAGCAGCTACTTAATAGATCTCTCACCGATGTGGATTTGAAAACGTTTAGAAAGAAGCATATTCCTTGTTTTAGAGGAGTTTATATGAGAGATATACTCCCTAAAACTCCACGCAAAACTGAATGTGGAATAATCAATTTAGACTCTCATGTGTACCATACATTGGGTAGCCTACTACAAAAATAATAATTATGTGGAATATTTTGACAGTTTTGGAAATCTTCAACCACCTCTAGAAGTATTAAGATATTTAGGATATAATATAAAATACAACTATAAAACATACCAGAAAAGTAATTCTTTTATTTGTGGACACTTTATTAACATATAAATAATTTTTTTTTAATAATTTTTTCTCATTTATTTTCCATTCTTAAATATAATCTATGAATTTTTATATTAGTAAATATTTTTCTCTGCATTTTTTTCCGATCTCATAACAGAGGCGAGTTAAATCTATTGCTATATCGCTTTCATAGATTCCTTTAATGTCACCCAATAGGATTTCAGTCTTACTCATTGTGGAGCACGTTCGTATGAAGTAATTGTAATAAACATGTAATAACTGTTTCCTTAGAATTCCATTCCAACATAGTATTGATGTTAAAAATACTCCTATCCGAATTATTGATTTCCACGTTTCAGAATCAATTTTTATTCTGAATTGTCCTTACCGGACTATCAAAGAACATACACTCTTTTTATATTTGAAGGTATACTGCGTAGCTTCTTCGCTTGTATTTTCAATTAAGTTAATTGAATATAAAAATTCACCTTATAGCTCATTAGGTGGAGCCAATCTTCTCGGCTGAATCCGATTAAATGTTTACCATTATAGTGAAGCCATATCATCGGCTTAAATCCGTGAATAGTATTTTTTATTATTTTATTCATTCTCTATGAAGCTCAATTGTTGACTATTGATTTTTCAGTTCGAAAGTCGCCTTTTTAAAGAAGATTTAGAACCCTTGTTAATAAGTATATAAGAACTAAACTAATCAAAATACAATAATCGTACGTATGTGTGTATGTACTCGTATTAATAAGTAAGAATAGTGCAATAAATAATTTTTTTAAATGTGTAAGAATGTAGTTTTATTAACTATAAAATTCTAAAATATAGTAACTTCATCTTTATTATTATTCTTTATGATTTTCGGATGTTGATGACAATAGGTTAAATAATTTTTTATACTGCTCAATAATTTTCATCACTTTTAGTTTGTTCTTATGAAAGAAATAACATCCATATATTCCAACTACATCTCCATTTGAATTATCATGGCCACAAGGTATAATTAAATTACTAAAATCTACATATTTATTTTTAAACTCTTTTATTTCTTGTAAATGTTCTTCGAAAATTTCATTTCATCCTTCTAGTTTAAAATTTCATTTAATACTGAATAAATAGATTAATCATAGTCAACTCTTATAGTCAGAATTTATTAATTAAATAGAATAGAATTAAAATTGTAAACAAAAAACATTACCTTTTGATTTCATTTTAATTTCCTTTATTTAAATTTTGTTTATTTAAATGTATTATAAGGATAATTGTCTCTCATTGGAGGAACTGACTATAACTCCAACCTGCAGAATGAGCTATCCTTATCATCGTTCAAGGGAAATTTCGCTATCATATATGCACCCGTTGATAAGATTTCAACATCCTTATCACTCAGCGAATTAAATCTCTTAGGAAGGTATAGTATATACGTCCCCAACTCTTGCACAACAGATTCTCCATATTTTGTTGTTATACGCTTTGCTGCTGTTATATGATAGTCTTCTAATTCCATCATATCCTTAATGCTAAGCCTCTGCCTTACGTTTAACTTTTTAAAAGATGCAATTAGTTCCGCGTTGGTGTTGATCTTGTATAATTTATAGTAGAGTATAGAACTTTGTTAAATTTATTTAGAATTTATATAAAATTTGCGTAATAAATCGATTATGTGTTATAATATTTACATATATAGGTAATGCTTTATTATAAAACTATAAAAGAAAAAATTATTATAATCCTAATTTTATTTAACTAAAGTAAAGAAAGTCGATTTTTTTGTAATTTTATTTTATACATATATATTTTTCTTATCAATTCATAAATTATTTTTTATTTTTAAGTACATATAATTTTAAATCTAATTTAAAAATTAATTTCCCTCATTATTTTATCGCCTTCTTTATCAAAGTAGTCCTTTACAGATAATATAATATTGTCCCTTTCATCATCATAAAGGAATTCGAAAACTTCGTCATAGAAGTAGTTTTTATGAGATCCCAGCTGGATGTTGGGGATATCAAAATTCGCATCACTGCTCTCACTATTAAAGCTCAACGAGACACAGATGTCTCCTTCCTCTACTTGGAAAGAAAAGGGGCTTATTGATGATCCTTGTTCATCCACATCGTCCGAGAAAATTAAAATGGGATCCGGAATTAATTTTCTTATCATCCTGGAGTTTTCCATTATTTTAATTCAAAATTTTGGATGTTGAATATTCTATATAACTTCTTCCTTTAAGAATAAAAGAACGACTAAACACAAATAAATTTTTTATAAAAAAAGAAAATTTCCGAACACTAGAATTTTTCAAAATAAAATTTTAATAAACAATTTGATTATAAAATCAATCATAACATTGGAAATGTTATTGCATTAAACCCATTGCATTACACCCAAACGCTAAAGACTCCTTATCAACATATTTCTTTGCCCCACATACAAATTATCTTAACGCTCCCAAATATATACAAACCAAGTTTGAAATTTAAGTATTTGACTGCAACTGCACTTTATTCTTCTTAAAAATCTTAAAAACATTTTACAAATATAAATTCATGATTTAAAATTTATGATAACTCTAAATTATTGAATAATTATAATGAATAAAAATACCAATAAAGTATTTATAGCATGAGAACCACTCTAATGTAAAACATTTAAGTCTTCTATATATATACAAAAGTATTAAATAAAAACCAAAATTCTAAATTTAATAATCTTCTCCTAGATTGTTTATTTTTCCTAATGTGAAAAATATTTATATTTCTATCTGTAACTCCACTTGTTATCATGTTTTAACATTTATCAATATGTGTGTCTGCTGTGTTCAGCTTGTCTATTTCTTTCATATATGTACATGAGCTGGTACATTGCACTAAACCTTAATCAGAATATCACGCTCATCAATATGTCAACCCATATCAACTAACACTTCACATTTAAGCAATTAGTTGCAAGAATTTATTACCCTTAAAAAAATTCCTTATCTCACACAAATACTTTTTTAGTTTGTTTACCACTAAATTTAAGAATTTTTTTTTAATTTTCATAATTAAGAACATTACCACATGCTTAAAAACACAACCAATCTTCACACTCCAAGAATTTATTACCCTTAAAAAAATTCCTTATCTCATACAAATACTTTTTTAGTTTGTTTTCCACTAAATTTAAGAATTTTTTTTAATTTTCATAATTAAGAACATTACCACATGCTTAAAAACACAATCAATCTCCACACTCCAAGAATTTATAACCCTTAAAAAAATTTCCTTATCTCACACACATATATCCTTCCACTTCTTAGTCTCTATCTACACAGTGCATTATTAGAAATAGTGATTATGCTCTTAACACCAAATGACCTACATTCTTTCCACACACATAAGATCACTACACTCATAAATTCTTACTCAACTTGTCAATCCCTTTTTTACACTTTCTTCTTTTAAACGATTTACAAATTTTATCGCTTTTTAATAACCCTTATTCTTGACTTTTATTACTCACACTAATTTATTGCTCTTTAATGCCGCTTATACTACAATTTTAAAAAATTATATGACAAAAAAATATCCCTCCTTATCACAAAAATACATTGGGTCAGTATCCCATACAAAATACCTTGGGTTAGTATGCCCACATCTACACTACTGATTTGGAAGAACATAATTATAGCTCCGATATGTTAAGTTAATTATTTCAAATTATTTCCCTCTGCGATGGGTAGTCATCTTGTCGCGATGCAGAGGCTTAAGTGCAAACCATGAGGCCATGCTGGTAGGGCCACCCATGCCAGACGGGCTCATGACGCGCACAAACTAAGAATTACCCTCCCCCCCTCAGTGTCTGATAGCGTCTGTTTCCGCCATGGGGCGGCTATCAGTTACCCTGCACGGAGTGTTTCTCCTTTCATTGAGACTGGGCACTCTGTATGGGTATGTCCGTTTCTTACTGTCCAAATTCCACCAGCGTCTTTTACCCATATTGGGCGGCTTGGTGGTCTGTCTGACACCCCGTCAGGCAGCTATTAAATTACATGGCAGTATGTATAAAATGCAAACCCCCCACAAAAATGAGAGAAAACAAAAAATCATGCCCCATGTATCCGGTCGGGAGCTTCATAATCTCCGGAGACCCTATTCCCGCTTCGTCGATTTCAGGTCGCCGTGAATCTATTTCATCTGAGATCCAGGTTAGTCTGGGTGGAACGCCAGGCTAGGCTAAAAAAAAGGTGCCAAAAAAGGCAGCGAGGTGCCTCTGGACACTACTCCAAGCACCTCAAAAGCTGCAAAGGTCCGTGCCACTAAGGCTAAAACCCCTGTTTCGGGCGCTGCAAGCACAACAGCTGCAGCTGCCCCAGTGCCGGCTGTGAGCAGAGGAACTGCGAAAAAGATTTCGGGTTCCATTGTCTCACCTCCCCCCGCCAGTGGAGGAACTGCGAACACGTCTTCGGGTTCTAAAGCTGTGCTCCCTGCCACACAAGACAACTCAAATAGACTAACACGGCACGTCCCACCCGCCAGAAGGGCCTTTTTGAAACGGCGAGCAGCCGAAAAATGCGTCGGCCAACTTAGAAAAAAGCCAGTTGAGTCACTTACCAAGGAGGAATCAAACTCCCTACAATGGGCTAGATCCGTACTGGCTAAACCGCATGTATCTCCATATTCGTCCACTGACGCGCCTAAGCGTCAGAGGTCGGAGGAGGAGGCGCATGCGAAAAGTCAACCGCCCGATACTAAGCGTCCGAAGTACAAGTCGATGGACAGAAGTTTCAGCGAGGTCGCCAAAGGCAACCTGGATGACTGGAAGGTAGCCAAGATTTTCGAACCTGAAGGTTCATCCAGACGGATCACCCTCTTGCTGAATCGGGAATCTCTGGCGCCGCTTCGAAAGAGACGTGGGATGGTGTTCTATGGTTTTGAGACGATCATCCTACGTGTGTACCGAGGGGACGACAGGGACGACCAGATTCAGGGAGATGATGATCCTTCTCCGGTCATGGCAAACGATGAGACTGCTAGTCTAAGCTCTCATGAGGACGCACTCTCAAACTCTGAGTGCGTGGGTGAGTTCTTTGAGAGGATGGACGAGGCAGTTGACGAGGACACCCTATTGGACTCTGATCAAGAGGACGTCAACGTCACTATTGTGCCCGCCACAAGAGATGGTGAAGGTAACGCAAGTCAATCTTCATCACTCTAAAGCAGCTTCGGCTGCACTGCTCCTTCGCCTGGCTGAGAGAGGGGAGGAGCTTGTTTTAGCCCAAGAACCCTGGCTACATCAAGGCAGGGTTTGCGGGCTTGGTGCAAAAGGCTTTAAGCTAATGCACACGAAGGTACATAAAGACAAGGGCTCTAATGGAATAAATTCCCATAATCGTTTTGCTATCTTAGATAGTGAAACAAGTGAACATAAAACGGCAATTAAGTCGTTCAAACCACCTCCAGTTTATTTAAGGGAGAAAAATTCGAACGACTTAATAAAAATGTTAATTACAATTATTGGCGAGAACTCATTTTATGTAATTCCCATCAAGCGTGGTAACATTGATGAGACAAAAATTCAATTTATTGATGAAAGCAGTTATCGTAAAGCAGTAAACGAGTTCGAAAACTGCAAAAAGAACTTTTATACCTATCAGCTGAAGAGTAGTGAAGGTCTACAGGTAGTCATTAAAGGTGTAGATTCATACGTTGATCCAGCTGAAATAAGAGCCGGACTCCAAAAAGCGGGTTTTTAAAATAAAAAGTGTAGATAATCTCCGTAATCGGGAACGTGTCCCCCAACCACTATTTCGCGTTGAACTGGAACCTGGAGATATTAGATTGAAGAAAAACGAAACGCACCCCATTTACAATCTGAAATACCTGTTACACCGTAAAATAACTGTAGAGGAGCCGCATAAGCGTCCAGGACCTGTCCAGTGTCTAAATTGTCAAGAATATGGTCATACCAGGGCTTACTGTAAGTTGCCTCCGGTTTGCGTTGTATGTGGCGAGCTACATTGTTCCGCCCAATGCGACAAAGCAAGGGACGACTCGAAAGTTAAAAAATGCAGCAATTGCGGTGGAAACCACACTGCTAACTACAGAGGCTGTCCAGTTTTTTCCATGGTAAGGAAAACCACTCAAAAATCAAATACTCCTGCTAAGCACCCACAATATCGAGCAAATGCTCATTATCCTCAGTTAGCCCAACCAACAACACAACATGTTTCATACGCAGATATGGTAAAAACCAATCATACTGCAGTACATAAAGCGGCACCGGCAACTAATTCTACTCCTAATTTGCAATCGCATCCTAAAGAACAAACACCATCTGGTAATTTCAATCGTCTCGAAGCAAGCATCGAGACATTAGTGCAGTCGATAAACAGTTTTATGAGCTCTATGAGCAGCACGATGCAAGAAATGGTACGCATGCAATCTACTATGTTGCAGGCGTTACTTAACAAACCATGAACTGTTTAAAAATATGTTTCTGGAACGCAAACGGCTTACGCCAACACAAAAATGAACTCGAGTACTTCTTGAAGAACCAACAAATTGATGTCATGATGGTTTGAGAGACTCATCTAACAACAAATAGCTTTTTTAAAATCAATGGCTATATATTATATGACACTAAAGACCCCCGTGGCAGCGCATATGGTGGTTCAGCAATACTAATAAGGGCTCGAATTAAACATCATTTACTGTGTGATTTTTGTGAGGACTACCTTCAAGCAACAAACATCTGTATTGAAGAATATCATCAAAACTTTGTTATTTCTTCGATTTATTCACCTCCTAGATTTCAAATATCAGAGAGTCAATATATCAACTTTTTCAAATCACTAGGTCCCTGTTTCATAGCATCAGGCGACTACAATGCTAAACATACGTTTTGGGGATCACGCCTAATAACTCCAAAAGGTCGTATTTTGTTTGATACAATTTCCAAAATGCGTCTGAATGTGATATCAAGTGGACAACCCACCTATTGGCCTACTGATCGACAAAAAATACCTGATGTTATTGATTTTGGCGTGACTAAAGGTATTTCGAGAGAAATGATTAAGGTTGAAGCGTCACTCGAATTATCCTCAGATCATTCACCCACTATTGTCTACATATGGAATCAGCAAAATATCGTGTCGCCAACAACTTGCACAAGCATTAATTGGTTGAAATATAGAAAGTATCTCAGTACTCATTGTTCGGAAAACATACCGCTAAGAACACCAGAAGATGTGGACCAGAGTCTAATTTATTTTGATCAAAATCTTAAATCAGCTGCCCAACATGCGACAGAAACCAGACAACCACCTAGATGCAATCAAATTTACTTTGTAGACGTCGAGCGGCTCTTGGCTGAAAAAAGAAAAATTAGAAGAGAGTGGCAAGCACACAGATCTCCTCAACTTAAATCTAGACTTAAAGATTGCACGAAACGACTAAGACAGCTGCTAGAATCTCGAAGAGTAGCATCTCTGAAAAATTACTTGGAAGACCTCGATGCAACTGCTCAATCAGATTATTCATTATGGCGTGCATGTAGGAACTTTAAAAGACCGGTCGTACGTAAGCCTCCCTTGCGAACTTCTTGTGGAGACTGGGCAAGGAATGATACCGAAAAAGGCAATTTGTTTGTTGGACATTTGAAGAAGGTTTTCACCCCAAATGTATGTACTGATATAGCTGAGTTACCATCAGTAGAGACTAGTGCCGTAGTACCCCTAAGATTTGAATTTCGCGATATTAAAAGGGCAATAGCAGATTTAAACACCAAAAAAACCCCTGGCGTTGATAAAACAAGTAACAAGATGTTAGTTGAGTTGCCCCGTATAAGTCGCAGAATTAATCTGTTTGTTTTTAATGCCATCTTACGTCTTGAGTACTTTCCCACAGAGTGGAAGGTCTCTTTGATAACAATGATTCCTAAACCAGGAAAAGACCACACAAAAGTAGAATCATACAGACCTATAAGCCTTTTATCAAACGCGTCAAAGTTATTTGAGAGAATATTAATAACTAAGCTGAATCCAATTCTTAGCGCGAAAGGATGCATTCCGAACATTCGGCTTCAGAAAACAACATAGTACAATCCAAAAAACACACAGATTAGTAAATGTAATTAAAACGACCTTTGAAGGAAAAAAATACTGTTCTGCGCTCTTTATCGACGTTTCTCAAGCATTTGATAAGGTTTGGCACGAAGGCCTAATATTTAAGCTAAAGCTGAACTTGCCCGAAAACTTGTATAAGCTATTAAAAGATTATTTAACGAATCGCAAGTTTTTATTAAAAGAAGGTGACTTTTTAAGCTCGCCACAGCTCATTGAAGCCGGAGTTCCCCAAGGTAGTATTTTGGGACCAATTTTATATTTACTGTACACATCGGATATGCCAATTAGCACCCTAGTCCACACATCAACTTTTGCAGATGACACAGCTTTTTTAAGTATTCATGAAAGTGCCCAAGAAGCATCACAACTTTTACAAGACCACATACTCAATTTGGAAAAATGGCTAGAAAAATGGAGAATAAAAGTGAATGAACAAAAATGCACTCACATAACTTTCACACTGCGCAGGGACTCATGCCCTCCTATTCGCATAAATAACCAAATGATACCACAGCTTTCAGACGTTAAATACCTGGGTATACATCTTGACCGTCGCCTTACTTGGAAAAGCCACATTGACTTCAAGTTAACACAAATGAAACTAAAAGTAGTACAACTAAATTAGCTTATTGGCAGAAACTCCACCCTGAGCTTAGATTGTAAACTTCTACTGTACAAGTCGGTCCTCAAACCAACTTGGTGTTATGGGATTCAGTTATGGGGCACTGCCTCAGCTAGCAATGTAGAAAAAATTCAAAGGCGCCAAAATAAGATTTTACGTATTATTACATCTGCTCCCTGGTATATAAAAAATTCGAACATCCACAAAGACCTAAACATGCCATCAGTTAAATCAGAAATAGCGGAACATGCAGTCACATATCTAAAGAGGCTTGAATCTCATCCAAACCCTTTGGCGCGTAACATGCTGAATGAACCTGGTTACATTCGACTAAAAAGAAGAGATACTGCTTTTCTTGGCCGTACATTAGAGGGATGACCCGCAAATGATTTCGAAATCCGTGAAACAAACATTATTTTTGTCTAGCACTGGCTGGACTTAAAAAGAATATTTTATTTTAGACTTAAGATACGAGTAATTATTGTTAGTTCAAAAATTATTGAAGATACAATAAATAAATTATGAAAAAAAAAAAAAAAAATGCACACGAATGGTCAAGGTAAGATCAGAGCGTGTATAGTGGCTAAAAGCGACTTGAATATCTACATTTTGTCTGATTTCAGTGATGAAGATACGGTTGCAGCCGCCTAGGAGATGGAAAACAAAACAATTATTATTGTATCCAGCTACATGGCGTACGACAGCATAACACCACCACCTAAAGTTTGCAAGATTGTAGAAATGGCAAACAGATTCGGCTTGCCGGTTATCATTGGAGCAGACGCCAACGCACATCATGTCGTATGGGGAAGCTCCGACTGCAATGCAAGGGGTGAGTTTCTACTTGATTTTATCCTTTGTAGTAAATTAGACGTAGTTAACGTTGGTTCAGATCCTACTTTTGTTGTGATAAATAGAAGGGAGGTGGTTGATATAACGCTAGTAAATACTAGGCACTCAGATTTGATTAGCTCGTGGAGGGTCTCAGATGACCGCTCCTTCTCTGATCATAGGTATATTGAATTCAAAATAGACATTCAGGGCAAAGGGGTTACACCCCGGCGAAACAGAAGGAAAACAAACTGGGAGCAACAGCGATCTTTTCTCTCAGACTTTCTTTCGAACCCTCCGGTTATTAATGATAGGCAGGGTATCGATGTCGCAGTGGGTGCCCTAACAAATGCATTCGATTTAGCGACGTCGGAATCATCTGCTGTGGTAGGAGCAAGCCACCCTGGTGGAACTCCGACATAGCGGAAGCTGGGAAAGCCTCCCGCAAACTCTTTAATGAGGCAAAAAGACTGGGCAACTGGTCAACATACAAAGCCTCTGTTAATAGATTTAAAAACCTGATAAGAAATGCGAAAGAGGCGTCATGGAGATCCTTCTGTAGCGGCGTAGAAGGGGCTTCTGAGACGAGCCGGCTTCGTAAAATCTTATCAGTGTCGCAAGTTGTGCCGAGTTTCATTAAGAAACCATGTGGCAACTGTGGACATGAGACCCTTGAGGTACTTATGGACACGCACTTCCGTGGTTGTACTCCCCTAACAGGGGAGCATTTGACCTGCTTAGATTGCCTCCCACAAGCCCCAATCCCTATTAGCAGGGAAGGACTCTTTTGGGCTATAAAGAGCTTCGACCTGTTCAAATCCCCGGGTCCAGATGGTATTATACCTGCTGACCTTCAGCATAATGCGGATCTTATATTACCATGGCTAACCCGAATATACACAGCATGTCTGTCATGGGCGTATATTCCGGAACTGTGGACCAGGTGCTCCGTTGTTTTCATCCCTAAAGGAGGAAAAACATCGCACACCTAACCGAAGGATTTCAGACCTATCAGTCTGTCATCCTTCCTTCTAAATACACTGGAACGGATAATTGATCTCCATATGAGAACAGCAATTAATCCGAACCGACTCTTCACATCTCAACACGAATATACCAAGGGCAAATCGGTTGAGACGGCACTGCATATGCTTGTAGGATACATTGAAAAACCTCTAGAGCATATGCATTGGTGGCGTTCCTTGATATAGAAGGAGCGTTCAACAACGTGAAACCGGAGTCCATCATTAGGGCTCTGGAAAGACTGGATGTAAATCAGTCAATTATTAGCTTCATTAGGAATTTGCTGACCTATAGAGTCATCATATCCAATATGGGGCGGGCTACTGTCTGTAGGGCAGCTAGACGAGGGACACCACAGGGAGGGGTGCTGCCACCTCTTCTTTGGAACCTCGCCATAAGCTCATTGCTTACGGTGCTGGACTCCATGATGTTCACAACTGTAGCATATGCGGATGACGTTGCAGTAGCTTTGTCAGGTAGACACCTGGACATCATCATCATATCACAACGTTTGCAAACATCACTTAGACATATTAGTAAGTGGAGCACCGAAAGTGGTCTAAGTGTTAATGCGCAGAAAACGGAACTTGTATTATTCACCAGAAGAAACAAGATTCCTATATTTTCGCTACCACTCTTAAACGGAATGGAGCTTAAATTATCTGACAGAGCGAAATATCTAGGTGTTATTCTAGATTACAAACTGTCATGGAACCCTAATATACAATTTAGGGCAAACAAGGTTCTAATAGCCATATATACCTATAAGAAGGCCATAGAAAAAACTAGGGCATTAGCCCCGGAAATGCCTACTGGCTCTTCAATACAGTGATAAAGCCCATACTAATGTATGGAGCGCTAGTATGGTGGCCTGCATTAGGTAAGCCTACATACTGTAGCATAGTAAACAAGGTACTACGCTTCCAGCCGATCTAATGGCCAAACAGCTGGCCTTGAACTCGGCAATAAGGCTTAGTGTAGCTGGGGCATGGAAATCGAAGAGTTTCGGCCATGCGACTATTTTGGGATGTGTGCGCATATCGACTATCCCGGAAAATATTGACTATTGTGCACCCTCAGCCATGCCGACCAGAAGATTCGGAGTATCAACTTCAGGCACGTCATCTATGATGACACATGATCGTCATCAAGAAGACGTGCTTGAGGTCTATACAGACGGATCTAAATCGGAAAATGGAGTGGGAGGAGGCGCCTTCATTCCTCATTTTCAAATAAGGATGAGGTTTAGGCTGCAAAACCAATGCAGCACTGTTCAGGCTGAAATTTCTGCCATGGAGAGAGCGGCAAACTGGCTTAGGTATCACAGGGTATATGGTAAGGATATCCAGTTTCGTACCGATAACAAAGCTGCGATACACTCCTTATCGGGCGTTTATATAACGTCCAGTTTGGTTCGTGAATGCCGGACATCTCTAGATGAGATGGCTAGACATTCCAACCTGGAACTCTTTTGGGTGCCGGGGCATGCGGGAATGCCCGGAAATGAAACTGCGGACCAACTGGCTAGATCTGGAACCTACCTTAGGGACCAGGAGATAGATCAACTAGTTGGCGTTCCGCTAAATTGCTGTAAAGATAATTTCCAGCAGGAACTACTGAGGGCTGCGCAAACCAGATGGTCGAACGAGCCCACTTGTATGATCTCGAGGCTTTTATGGCCTCAGTATGATTGCAAACGTACTGCAACCCTACTGAGAACCCCTCGAGGACAAATTGGCACACTAGTGGCTGTGCTGACAGGGCACTGCACTATAGGTGCACATGCTAGGAGATTAAATCTGCCGTATAATGACTTCTACAGAAGTTGTCAGGACGAGGGGGAAGAAGAGACGGTGAAGCACCTCCTCTGTCACTGTCCGGCCCTATCTAAGGAAAGGGCGGCGCTGCTTGGCAACCCGTTACTACAAGACCTTGCAGACATATCTGGTTGCGATATTAACAGGATAAATTCATTTATCCGGCTTTCTGGATGGTTTTTGCACCAAACCTAAAGTGTGGATCAGCAGGTATCTTCCTGCTCATCCCTCTTTCGGGCGTCACAACGGGACCAAAGGGACCCAAGTGAGTCGATTTTTCCCTCTATACGGAGCCGGCGTCCCGGGCAACCTAACCTAACCTAATTATTTCAAAAGTTATGATTTTTGCAACGAAAAAAGTCAAATGGTAGGAATTTGCAGACAGATTATGGCAAATAATTTTTTAATAAGGAGTTTGGAGCATTAATGAGAAAACATTCAATTAATCATTACTCTACTTATAGTGTAATGAAAGCTTCAATAGGACATTTAAAGAAATGATGTGGAAAGAGTTTAGTAACAATGGATATTATAGATGGATTAGCATTTATGAAGGTTTGATTAATCAATATAAAAAAATACTTAGAACGATCAAAATAGCTCCTATTCATGTATCTCATGAACACGAAAAACATTTACTAAACACTGTATACAATAATTTAAAACTATTTAAAGCTTCACGATTTAACATTGGAGTCTATGTAAATATAAAAACGTATTTGAAAAGGGGTGTACACCAAATTTGACAACAGAAATATTTAAAATAAGATCGATACAACATACTTACCCAATCACGTTTATACTTGAAAACTATGAAGGAAATGAAATAAAAGATGGATTTTTCAAGAAGGAGTTACTACTCAACTGTTTCCCTAATACATTCTTAGTTCAAAAAATATTAAAAACCAAGAATGATAGAGCATTATTGGGTAAGTAAAACTGAAATATTGTAAAAATTAAAATTAACAAAACTGAACATTGCGTTTTTTATTTTATTTACACTCAATCATTCGATATGTCAATAACATTAGCACTAAGCGGAAGTTCTTCAACTTTAATGGCAAATTTCTTGCCACCAATATAATTAGCGGTTTTCATTCATATAATTCGATTCCCAACGTAGACTATGATATTAATCTTTTTCATATTGGAGATAAACTAATTGAAATTCCAATGACTTGCAAGATATAGCTGATTATATAGTCGCACAATATAAAGAAAAAAATGTTAATAAATCAATTGTGATTAAAGCCAACAATAACACTCAACAAATTGAAATATCATGATACAATTTCCTTTGGTCGAAAAAAGATATATTGGTAGATTACTTGGCTTTAATAGTGGTTCTTTACAGACGTTCCTTCAGGTTATAAATTAGACGTTATCTCTAATAATCTAATCTATTTACCAGTGAATATTAAAGAAATAACTTATCTCAAAGTTTGTATTGTTGATCCAGAGGATCATCTTATAAAATTCAGATTACATTTGAGACCAAGGGATATATGATAATTTATAATAAAACTGTGCAAAAAAAATGTTAATGAAAACATTTTTAGAAACTGTTCAAGCTAAAAGACCTTAATTAACAGAAGAAAATAAAACATATTTAAGATTATTTGAACTGAAAGTAAAGAAAAATGTTTGACATACTAAATATTATAGAAACTCCTATTTCGGATGAGAATATAAAAAATAATTAAAAGTGCTATATTCGGCCGCGCCGAATCTTCTATCCCCTTCACCACGGTGATTTTATATATACAGACATGTACAGAATTATCCATATTGTTGACTCTTTACATAAATTAAAATATGTAAGTCATATAAGAAAAAACTCATTATTCATACTTTAAAGAAATAGAAGACAGCGGCGACGCAGCTAAATGAAAACTAATTCCGTTGGCTACAATTGTCGTGTTGTCAGCTACTTAATGATAGTATATAATATATACATATGTAGTATATAATATGATTAATAATAGTACTTAGTAGTATGTAAAATGTAATATATAGTTTATAGTAAAGTGTTTCACATATAAATTATTAATGTTTGTTATAGAAATGTTTGTTGATAACATTGCTTACGTAAATACATAGAGAAATTCAAATTTTATTAGGTTCGTCCGCAACGCAAAGTCACGTTTACGAAGGAGTAACTGTTTATACACAACTTAAGTAAGTAGAACTGAACAGCTGATTCATTAAGTATACATTTACGTAAGAGTAACTCTGCCTTTATATATTAACACTATAATACGTTATGAAATTAATGGTGTTCAATTTAATCGTACCCAATACTTAGGGATGTCTAGCAATATTACAAACTATGTTTCACTTAATGAATTTGAAAGCAATAATAAGAAAAGCTGGATGGAGCGTTTCTGAAGACTTAGCTATGCAAATATTTAATTTTTATTTACCTCTAAAATTATTACTGGGATTTGTCGAGGACTTGATGAGAACGTGTATTACTAAACAGACGAAAATGAAAACCTTAGTTTATCGATTACGAATATAACAGTGAGTAGTAATTCGTCAAATTGAACGGACGTGTATTTTTTAAGCTCGCAATAACGTATAACAAAACAAAATTAGTCAGTGAATTTTAAGTAAACAAATAAACAAAAACAGTAAAACCTGTTTTATATAGAACAACGAAGTTGTATTTTTTTTTCTTTTTTACAACGGCATTATTAGTTGAGTAATAAAAGAAACCAAAGGAACAGTGCTCAAATTTATCTTCTTCAGAAAAAAGTGCGAATGTAAGCAGTAGAAATGCATATGTTATACTAAATGCTAATGAAAGCTGCGAAATAAATAAAAACAAAAAATCTGAAGTGTTTTTAAACGCTGCGCCAATTTACCGCACATGTTATTGTTTACTGTTTTTGCCAAGTAGTGAACATAAAATAAATGAGAATAATTCATCGTTGCCTTCTGAGTAGAGTCCGACCAAAACAATAATGGACAGTGCCCAAAAACCCAAGACGCAAGTGGGAGTGGATAGATACGTGACAGTATTAAAAAGAGGACGAAGCCCTAAATCTTCGCAATTAGCACCAATGTCTAAAGTACGCAAAGAAAGGGACTCGAACGGAATAAACTCGCAAAACCGTTTTGCTATCTTAGATAGCGTAACAAGTGAACCTAAAACGGCACCCAAGTCGTCCAAACCACCTCCAATTTATTTAAGGGAGCTAAATTCCAACGAGCTAATAAAGAAGTTAATTTCAGTTATTGGGGAGAACTTATTTTATGTTGTTCCTATTAAACGTGGTATAAACGAGACAAAAATACAAGTAATTGACGAAACCAGTTATCGCAAAACAGTAAATGAATTTGAAAAATGCAAGAAAAACTTTTATACCTGTCTACTCAAGAGCAGCAAAGGTCTTCAGGTAGTTATTAAAGGTATAGATTCATATGTTGATCCGAAGAAGATAATAGCTGGCCTTAATAATCTCAGAAATAGAGAACGTGTGGGGATTTGAGATTAAAAAATTTAAACTCACTCTATCTACAACCTAAAGTATTTATTGCACCGTATATATTATATTACACTAAAGACCCCGTAGGAGATTTTAGTTCAAGTTTACTGAAGATACAATAAATAAATATGAAAAAAACGAATATAACATGGGGAATTCCACACGTACAGCTTTTAGACTCTAAAAAACTACAAATAATGAAGATAATTAAAGATGGTGTTACTTTACCCATAGCATTTCTGGTGGATGAAACCATATTTGGAATGTTAAGCTGTCAATAAACCGAGAGGACTAGATTTATGTTATTTGCTTTAGAAAAAATTAAGAAATATATTCAGTCTGATTTAAAAATATAAAAGTACATTTAAATTCAGATTCTTATCCGTACGATGATTTAAATTCGAAGATTGCAGAGATTCCCTATGTTATTTTATATGATATTTATGCAAAACATCAACAAAATTACAATATAAAGTCGACACAACCACTTCTTTCTGTGAAGGAAGTCAAATGGTTAAAAGCGGACCCTAATGTGAAAATTGAGTTTGAGACTATGATTCCGATTCCTACAAATGCTTTCCTACAAACACGTTAAAATACGTTAGTCCTTCATCCTAATTATTTTGGTTTTCCATACTTAACCAATGTTCGGTTATAAACAAAATATGCGGTTATAAACAATTCCTAAAAGTAGTTGTTTTACTTATAAGTATACTTAGAGAATTATAACTACTTTTCCATACTTATAAGTATTAGGTAGTTATAAATATGGGTATGACAGATACCCATCACATTATCTACCTACAACATGTTTGTTATAAGTACCCAGTAACAAATAAGATCATCCAAAGAGTAATCTTGGAGCGCTCTTTGCGAGTAATGGATTACTCCATAAAACTCCGGACCTCATTGGATTTTTAACACAGCATGTCCGCAGAAACGAGTACTCCTTTTAAGCTCCTTATGGAGTACTCCCTTTGATCTTGAAAATGACGACAGAGGGAGTAATCGTTTTTGTCTCCTAAAAGAGCATAATAAAATACAAATTTGGTTATTTAAAAAAAACAAGAAAATATTCATTTATTTTTTTAAATTTTTTCAAAAATGTTATTATTGTTTTTTTGTTGGATTCGACGAGGGCGTAGTTGTTGACGAGTAGGTCTGTCGGTAAACAGTCGCCTTACATTTACGAAATGACAGCTTGAAAGATTTTTCATATTCTGGGTATTTAGATAGGTGTCTTTAAGTGCTTCTGCAAGAAAATATAACACGTAATATATTATTTAAGATATGATTTGTTACCCGTACCTTTTCGCTTTTTTTAATAATACGTTTTTCACTTTTTAAAACTAAACTGACTAAATAGGAAAACAAAACGAAAACATCAACAATTAGCAGTTATGTCAAAGAAAAACGAACTGATACATCCCTCAATGATCCATTTGTTTGGAGTATTAAGCGAGGAATAAACAACAAAATAAAAAAAAGTGTCAATAGCTCCCTTATTACTCCAAATGGATGAACAAGTCATTACTCCTTTATTGCTCGATTATGGATTAATCCATATATTTTTTGCTGGGTATTGATTACACCCATACTTATTTCACTACAAATGAGTATGTGTGGGTACATTCTGTGGTACATACGTATAACTAATACCCAAAAATATGTGTAAATACTTAACTACATTTATTTTATAAGTACTTTTTGTCAGTCTCTGGTTTGTACCCAATGTTATGGACGAATATGCATGTTAATAAATTTTATTTTTAATGGGAAGTAATTAAACGAATATTTATTAATGTATATATATATACGTTTGTTTGTTTTTTGTTGTGGACAATATTTTAAGAGGTTTCCAATTTCTTCCCTTTGTAAACACTTAATTTTTAATTTATTACAAACATATGTATTTAAATAAAATGCAATTGAATATGTAAAAATGTAATAGTATATTATATAATTTTTTTATTAGGGGTAACTAATAGTGAGTGAGGCTCCGACGAAATAGGCAACATAGACATCTTACTTCTTTTATTATATAGGAAAAATTTTGTTGATAAAATAATTATTGTTATGCTGATACAAAAGTTCAGTAAATAATTTTATTGCACATGTTGTCCAATTATATGTTGAATGTAGTTTGCATGTTTAATTTGTTCTATATACATATGTATAAGGTTTCTAACTTAAGGTTTGCTAAAGTTCCATTTTTAGGGACTTTTCTTTCATTTTTGTGTTAAAATTTGGTCAAATAAATTTGTCATAAATTGTTATATTAATATTAGAATATGTTTTGTTTAATCCTTTGATTTCGTAGTTTTCAAACTTTATTAAAAAAATTTTCTCTTAATTTAATTTTTATTTTGTTACAATTATGTTCTATCTCTGAATAAAAATTTTTAAATACAAGTATACCTGCGACAATTACTGATATTTGTTTCAGCAATAGTTTCCATATTACATTGTGCTTCTTCAAAGTTAATAATACTTAGTATCCATTCGTCTGACAGTTTGATTAAGTTTGTTTCTAAATTATTTGTAATATTTGTGTCATTTCATATCGATACCTTAATATAGAAAGGCCCTAACTAACGTTTTTCCTACTTTTCAGAAGAAGGAAAAAACGTAATAAGAATTATAGTTTTGTAGTCGCAATTATTTTTTAACCCAATTTTTATTAAATTCTAGCGTTTTAATGCTGTAAAAATTTTTTTTATTTTACATTTTTTATTAGAAGATCATCTATCCAGATATGCAAAAAACCTCGATTTAAAAAAAACGAGTTAGGGCATTTCTATATTAAGGTCGTTAGCTTAATATAGATCAATAGCTTTAATTTTGTATTTGGAATTGGCTCAAAGATTATTTTCGACAAAATCTTTTTTGAAAATTGGGGTATTTGGAGGATTTGGAGGATTATAATGTTATTGTCCTGTAGTACTACGGCTACCTTAGTATTTGTATAACTGTCAGTCGTTTATTAAGTCCAATTCTGTTTTTGTAAATATATCTGAGGAGATTATTACTAGTTTGCAGGAAAATACTACCTGTAGAACGTCATCTATGTGGTTGCGTAGAAGAGATGCATATCATTATTTATTTTGTAAATATGTTCTAAGAACCTAATTTCATCTTCCATTTTATTTTGTAAATATTTTGTTAGTTTATTTAAATTATATCAAAAAAAGGAGGTTATTAATTCGTCTGAATGTTGCCTTTTAGGGTTTCGTACCCAAAGGTACAACGTAATCCTATTGTTTTCGCTACAATGTCTGTCCGTCTGTCAGCGCCTTTTATATCTGGAACCGTAATAGGTAAACTCTTGCTGCTACAGCTGTTGCCGCTATAGCAGCAAATACTAAAACTTATAGGGTCTTCCCATAGAGAGGTGTTATTCACGAATATGTGCTTATTTCTTGAACTCTAGGAGGCATACACTAAAACTATACAAACAGTAATTAAAACTTAGTTCGCTTTATATATGTATCTCTAAAAAATAAACCTAAAAATTAAAGGGTGTTCCGATAGTGGTGTGATTTGCATGTATAAGGCCTAAGTTTTGAACCATAATAGGTAGACTCTTGAAATTTTCACAGAAGGTGTATAACTGTGGCCACTATATCAAACTTACTAAAACTTTTAGGTTGTTCCGAAAGTGTCGTGTTATTTGCCTTTATGTCTTTATATCTTGAGCTATAGGAGGCAACCACTTAAAATTTGCCGACAGTAATTTAAACTATATTCGATTTATAAGTAAGTATACAATATTAAACCTAAAAATTAAAGGGTGTTCCGATAGGACGTGATTTGCATGTATATGGCATATGTTTTGAATGATAACAGGTAGACTCTTGAAGTTTTTACAGGTGGTGTATTACTATAGCCATTATATAAAATAGTAAAAATTAAATGGTGTGCCGATAGTGACGTGATTTGCAGAAACATTGACTAATTTTTCAACCATAATAGATGGACTCTTGAAATTTTCACAAATGATCCCAATAAAAACAATAAAAATTTAAAGGGTTTTCCGACAGTGACGTGTTTTGCATGCATAACGACATATTTTTTAAACCGTAATAGGTAGACTCTTCCAATTTGTATAGAAGATGTGTTGCTATGGCGGTTATGACAATTACTAAAAATTAAAGGGTGTTCTGACAGTGACATGTTTTTCACGTATAGTAATTTATTTTGTAATAGTAATAGGTAGAGCATTGATATTATCATAGAAAGAGAATTGCCATGGCCGCTATAACAAAATTAAAGGATGTTCCGACAGAGCCATGATTTGTACGTAAATAGCCTTATTTTTGAACCGTAATAGGTAGACTATTGAAATGTTTACAGTAGATGTTGTACTTCGGCCGCTGTTACAATTACTAATATATAAAGGGTGTTCCATCAGTGACATGTTTTTCACCGTTTTATGAACCGCAATAGGTAGGCGCATGTACATTTTTATAAAAATTTTATTACCATGGCCACTATGACAACAATTACTAAAATTTAAAGGGTCTTCCAACAGTGATGCAATTTTCGCGATTATGACTTTAATTTTAAAATTAAAAGGTGACTCATAAGACATGAAAAAATTAACAACTTGAATTTTTAAAGTTGTACTTAACATAGTACGGATCCCTACGTGTGTGAGTCTAACTCGCACTTTACTGCTTTATTTAAAGTCGCCAAAGCTTGTATGGTATATTTAAATATTCTAATGGAGAAACATTTGGTAACATACCAATTTAAAGGAAGGAAGAAACGCACTGGATTGTTATTACTAATTGGAGTAAAGCTTACAGAAGGGAAACCCGATTTTAACTGAAGCAAGCAAGAGTTAGATGCAAATATCAATTGGATTTCTGTGTGCTTTCCTTTAATGAATTTAAAAAATCTAAATTTTTAAGGGACTCTACAGAGTTACCAGTTTTATTACTAGTTGCTTAAAAAATCGAAGGCTATAAGTTAAAAACAAAAACATTTCTTTTAAGTTTGGTTCTTTTTGTCTATCCCCTTACTATCACGCTTACTATCACTTACGTCATTAAATGTTTCTTTTTATTGTTCGATTCCAAAATGCTTATTATTGCTTTTATTAATAAGCAATGTTTTGGTTTTTTGAACCCAACGATATTCTTTGAAACACTTAAAAAGTGTTCTCATATTACAAACACTTATTGGCAGTTTATTAATAATGTAGAATAATCAATTATTGTAAAATAAACAATTTGTATTGTTAAAAAATATTTTTAAGACTTTTGTTTGAAAAATAAAATTAGTTACAGTGAAGTACTTAAAATCCAAACATAGCTTTATTTAACTTATGTATAAAAAGCATAATAAATTTGACTCCTTCAGCGGCCGAAAAGTTAATAAAAGTTTAGACTGATGGAGTCGGTGAAAAAATTAAGCAGATATAGAAAAAAATTTTACATAGTTAGCTCTAAAAGTAACTCCCATTCAAGACTCGCTATTGTAGTTCTGCAGATATAAGAATTTTTTTTGTATGGGAGGTACCCATTTCCCCCTCATATAACACCAAGATTTTGTTAGGACATGCAGATTGTTCTGAGATCTACCTATATTCAATTTAGTGTGCCTAGGTATTGCGGGTCGGTAGATTTAGGAATATTATTAATTTTTTTGTATGGGGGTACTTGTTTTCGCCCTAGTATACCACCATAATTTTGTTCAAACATGCAGTTTGTTCTAAGAGCTGCCCACATATACTATTGTAGTTGTGGAGATATTAATTAAAAAAGGCTTTTAGCCCCTCTGTGCGGTGTTTGAAATACTCGGGTATGAAAAACATAGAGTAAATATGCGCTGTATTTTTGTTGCGGTAATAAACTCGATCTAAATATTTTTAACATAAATTTTACTTTGGAATAGTATCTGCGTAGCAACTTCTTTATTTTTACTACGAGTATTATATACCAACTTGCTCTGCTTTGAATCGAAGGAATATTCAGTTGTGTGAAATACAGCAATTAGAAATACAAATTGAATTAATACAATTGAAATTCATGAAACTAGTTGCATGCAATTTGTGTTTGCCGGCAACAGTTGTAGAGAAGCTAGCGGGGTAAGCTTGAATTTTGAGGGGATTTTTTGACACTTTCTTTGCATAAATTTCGTTCGTTCAGAGTTTTTTTATAATTTATTTATTGTATCTTCAAAATTTTTGAACTAAAAATAATTACTCATATCTTTAAGGTCTGTACATACGGTTGTCAGATCTTACAATATTGTCAGACCTAGCATTGTGCTGATACACGATTGTCACATATTTGTCATTATTATTGTTAGTTTGAAGCCCGACAATGCTTTTTCCGACAATATTGCCAGACAACAACTGTAAGTTCACACGATTCTTAGACGTTTTCTTTATATTTTTCTGACAATATTGTAAGATCTGACAACCGTCTGTACTGAACTTAAGTCTAAAATAAAAATATACTTTTTAAGTTCAGCCAGTGCTAGACAAAAATAATGTTTGTTTCACGGATTTTGCAATCGTTTGCGGGTGATCCCTCTAATATACGGCCAAGAAAACCAGTATCTCTTCTTTTTAGTCGAATGTAACCAGGTTCATACAGCATGTTACGCGCCAAAGGGTTTGGATGAGATTCAAACTTCTTTAGATATGTGACTGCATGTTTCGGTATTTCTGCTTTAACTGATGGCATGTTTAGGTCTTTGTGGATGTTCGAATTTTTTATATACGCAGAATTTTTTTTTGGAGCTTTGAATTTTTCTACATTGCTAGCTGAGGCAGTGCCCCATAACTGAATCCCATAACACCAAATTGGTTTGAGGATCGACTTGTACAGTAGAAGTTTACAATCTAAGCTCAGGGTGGAGTTAATGCCAATAAGCCAATTTAGTTGTACTGCTTTTAATTTCATTTGTGTTAACTTGAAATCTATGTGGCTTTTCCAAGTAAGGCTACGCACAGTGGTCAATTTCGCGAGATAGCAGTCAAAACTCTATAACTTTTGACCGGATTGGTATTTTTTTACGCAATTTGTTTTGTTCAGTAGGAGGGACTTTAAGCTTCAATTTGCGTGTTCAAACGTAAAAATCGACTGATAGGAACGTAAGTAATGTGAAGTTAAAAATGCATTCAAATTTTTGTTGAGTTTCCATGTAAAAGTTGAATATTTTGACATTTTAAATAGGTATTTTTTTATAATTTCTTATTTTCTTCAACCGTATTTTACAACCAATACTTATTTAATATTCCTAAACTTAATTTTGGTCAGAAAATGCCAACATTTGGCCCCTTACATTTATTTAGTCTCAATATTCACAGAGGCCAAAGGTTGGTTTTTTTGGAAGAAAGCTAATTCTTGTGAGGATTAAACTGAAAAATAACACTGAAATTCCCAACAATATCAATACCATTTGGGTATATTATATACAGAACACAACATCGATAAAATTTTAAGTGAACTTTTACTATTGATTTAAAGTGCACATATATTTTATTTAAATATATTAATAAAAATTTATACTAAAATTAGAAACAAATTATAATCTTTAAACTAGTATTAATTAAACAATATTAGTAAAAATTTCTTCCAAATAGCTTTGATTTTCATTTTGCAGTAGTTGTTTAGCTTCTTCATCTAACTCTAATGAGGTTGATTTCCATTTTTGTCGAATACTGGACATATATGGGTCTGATGTGCACAACAAATTATTAATAAGATCTTCATTAATACAATATCTGGAAATTTTTCTTGTATTGTGCTCGCGAAAGAATCTGTAGTCTTTGTTCCTTTTTTCTTGCGCTTCTTCTGAGAGATCTCCAATTGGAAGCATATTGTGCTGAATTATTTGTTCCCCATGGAACAAAATTTTGTGTACTGTGGTTGGCATATGTCTCCAAGAATATTTTTGGTTATAAAGGGTTGCTGTCTCATTAGCATACTGACCAAATTTTTTTGCATCTATCTTTTTGCTACATGCTATAACTTCTAATATGATTTGGAATCGTCGTATTAAATCATAATCTACTCCAGTTATAGAAGCTGCAGTTTCTGGATCGGAAGAAAATCTCCTTGCTGTGTTTCCATCATTAGAATTTCCTTCTCCTTGCTTTGGCTGGTCAATTATAAGGCCTATCTCACGGTATTTTTCTTGAATATCTTTTTTTTTTGCTTTCTTTTTTCCAAATTTTCTTTGTTGTTTCTCACTGTTTCGCCTAACGGGCCAAATTCCAAATCGTATCCCAATTTAAGAATATGCTCCATAAAACGAATTCTAGCATGAAGAGGTGACATTCCATATTCATATGCTTCATTAAAACTATCGTCTTGTGTTGGTGGTTGGCTCAATTGACTTGATGTTTTTTGGCATATGGTGCAGCTTGACGAAGACTTTGTTTCGGTTAAAGCTTGTGCAACTTTTCCATCGATCATTGTAAGTGACATTTTAAAGTTAAGTTCGATGCATTGGTCATTAAATTCAAATATCACTGGTTGAAGTTCTTTAATTTCACCTCTTATTTTGCCAACTTCTTCAGTTATGACATCTTTAGTTTCTTTTTTGTAAGCAAACTTTATTGGTCTACAAAATTTTGTTGACGAGGGAATTTCATTCTTCCATACATCTATGCAGCTCTACTAGTTGACGACTCTGAACCAATATAAGTTTTTGTTAAACGTAGTGGAACGAAAGAAATCATGAATAAATTGGCATCTGATGAATTTTCCGCATTACATTTAGAAATTAAAGTCATGCTGCAATTTTTAATAATCGTTCTACAGTGTGTTCAAGAAGATCCTGCAATTTTATTTCTGCTGAACTTGAAGTTACTCTAATAGCAGTTGGTGAAGGTAAGCAATCTTTTTTGGCAGAAACTATATCTCGATATGATGGAAAAATTCTACAATTTTTTTCATTGGTTCGCTTCCGCAATTCTGTATATTGCTTTTTAGTCATTTTCAAATCCAAAATAGTGCAAATGCTTCTTCTGGAGTAAATTTATTTTCTTCAGTTGGCATACTTTCTAAAATCCTTTTTGTGCGTCTGGGGCTTGCTTCCACTATTTTTTTAATGATAGCAATTTTACTCTTTTTAGTTTTCGATGGTTGAATTTGATGCAGAAATGAATCCTTTATGATGCTACAAGAAACTTCTTCATTGATATGTTTAAGCTTGCGTCTTCGTGATCTTTCAATACAATTATCTCAATTGGCTTTGCTGGTCGACCACCTTTTCCAGTTTCCGTGGTAGTTACTGATGGCTTTTTAAAAATAAGTTTATTTCTTAGCCATTCTTGGTTGCGTGAGTAAAACAATTTCTTGTTTCTGGAACATTGATTGTACCGTTTTCTTAAAGTATTTAAAAAGGTTTTTAATTTTTAATTTATGAATTTTAATTTCTTGTTTGTCGCATATTTTAAAGAATGGATTATTCATTATATGTAAAATAATGTCGTTTTCATCTTTCCGTTCAAAATATATATCAGATAGAACACTATAACTGAATTTAGCCATTGTTTAAACAATAATGAAGAAAAAAAATGAATGCTTGGATTAATATACTATTGCTCGAAGTTTCAACATGATCTTTTTTACCTCTTTGAAACATAATATAACAGGTACTTGGTTTCACCAGTTATTTCCATTGATTTTAAATTTATTTGCAGTTTTCAGGTATTTAGGTTATGTAATATTAGATGGCAATAAAATCATTTTTTACCTTTTCCAAATGAATTGCCAGATACACCCTTTGATACACCCTTCTATGTGGACTAGGTCCAAATATGGGCCAACTTCTCCTAATTTCAACAGAATTATTTTTTGGGTCAATAAGAACTCTTGTACAAAATTTCATCCAAATATATGCATAATAGCCACTTTCACATACAAATAACTTCTTAAAAAATATGACGTGCATTTGTACCGAATATCTTACCTTGGGTCAGAAAAATTGCTGTAGCTCAAAAAGTGCAGTACCGATGCATGGACATGTATATATAGGAATGTAGGGAGAGAGTTAGGACTACAAAATAGTAAATTTGTGTTTTGACTCAGCTTGACTCACAGGAGTTGTGCTCTATGATGTAGGAAATTTCGAGAAATTTGACCTTTATTAAAAAAAATATTGTTACGTTTTTACTTTACGTTGAGTTCTTTTAATTGCAAAATAAATACACACTGTTATTACTTTTACTGTAAGTCACTTTATTTACTTAACACCACTGTTCAAAAATACAGCAAACTGTTAAACACTCTTAAGATTCGACAACTTAACTCTTTGACTTTCAAATTAATACTGCCATACTACTCGCCAGCACGATTCACTTTATATAGGTGCTTTGAAAGCACCAGAATGTTCTATTCCAGACATATCTGGCAGCTTCGAATGTTATTGCTCTTATTTTCTGTTTGTGTGATTGGTTATTTCTTTATACCTGTGTTTGTGGCTATTTATTTCTTTATACCTGTGTGTGTGGCTGTTTATTTGTTTATGCTTGTATTTATGTATGTGGCTGTGTATTTAACAGAAGAGTGTTTATTTAATCTGTGTGTGTGTGTATGCGTCAATGCGAATTTTTGTATGGGGCGTTTCTTTCTTCCATCATTGTAAGAAAATAAGCCATTAATGTTGTTGTTGTTCGAGAGTATTGTTGTTCAGAGCTTATAATGAATAAATTCTTCTTTCGTAACAATATTTAAATTGTTCTGAAAACAGTAGAGCTTCATTTTTTTACCAGTAATAGGAAATAAGTTAAGTTACAACACAAAATTTTTCGTTCAAAATCATGAAAAACAAAAAAGTTATGATCATTTAAACTTTAAAAATTAACTAAAAATATCATAAATTTACTAAATTCTGAAAAAGCCCATTTTGGACCACCCTGTTCTCAGTGAAATAGTTGAAATAGAGTTCTAATTTTTTGGCTCCCGAGGTTTACTACTGTCTACTTTCATATGAGTCTAATAACTTTAAAATCGGAGAACAAAAACCAAAATGAGTTTTGGCCGCTATCTCAAAATATTGACCACAGTGCGACGGTCAAGACGTATACCCAGGTATTTAACGTCTGAAAGCTGTGGTATTATTTGGTTATTTATGCGAATAGGAGGGCATGAGTCCCTACGCAGTGTGAAAGTTATGTGAGTACATTTTAAAAACGAAACCTTATTGTTTTCGCTACAATGTCTGTCCGTCTGTCAGCGCCTTTTATCTCTGGAACCGTAATAGGTAGACTCTTGAAATTTTCACAGATGATGTATAGTTGTTGCTTGATACACTTGAAATTTACAAACAGTTATTAAAACTAAGTTCACTATATAAACAAGTATAAAAAAAATTAAAGGGTGTTCCGATAGTGGTGTGAACCATAATTTTGAACCATAATATGTAGACTCTTGAAATTTTCACAGAAGGTGTATAGCGATGGCCGCTATAACATAATATATTTATATAATATAATTAAAACTTATAGGGTGTTCCGATAGAGAGGTGTTATTCACGAATATGTGTTTATTTCTTGAACTGTAGAAGGCATACACTAAAAATTTACAAACTGTAATAAAAACGTAGTTCGCCTTATTTACTATTCTAAAAAATACACCTAAAAATTAAAGGGTGTTCCGATAATGGTGTTATTTTGATTTATAAGGCCTAAGTTTTGATTCATAATAGGTAGAATCTTGAAATTTTTACAGAAGGTGTATAATTTTGGCCGCTATAGCAACAAATATTAAAATTTATAGGGTGTTCCGATAGAGAGGTGTTATTCACAAAAATGTGTTTATTTCTTGAGCTGTAGGAGGCATACACTAAAAATATGTAAGCAGTAATTAAAACTTAGTTCGCTATATAAACAAGTATAAAAAAATAAACCTAAAAATTAAAGGGTGTTCCGATAGTGGAGTGATTTGCATGTATAAGGCCTAAGTTTTGAACCATAATAGGTAGACTCTTGAAAATTGTACCAAAGGTGTATAACTATGGCCGCTATAGCAAAAAATATTAAAACTTATAGGGTGTTCCGATAGAGAGGTGTTATTTAAGAATATGTGTTTATTTCTTATAACTGCCGCCACAATAGCAAAAAATACTAAAACGTAGGGTGTTCCAAAAGTGAAGTGTTATTTACGTTTATGTGTTTTTTTTTTGAGCTGTAAGAGGAAACCACTTACAATTTGCAGACTGTAATTAAAACTATGTTTGTTTTATAAACAAGTATACAAAATTGAACTTAAATATTAAAGGGTGTTCCAATAGTGACGTGATTTGCATGTATATATCCTAAGTTTTGAATGAATAGCTGGATTCTTGAAATTTTTACAGGAGGTGTATAACTATGTCCACTATAACAAATAATAAAAATTAAAGGGTTTTCCGCCAGTGACGTGACTTGCATGCATAAAGCCTTATTTTTTGAACCGTAACAGGTAGACTCTTGAAATTTTGTACAGAAGATGTGTTGCCACGGCCGATATGACAATTACTAAAAATTAAAGGGTGTTCCGACAGTGACATGTTTTTCACTTATAGTGCCTTATTTTTTAATCGCAATAAGTAGACTCTTAATATATTTATAGAAAGGAAGTTGCCATGGCCACTATAATGAATAATAAAATTAAAGGGTGTTCCGACAGTGACATGATTTTATAAACCGTAATAGATACCCTCTTGAAATGTTTACAGTAGATGTGTTACTTCGGCCGCTATAACAAATACTTAAAATTGAAGTGTGTCCATTAGTAACGTGTTTTTCAAGAATATTATCTTATTTGTTTAACGGCAATAGGTAGGCTTCTGGTATTTTAATAGAAAGTGTATTACCTTGGCCGCTATAAAATGAATTACATATTAAAATTTAAAGGGTGTTCTAATTATGATACAATTTTCGCGAATATTACTTTATTTTTAAAATTTAAGGGTGTCCCATAAGACATAAAGAAATAAACAACTGGAATTTTTAAATTATACTGAACATAGTACGGAACCCTACGTGTGTGAGTCTAACTCGCACTTGACTAATTTATTCTAATAATTTTTCCAAATTGAGTATGTGGTCTTGTAAAAGTTTTGATGCTACTTGGGCACTTTCATGAATACTCAAAAAAGCTGTGTCTTCTGCAAATGTTGATGTGTGGACTAGGGTGCTAATTGGCATATCTGATGTGTAAAGTAAACATAAAATTGGTCCTAAAATACTACCTTGGGGAACTCCGGCTTTAATGAGTTGTGGCGAGCTTAAAAAATCACCTTATTTTAGTAAAAACTTGCGATTCGTTAAATAATCTTTTAAGAGCTTATAAAAGTTTTCTGGCAAGTTCAGCTTTAACTTAAATATAATATAATTCGTGCCAAACCTTATCGAAAGCTTAAGAAACGTCGATAAAAAGCGCAGAACAGTATTTTTTTCCTTCAAAGTTCTTTTTAATTATATTTACTAATCTGTGTGTTTGTTGGATCGTACTATGTTGTTTTCTAAAGCAAAATTGATGGTTCGGAATACGTCCTTTCGCGCTAAGAATTGGATTCAGCTTAGTTATTAAAATTCTCTCAAACAGCTTTGACATGTTTAATAAAAGGCTTATAGGTCTGTATGATTCTACTTTTGTGTGGTCTTTTCCTGGTTTAGGAATCATAGTTATCAAAGAGACCTTCCACTCTGTGGGAAAGTACTTAAGACGTAAGATGGCATTAAAAATAAACAGAATATTTCTGCGACCTATACGGGGCAACTCAACTAACATCTTGTTATTTGTTTTATTAACGTCAGGGTCTTTTTTGGTGTTTAAGTCCGCTATTGCCCTTTCAATATCGCTAAATTCAAATCTTAGGGGTACTACGGCACTAGTCTCTACTGATGACAACTCAGCTATATCAGTACATACATTTGGGGTGAAAACCTTCTTCAAATGTCCAACAAACAAATTGCCTTTTTCGGTATCATTTCTTGCCCAGTCTCCACAAGAAGTTCGCAAGAGAGACTTACGTACGACTGGTCTTTTAAGGTTTCTACATGTACGCTATAATGAATAATCTGATTGTGCAGTTGCGTTGAGGTCTTCAAAGTAATTTATCAGAGATGCTACTCTTCGAGATTCTAGTAGCTGTCTTAGAGAGTTGATTTTAAAAAATAAATTTTTTGGTTTCATTATGCATACATTTCGGTGAGTTTTAATAATTTCTTGTAAAATGTCGTTCTTTTTTTTAACTCATTTTTGTTTATTTATGATTTTAGCATAAAATAACGCACTAAAAATAAAAATAACGAATATGAAATTAAAAGAAAACGTCAAAATCAAATTCAAGTCGCTGCAATTTTAAAATTTTGTCTAAGACTAATGTAAAAATTCATAGGTTATATTTGCTAATGGATAATAAATGAAATAAAAATATATACATACATTTGTATGTATGTACATAAAATATGTGTACCTTTTTTCTTTTTGTTTTAAATACATAAAAACAATATGCGGTCATACATATTTTGTTTATTTATTTTTTTAAATGTTTTACTGCCTACAACAGAGAATTCTTTTTTACTTTTTCTAAGAAATATATTGATCCTGGAAAATAAAACTCTTGTTACCCATAAAAGTGTCCTTCAACGCACAGATTATAAATACAGATTTTTCTATTTAGGTAAATAGTAAACGCATAAAATAGGTATGGTTGAGACATTTTTAGAACAAAATTTTAACCAAAGAATGTAAACTCAAAAAGACTTAATAATAGTAAGAAAAACATATTTTTACCTTCTATTTATCACCAACCACCTTTTAGGAAAGAAAAAAGTAAAAGAAGATACAACTGGTTATTTATGACGAATCTATATTAAACTATTCGTTCTTTACGATGAACAGCACAACAGAAACAAACAACATTCAGAAAGAACTCATGTCATGATCACAAATAATGATCATATTCAAATCATATTCATAAGAAAACATGACTATGAACATAATCAAATCATTTTATGATCCGAAAGAACTCAAGCAAAATAATATAGAAAACAACAGAAAAATTTAATTTCAATACACAAGTGGGTAATTCCATATCAAATTTCATTGTATGCCCACTATTTTAGTGGAGTTTGTACAGGTCATACCGTTTGACATATCAAAATGAAATTTAACATGTGCCTTTGGTATATGGAGATGAAGAGCTGTATAGTTTTTGAGCAAGGGAGGGAGCAAGGGGTGGTTTCCTTACCCCCAAATCTTATGAACGCTTTATAGATCATACCGTATGACATATTAAAACGAAATTTAGTATGTGCCTTTGGTATATGGAGTTGAAGAGCTGTATAGTTTTTTGGCATAATCGGGAGGGAGCAAGGGGTAGTCTATTTAACACCCCAAACCGAAAATATATATATTTCGATTCGAATATACTTTGAATTTATATTCTTTATGTAATACATCCTTAACAAATATTGTTTCCATTGGATAAGGTAAAGTTGAGTGTTGGCCACTACAGATTTTTTATATTTTAGATGCAGGGAGTCAAGGAATATAAATAAAATCTGAAGTAGTGATTTTGAGTGCCTTGCTGATTTGACATGGAATTACCCAAGTATAATATAAAAAGTTATGATCAATTTAAACAAACAGGTAGTAAAACCTAAAACAAAAGAAAACCTTCTTTTGTTTTAAGTACATATATAAAATCAACCCTAATTTTCAAAAATGCCTTATTCTAGAAGCCTTTCATTTCACATTATAAAAATGTTCATCATGATATGTCATAAAAAGTGGGCGGAACTCTAGAGTCTTTCTCTTTGTTGAGAGAATGGGCCTTTCTCATAAAATTTTCAGGCCCTTTTTGAAAATTAGGTATCAACCTGATTGATTGATACAAAAAGTGGATGACAATTGCTCTCTCCTAATTGGTTGATAGAAAAAGAGAGCGGGCACAAAACATACCACGACCTCGGATCATTGATTTGTATAAAAAACTGCACCCGAAACAATAAACACACCGCAATTTGGTTAAATATTACATCAAACCACGAATAGCTTCCTAAACTTCTAGAGGGAATTGTACATAATTCCACATTCTGAAATAGTAAATCGGACATTTCATATTACGCAGAAATTGCAAAGCTGTTGCAAAACTTGTACACGATTACTTATACTATCAAACATTCTCAATTTTGTAGTGTCACCAACATCATTTCCGTAAAAACTTATTAATAATTTTATGGCATTTCACCACATTAATTAATGGTGTTTGTGCCAAAGTTGAAAGAAAACTGATGCTGTTTATGCTGACCTCAGTAAAGAGTTTGATAACGAATGAAATCATAAACTGCTTAAGCGCAAATTGAACTTGCTGATTTTTACTATGACTACAATTAAATGAATTTCATCATATCTTTATGGAACAGTTTTATTTCCCTTTTTTATTAATGACGAAAACAATTCTCCAATTTTATTAAACATGATTTTAAAATTATCTTTACTTATGCTGATCAATCCGAACAATTATTGTTCAAATCTGACTTGAATAACTTTCAAAGATGGCGCAATATATGGTAAATGAATTTAGACCTATTAAAAAACAAGTTAGAGTGCTATATTCGGCCGTGCCGAATCTTTTATACCCTTCACCACGGTGATTTTATTTATACAGAAATGTATCTATATGTATATATATTTATGTAAAAATATATACATATGTATATATATCTATATCTATATAAAAATAAGTGTACACTTTGATGTCACCACTAACTGCGGAAACGGGTCGACCGATTTCAGCCAAAATTTCAGGATGGTCTGTAGGTGGTTTGTGTGAAGTTTGCACGAAATCTGCTCAGTGGTTCTGGAGATAGGGCATTTACATTTTCCTATATGTATATTCAAATACAAATATCAACAAAATACCCTCAATTTTCCATATTATGATTTTTTGTTGTCACTTAAAAAGTTACCAAACCATGTATCGTAATGTCTTATGTGTATAATGATATTCAGTCTTTCTAATTGGAATTTTGAGCTGAATCTTTTCAGTCGTTGCTGCGATCGTAATTTCATTTGTGCGCAGACCATTAGATTTTTCACTTAAAATACATCTGCATTGTATCATAGGTATTTGTTACTTTTTTCTTTACCTTTCCTTCACCTCCTCGATTGGTTGAACCCGAATTTTGATGCTGTTGTTGCGATGTATGCAAATGCTTTGTGGCGGAACTATAATTGTTTCTCCTCTGTTGAGAGTGAACCTACAGGGTGGACAATGTC
>OX451219.1:74788787-74880694 GCA_949628195.1 Phasia obesa
AAACCGTTCTCTTATTACTTTGGGATAGGGCATATGTACACCCCATCCTCGTTTTTTACATTTGGCATAAAAGAGTCATACTCCACTCCCTTCAGGGCCCAAAAAAGTTTCAAGAAAATAATCGTAAAAAAGCGTTTTGGATAGATAGACTTCTTGTTTTTTTGTCTATCTTTTTAAGAAATGTTAATCCCAAGGAATATTCCATCGTGGTAGCTGTGTAGTGTTGGATAAATTTTTGCTTGACTGCTGTTGCTAGTATTTGAAAATATCCAATCAATATGCGTTCCATGCTTAGTAGTTGCATCATTTTTATCTAAGAGAGCGCTAAATCCTTTAGAGTTTAAAAACATTTCGGTGCTACTTTCCTCGGTTTTTCGGCATATATTAAAATCTCCCATTATATAAACTTTTTCACTATCATTTCTAAAATAGTTCCATAATTTATTTATTATCTCTCGAAACAGCGACAAGAATTGTGTTTGAGGATAATTTGGGCTTTTGTATAACAAAATGTAATATATTTCATCGATATATCAATGCTATGCATTGTAAAGCGTTTTCATTGTAAATATGTTCTTCTCCAAATAAATACTCGGCTTCTTCTGTGAAATTATCTTTTATGTACACAATAACTCCCTTCCTGTGTCGGTGTCTTGCTTCTCCTTTATCTTTATTGAAACAATCGAGCCGGCCTAGCACAGTGTAATTGGATAGCATATGATATTCTTCGGGAAAACTCCAACTTTCAACCAAACATATAATATCGGCTAGCATTATTGTGGGATCAGTTGAAATATCTTTGTGATGTGCTTGATGGCTTTGTATGTTTTGGTAAAACAATCTTAAATTCCAATCGTTATTTCTTAGAAAATCAAAATGTTTCCATAACTCTTTCTCTGATCGTAGACGCTCAAGTTCCATTTTGACTGGATCCAAACTGCTAAATGGTTTGGGAGCTTTAAAGTGTCCAACAATAAATAGTCCATTTGCACTTGTTGCTCTGCTGCAAGCTACGTACAAAGCAGATCTACTCATTTTGTTACGAGTATGGACAACTACTTTCGAATAAGTAGCGCCTTGGCTTGTGTGGATAGTTATCCCTTCTGATATCACTAATGGTAACTGAGTTCTTTCAATTGTAACACTGTCATTAGTTTTAAATTGAAAGCTTCTTACGCATTTTTCAACTGGCGTCCAAGTTGACTCCGTTCTATGAGATTTTTGACGACGTGTCTCAACACCCACAGTATTGTCCGAAAAAAGAATCCACACGGTGACTGGATTTTCTGTTTGACTATTCGTTTCTACATCCATTAAAACTCCAGCTGCTCCATTAACAAGACCATCGTTTGTGGTGATATTAACTGCCATCATATATTTAGCAGACTCTTTTAATTTAAGATCCCTAGGAAGCCCTTGTGTTTCCGAAGTTTTCATCTTTGACACCATGTTTAAAATTCGATTACGTTGTTCTGCTGGTAAAGTGTCAGACTTTATTAAATCGAAAGACTTCGAGGTATACTCATTGGTTAAAATTTGTCCTAATCTTAATAAATTATATTGTTCAGCTTCTGCATTAGACCAAAATAAATGAATTGCTTCTGGTGGTAACGTCGTAATATTCTCTACCACTCGCGATCTAATGAGCCCTACATGTGACTCATCCATTTCCCCTACAGCCATTGAATTTAGTGCCTCAGCAAAAATGCGGTCATTGCGTTGTCTCATCATTTCAATCAATTCATGAAAATTAAAATTGTTCCACAGTCCTTCTCCAACAATGACACCATAGGGATTGGATGTGTTAATGTTAAAAATCCATTTATCTCCTACAGGGGGTAATTGTTTTAGATCTCCAAATACTAGAACTGATATTCCTCCAAATGCTGTTGTGCTTTTGAAAATTTGTTTCAATCTGGCATCTAAATAACCCAGCATTCTAGCGCCAACCATAGAAATTTCATCAATAATAATGACTTTTAAATTCATGAACCTTGTAACAAGTGTATTAACGACGTCATTGCTAAGGGGGCGAATTTCTCCAGAGTATTGGTTAACTGGTAAAGAAAACAGTGAGTGTAGAGTTGCTCCACCTATACCAAAGGCAGCTTTTCCAGTTCGTGCGCTCAATAAAATTTTAATTAAGTCAGGGTTAGATCCCGGAATCGAGTTAAACCGTGACGACACTGACTGATATATAGTTTTTATAAGCCTACTCTTACCAACACCTGCCCCTCCACTTACAAATTCGCAGAATTGAACATTGTCCAATACATTTCTTAACAAAAGATGTAAATATTCTCTTTGTTTAATATTTATGTTCTCACTTGGTCCATTAAATGATCATTCCGCAATAAAGGCGGTAGTCGAATAAGTCGAATATCATCCGAACTTCCATCAGCATTATTTCTTTGATTTCCGTCATTAATGTTTAATATATTTACATCTTCATCCACAACTGGCAGTGCTAGTGCTCTGAATTCATCATCAAGAAGTTGTGTTGTAGATATGTTATCTTCCTGTTGTTGGTTATCTTCGTTTTCTTCTTGAATTCGTAGAATGATTTCATCGAGCTCCCCGTCCTTCAGTTTTTCAAATAATATCCTATTATTTTCGATTATACTTTTTTAGGCAATGCATGTTTGCTCATTATCATCACTTGTTATTTCTTCATATTCATTACGCCAAGGCAAATATAACATTACAAGCGATCTAAAATATTCGTCTCTTGTTGTGTCAACACTGAATTTCGGGAATCTTATAATTGCTGGATTTTTACGTTTGTATATGTATCCAGAATTATCCCTTAGTTGTAAAGGTATCCCCACTTCATTTATGTTAATATCAGTATCTTCTTGGTAATCATCATCTTCCTCCTGTAAACGTGTGGTTCTTTGTAAGTTTTTGGCATAAGTGTAAAACGCCCCAAAGTATGCTAAGCAAACATCATTTAGTACATCTGGGCGTTGAATATAATGATCTAAAATGTTATTCTCAAATAAACTGGTAGAATCTTCTGGCAAATTTTGAAGTTCTAATCTTGATTTAAGAATACGGACACGTTTATCTGGTTTCATAGTATTAATATATACCTCGGCATTGCTGCATTGTGATAGGTGCATTCCGAGGATGTTGTATGAAGCTTCTTGACCCGAAACTTCCGAAGCTGAAATAAATCTGTTTCCGATGTGATGAAGTCTTTGTTTTACAGTAAAGTTTCCCGTACGAATCTCGTTTATTGCTTCCTGTAGCAATCTAGATACACCTCTATTTGACTTGTTTATATAATTAACAATATAAGAAACACATGCATATGGATCTAATACGAATTGTATATCTATATTTGCTCTTTGCATTGCGAGAATTCTGGGATTAAATGCGTTTATGTTCTTATCTTTGAAAGACCTCTTTAGAAAAATTCGTGGCTTTTTCAGAGAAGATCTTAAAGCCGAAATGTAATCTTCATGGGACCTCTCTCTGCCAGAAAGCTTTCAAATGACGAAAGCCTTTCAATATCTTCCCAGGATAAATTAGCGTTCAAAACATTGTGAACTCTTTCATAATTTTTCTTGTGTTTTTCTAATACTTCTTTGTCGATATCATCCGAAAGTGGTAAAATAATTTCAGTATTTCTCATGGGAGGATATGGAATATAAAATCGACATATCTTTTGCCCCCTAATTTCTCTTTGACACGTTCTACTATGATTATGTGTTTGGTATGAGACATAATTTGCTACTTCCATTATTGAGGAATCTGTCTTTATGATTTCATCGATAAAGCTTATTACTTCTGCGAACGTTGTGTGGTTATTTGCATTAAATATTGGGTCATTATCTAAATAAGTAAAAAATCTTTTTAAAATGCTTTGTAAATTTTTTTGTAAAAATTGTAAAAAAATTTTTAAATTTTTTTTAAAAGAATTTTAACTGCTTTTAACTGCTCCTATTTATCAGTGGGTATCCTGTGGGTCCATTGGCTACCTCTATGCGTATTGCTTTCTATTAAGGTCTCTAATACAAATCAAAGCAGAAAAACCCTGCCAATCTAAAAACAAACAAAAATCGCCCCTCGCAGGGGGTTATTGATCCCCCGAGATCTGTATGCACTCCCTGCGATCTACCTGTCGCAGTATAATATTTATTTGACAAAAAAAGGCAAAACAGAATCATTATAGCCGAAAAAACTTAAAAAAAATATAGGTGGGCGTGGTTTTTGCCCGTAGCCTCCAAAGGAATAATCCGATATTGCTGAATTGCAATACCAAAATTTTCGAAACTATGCCTGATAGATTGGTGTGCTTAAATTTTTTGTATCTCTTCTGGTGCCTTGGCAAATGACATTTCAACACTAACACGGACAGACGGACATCGCTTAATCAACTTCTCTATGTATAAGGATCCAGAATATATATACTTTATGGGGTCGGAAATGAATATTGTAGAAATTACACACGGAATGACAAACTTATATATACCCTTTCCACCTGTGGTGAAGGGTATAATTATATCATTCCAACAACTTCTTGGGAAACCACCAGTTGCACATGTTAAATAATTTTTTGCTTTTTGTAGGCTAAAGAGTTCATTGCTTCGTATATAACAAAACACCTAAGTATATATCGTTGGTCTCAAATAGAAAGGCCCTAACTCAAATAATTGTAACTTTACAGGAGAAGCTAAAAACATAATAGAAACTAATATTCACAATGAAATTTGTAATGTACAATTGCTTGTAAAGGCGTTATTTTTTGACTCTTGCAATAAATTTTTGAGACCATCGATATGTTGCTTGTGAGACCAATTTTAGAATTTGGTTCAATAATATCATCATGATATGACCACTTTTAGTGTTTGGCTTCTGTACGAGTATGTATGTATGTATATATGTGTGTGAGAATGTACTATGAATGTATGTACACAGAAAAAACTATTTTTCATATTTAAACAATTAATTTGCATAATCAGAAAATTTTTATTTTAAATATGGTCTTATAAGCAAATTCAAACAATTTAACTTAAAATTTGTTAATTGAAAATATTCCACGATTTTGTTTAAACAAATAATTATGATATTTGGTAAAATAAAACTGGAGTGGCCTACACTCAACTTTTCCATACCCAATTTAAACAGATATTTTTATGGATATATTGCACAAAGAATATATGTAAGTTCAAAGTATATTCGAATCGAAAAATTAATTATTTTCCGTTTGTGGTGTTAAGTAAACCTTAACCTTATAAATTTTACAGGTAATAAATGGATGGAGTTTTAAAGGGTTTTAATTCAATATATAACTCCCCCACCCTTTGAATTCATATTACTCCCAAAATGTGGAAGATTAATTATAATTAAAAAATATATTCAATGAAATTTATAATTAAGCTTAAGTTCGTTTTTATTCTCCCTAAGAAAGAATTAATTAAATTTAATTTTTAGACACCAGCACGAGCGGAATGCACATTTTTTAGACAGCCACGTCCTCATCAGCACTCTTATAGCTGTACATAATTAGACAGAATATCACATTTTTTAATGATGACGGACGTGGCTGTCAATTAATATTTCATTTAATAGTGAATATGGGTTTCTTGAATTTAACACCAATTTAGGCTCGTTAGACAATTTAGAAATAAAAATTTTTAATACCATTCTTTCATTATTTTTGCAATTATACCATAATTAATTATCTATATCTAAACTAGTTTTTAAATTTAATTTATTTAACAATTGAATCATATAATCATAAAAATCATTAATACTACTTCTAATTTCAGGAATTTTAATTATCTATCTGATATATTAAAGTTAATTCTTAATATTACCTTAATCTCCCCCCATCGTGTAGGGTTATTGTTATTAATAAGGGATATACATATGTATTTGCCTTTGATGTTATTTTGTTCCTTATTCTGAAATCAAACAGTCCATGTAGGGATTCATCAACCAGTTTATGAATTTCATCAATATGTTGTGTAAACATTTCTAGTTCTTCAACTTTTCCATCAAATTCTGGTACACTTTGCAGAAGATTGAAGGGATTGAGTTCCATTATAATATTACCTTTTCTCCTTTTTTGCTTTCTTCAAACAAAAATCACCATGTTCGTTTTCCTTGTATTTTAATTTTTTAAATTTCCAACAGGTCAGTAAACAAATTCCTGTTATTAACGCTGTTGTTGATACTGTTCTCATTCAACTAATATTGATAGGTGCATCTAATTTTAGGAAAATAGGAAATGTGAAAATTCTTGGCTTGATTTTCTATGTCTTGCTTTATTTTATCTTGTTTCCTTTTCCGTTTATGCCAATTCTAATGGTTGCACTTTCACCACACTGATATTTCTATTCTATTATTTATAATTTTTTAAAAACCTTGGGTTTTCTTTTTTTTTTAATTTGGTCCATTTCACGATTGCGCCAATTAAATAGTATTTAAACCAATACACAACGTTTTTTAATTATTAAATTATACAATTCTTTTATTAAAATATTTATTGATTTCCAAAATAAAATGCTTGTTTTTTCTTCATTAGAAAATGCCTGATACATGCATGTCACAAATTCCGTACGGAATTGAAATGATTCCCTAGCTACCATTCCGATCGGATTGGTTTTAGTTGCTATAGATTCTGTTCAGTTTCATTAAAACGAAAAAAATACAAAACCACTTATAATTTGCCAATATAAGAATGAATGTAGAAAACATTCACCCATGTTCCAGAGCTATATTTCATTCGGAACTGGAATTGATTCCGTATTTAGCTTCTATAGAAAATGTAAAACGAAAACATTTTTCGGAATAAAACCACTTTCAATTTGCTATGTGGAATTGATATTTTAAGCAATTTATAGCCATTTAAACTATTCAAAACATCTTTTTATTAGTAATGGATATTATTCTGGACCATACAAAAACTCTACGAAGTACAGTGGTCAAAAATCCATAACTTTTTATAGAACTCGAATTTTTATACGTGGTTTTTCCTGTTTTTTAGGTAAGGCTTTGGTCTTTAATAAATCGAGCGATAAAATATGTTATGGAGAAAAATGCCAAACTTTCACACCGCACTGTGGTACATATTTTAAGAAAGGGTTATGGTTACCGATTTTAAAGTTGTATTATTCTATAAAGTAAATACCAGAGTACCTCGGGAGGCAAAATATTACTGGTCTAATTCAACATTATCATAGCAAACAGGATGGTCCAAAATGTACTTTCTCTGTATCTTGTTAAAATTTCCGGACAGTTCTGTGGGCATATCGGGTAAAAAATATAACTAGGGACCCAACACCCAAGAAGACGATTTGATAAAAAGTTTTTGGCTTTGATTTCTATTAAGAATGCCGAAATACTTCAAAAAGCAACGTTGCAAATCTGTCCAGAAAATAAATGATTTTACAAAACCTGTCTATTCATTAATTTGTGCAAAAAATATTGGACCTTGGGTCAGAAAAATTGGACCTTGGAGTTTAGGAGTGTAGCGGAGGGTTCAGACTACAAACTGGTGAAAGATGTATTTCTTAAATTTTTATTTTCTTTCAAAGCATCTATTTTTTGTTTTGTCACAGAATTTTAATAAAATGATGTCCTGAATAGTTTAAACGGCAAAATAACGCTAAAAATATCAATTCCACATAGCAAATTGCAAGGGTTTTCATTCCGAAATTTTTTTTCGTATTACGTTTTCTAGAGAAGCAAAGTACGGAATCAATTCCACTTCCGAACGGAATTTAGCTCTTTGATATGGCTGTATTTTACTTTGCTTGAGCTTTTTTCTGTTCATGTAATGATATAATCATTATTTTTGACATGAAAAGAGCTTGATTTTTTTCGGTATTATTTGCTAGTAGATTTTCTAAAGAACTAAGAATTACAACAGAAAAACAACAAAACGCTAAACAATTCTTATCAACATCTCTATTTTCTCACCAAATGACCTACTCAATATGTTAACTTTTTTTCTAACGCTTTATTATTGTATTTGATTTACAAATTATATCTCTTTTATAACGCTTATACTACAATTTTAAAAAAATATATCCATGACAGAAAAAAATCCTCTTCCTTATCACAGAAAGTAATTGTTTGGAAACAAACAACTTGTCCTTATCATAAAAATACATTGAGAACAAAAAAACATACTCTTTATCAGAAAAATACATTGAGTTCTTATCACAAAAATACATTGATTGAAATGAATTTTTATGAATTTCACTATATTATGAAATCATAAATTTATTACAGTTTCATATTTGATAATAACTTTATAAAATAACTTTTATAAAGATCAAAGAAATATATGAAATGCAAATAGTACACATTTTTTACAAACAACTGTTTTTATTCAAATAAAAAATAAAGTAGTTATAGTTAGGAAGACAAAACTTCAGTTTTATTGGGTATCAAAGAAATTATTGATTCATAATTTTGGTTTTTAAAAATTTATTTATAAAAAAAAAAATAAAAAAACGTTGTTGTTTCTTGAATCAAATATGTGACAGACTTTATTTTGAAAAAGGTCTTAGTTTAAATACTAAAATAGTTTACAAAAATGCTTATTGATAATTCTTATGAACTATTAAGAAATCAATTGTTTACAAAAGAAAGTCTATGGTTTATTTTAATAGTTGGGCAATAATTCTTGAGAAATTCATATTTTGAAATCATTTGATCTAGTAAGAGTTTATTGTTGACCACCCAAATTATATTGGAAATGCCAACAAGTGTTTTTGGAAAAAGTAAAATGCAATGTCAAGTGTTGTATAAATCAATTGATCTACTTAGGGTTCATTGTTAATATTTGGCCACCCAAAATAATATAAATGCAAACAAGCGTTCTTGGAAAAGAACAATTAAAATATGTTAAGTGGTTTATGCATGCATGTTTGTGCACAGTGTTGTGGACAAATATGCATGTTATAGCCCATTCAGGCTGCCATGAAATCAAGTAATTTCGAGCTGAAATTACGAACGAAATCTAAAGTGTTCATACTCGACTTTTTGACATTTGAATTAATTTCGCAAACAGCTGATCACGTTTAGTTACATTTGTATAATTTAATTCTTTTGAAAATAGGTTTCGCACAACACTTTCGTATTAATTTAAAATATACACGAATATTAAAAACGACACTACAGAAAATTAAAGTAGAATTATGTACATATTTCCTTTATTTTATTTGACTTTTAAACGTTTTCTGACAAAAGCGTACTTTCAAGGTTGTAAATACGGTCATGGTTGCAAAAAAGGTAGCTTTTTTCTACAAAACCAGCGTTGTCTATCGTAATTTAAAGTTAATTTCGACGAAATTAAGTAGAATGAGTTAATTTGGGCAATGGTAAAATGTATGCGAAATTACGTAATTTCAACTTGATTTCGGCCGAAATCACAAAATGACTTAATTTCGTGGCAGCCTGAACGGGCTATTAATGGGAAACAATTTAACGAAAATTTGTACGTAAGTAGATATTTAAGTATTTACGTTTGTTTGCTTTTATTGTGGACAGTGTTTAAAATGATCAAATTTCTTTTCCTTGTTAACATTTAATTCTGAATTTATTCCATATGTTAGTATTAAGAAATTTAGAGAAAATCTTATGGGTAAAAATGTAGTTATATGATTATTTTATTAGGGGTTACTATAACTCCCCCTTCGTTAGAGTGAGGCTCCGACGAAGATACAATGTATGTTTTTGTTCTAAGTTTTCTAACATAAATTATATATTACTGCCAGTATTAAATAAAGTGTTTTTCAGAAGTTTATGTTTCAACAATTTTTATCGTTTCGTGATTAAATGAAGTATTGCCTTCTTTGATGTTTAATATAAATTTCTCTAAAATGAACATTTCTTTAACATATATTTTATAGTTTTCATAAGTTCTTAGTTTTGTTTTAACAATGCAGTTTTAAAAGTTTAACAAATAAGTCTTAAAATTTTCTAATTTGTATGGGTTCTTACAATTAGTTTCAACTTTATCTTGATGATTAAATATAAGTAAACCAGAGTAAATTTCCTTTTCTTCTTGTTTTTTTGTTATATTCATATTACATTTAGGTTCTAGATGTTGTACAATATTAGTTAAACAACCATCGTTTATCTTTTCTAGGTTTTTGTATTCTAATGTGTTTGATTTAAATCTTTCGTTATTAATTTGAAAGACATTTTGAAGGAAAGTGGTTTCGCCTTCTAGAGAATTTTATTTTGTACTTCTGTTTTGAATTTATTTACATATTTTTGCACGATTTTTTGTTGGGTATTTATGTGATTTGTTATATTTGGTATTTTATCCGACATGGAAGTGCTAAGATATGAAATTTCGTCTAAAGCCTGGTACTCTGTTCAGTTTTTCATGCGGAATGCTGTCAAACTACATACATGAAAAATTTGTATGAACAAGCCATGAAAAAATGTTGCTGCAGTAGTACTCTGTTTTTGCTGTGGAAAAACATTGAAATGTTTCTGGCAACATTTTATCAAAGCTGTGAAATAAAGCAAATGGGCATTATTTCATGCGGAATTTTTCAAACAACAGCTGATAACTTGGCTTTTGTTAACATTTGTAAAACAATGTGGTATACTTAAAACCAACAAAATCGTAAAATTCTTCCAAACCGTGAGATAGACACCATATTTTAAATGTCAATTTTTCCTTGTGAAATAATAAATGTTGCTCAACATGTTTCACAAATTCGAACAGAGTACTAGGCTTAAAGCTGTAATTGCGTCTCTGTTACTTTTTTCAATGTTTTCGATTTTGTTCAATATTTCTTTTTCGTCGTCGCTGTCCATTGTTACTGGCACATATTTTAGTCCTTTACCTAATGCGTTAGTAGTATATTTGTGTGCGTACTAACCCAAGGTATTTTGTATGGGATACTATCCCAAGGTATTTTGTATGGGATACTAACCCAAGGTATTTTGTATGGGATACTTTCCCAAGGTATTTTGTATGGGATAGTAACCCAAAGTTTTTTTTTGTTTTGTCATATAATTTTTAAAAATTTTAGTATAAGCGGCATTAAAGAGCAATAAACTAGTGTGAGTGTAATAAAAGTCAAGAATAAGTGTCATTAAAAACCGATAAAATTTGTATATCGTTTAAAAGAAGAAAGTGTAAAAAAGGGATTGACAAGTTGAGTAAGAATTTATGAGTGTAATGATCTTATGTGTGTGGAAAGAATGTAGGTCATTTGGTGTTAAAAGCATAATCACTATTTCTAATAATGCACTGTGTAGATAGAGACTAAGAAGTGGACGGATATATGTGTGTGAGATAAGGAAATTTTGTTAAGGGTAATAAATTCTTGGAGTGTGGAGATTGGTTGTGTTTTTAAGCATGTGGTGATGCTCTTAATTATGAAAATTAAAAAAAATTCTTAAATTTAGTGGAAAACAAACTAAAAAAGTATTTGTGTGAGATAAGGAATTTTTGTAAGGGTAATAAATTCTTGCAACTAATTGCTTAAATGTAAAGTGTTAGTTGATATGGGTTGACATATTGATGAGCGTGATATTCTGATTAAGGTTTAGTGCAATGTACAAGCTCATGTACATATAAGAAAGAAATAGACAAGCTGAACACAGCAGACACACATATTGATAAGTGTTAAAACATGGTAACAAGTGGAGTTACAGATAGAAATATAAATATTTTACACATTAGGAAAAATAAACAATCTAGGAGAAGATCATTAAATTTAGATTTTTGCTTTTTGTTAAACAGAAGCGATATGTGATAAGAATGCTAAAGAAGAATTTTGGTTTCTATTTTTATTTAATACTTAAATGTTTTACATTAGAGTGGTTCTCATGCTATAAATACTTTATTGGTATTTTTATTCATTATAATTATTCAATAAATTAGAGTTATCATAAATTTTAAATCATGAATTTATATTTGTAAAATGTTTTTAAGATTTTTAAGAAGAATAAAGTGCAGTTGCAGTCAAATACTTAAATTTCAAACTTGGTTTGTATATATTTGGGAGCGTTAAGATAATTTTTATGTGGGGCAAATAAATATGTTGATAAGGAGTCTTTAGCATTTGGGTTAGTTGGTTTTCTCTTCAAGATTTTAGGTTTGATTTAAATGATCTTGTGTATTGTAAAAAGGGCGAAAAATCATATTGGGTAATACATAGATAGTCTTTATTTTTCTAATTATACGGTGAAGCACACACATACATACATAGATACGGACAGTCCTAAACATTATATAAAGTATGTGCTGTTAAGTAATTTAAATTAGTATATGGTGTTTGCTCCATTGCTTTAAATAAACTTTAAAAAAAAACAAATACATATATATAAAAAAATGGAATGCTTATACAATATTTGTATAGAATGTGGAAAAAAATCAAAAAGATTTACGTGAACATGAAACCTTTCATGCAAGCACATCAAATGTTTTAGTTAATCCTATAATCAATGCAAACATTGAGAATAAAAAAATTAACTCCGCATTCCAAACACGCATCCAAACTATTTCAGTAGAAAATAAGGATGAAGCTTGTTGTTCCTGAAGAGTTTCTAAATCGAGCTTGGTTAGCATTACGAAATGAAGTCGCCATATAGATTGCTAAAAATAATGCAATAAAGTTTAATATTGAGCTTTTTGCATTATATACCAAGCTCAATAATGAAGAATTGGAAAATACTCCGTTAGAGGTGAAGATGTTCCAAACAAAAATGGAAATAATTTTTAATGATGACGACTTCGCTAATGCCTTCCCTCTTAAAGCAAAATCCATAACTAAAAAAATAGAGGAGTTTCAGGAAAGAGACAGTGGTTGGACCCTTATAAATTTATTAAGGCTTAATCTAAATTTAAACAAATATCAGCCGCTAAAGGGTTCAACATATATTCCTACACCAAAAATGTTGGCGGCAAGAAAAGCGTGCATCAACGTAAGAAATAGTGATGAGTTTTGCTTCAAATGGGCAGTGGTTTCTGCTATTTCTAATTTGAAAAAACATTGTGATCGAACATCATCATATCCAATAGAAATAAGCTCAACAGAAATAATGATTAATGATAGAATTTTAAACTTTGAAGGCTTATGTTTCCCATTTCAAATAAAAGACGTTGCAGTATTTGAGAAACTCAACGAAGGGATTAGCATAAACGTCTTTGGATATGACGAGGAGCAAAACATCGCTATTGGTCCATTTTACAAGACCAAAGATGTGAAGCATTGCCACATTAACTTGCTGTTTCTTCAAAAACAAATTCATACTACTATTACATATGGATACAAAATATATCAAGGTAAGACAATTGAAATTTTAAAAAAAATATTTGAATATATATATTAAAAAATATTTAATATGTACATATTTTTTTTATTAGACTAATAAGGAGACAAACCAGCAAACATAATGGGAAGAACTATGCTTGTAACTATTGTTTGCTACATTTTACTCGTGAGGACAAACTCAAATATCATATACTAGTATGTAGTAAGAGTGTGACATACATACCAAGTAAGGAAAATAATATTTTAAAATTTATACAAAATGAAAGAGCATTAGATTTTGTATTATATTAAGTGTAGTTTTATAGTAGTTTAGATAAATTTAAGGGGTTAGATTCTTCCAAACTGTTTCTTAGCGAATTGGTAGATGACATATCATATTTTTATAAACATTATATAAAAGAAGTCAAACCAATGTTAAGGTAAAAGATCACTGTCATTTAAGTGGGAAAGATGGAGGACCTGCGCACAATAAATGTAATTTAAATTTTAAAATTCCTCACTTTTTTCCAGTTAATATTTCACAACTTTTCCTCGTATGATTGCCATTTGTTTATTAAAGAACTAAATCATATTGGTAATGGTCCCATAAATATTATCCCACTAAATAAAGAGCTCTATATATCCTTATCAAAAATTATTAGAGTGGAGGATGAAAATGTAGAAATTAGAATCTTAGATTCCTTTAGATTTATGTCATCAAGTTTAGACTCACTGGCAAATAATTTGTCTAAAAACGATTTCACAACAGTAAAATCAATTTTAAAAAATGAAAAACAATTTTCACTGCTGATGAGAAAAGGGGTCTTTCCATACAATTATTTAGATTAATTTGAAAAGCTTAAGGAATGCCATTTACCCAAGAGAGCGGATTTTTTAATATACTGACTGAGACTGATTGCTCTGATGATGATTATAATCATGCTAAAGAAGTGTGGAATGCATTCGGCTGTAAAACATTAGAAGATTACTTAATGCTTTATCTTAAATCGGATGTTCTTCTTTTAACTGACGTTTTTGAAAACTTCAGATTACTATGTAAAAATATATATAAGTTAGATCCATGTCATTATTACACTGCCCCAGGGCTTTCATGGGATGCTATGTTAAAGTTAACAAACATTGAATTAGAACTCCTGACGGACATTGATATGATCACGTTTATTCAAAAAGGTATAAGGGGAGGAATTGTCCAGTGTTCTAAAAGACATTCAATAGCAAATAACAAATATATGCCGGACTATGATAATCAAATATCATCTAAATATTTAATGCATCTAGATGCAAACAATTTATATGGTTGGGCAATGTCGCAATATCTTCCGGAGAGTGGGTTTGAATGGATGAAGGATATTAATAATTTTTCCCTAAACTCTATTTGTGATAACTCAAGTATTGGTTATATTCTTGAGGTTGATTTGATATATCCAGAAGAGATTCATGATCATCACAACGATTTGCCATTTTGTTGTGAAAACAAAGTCCCTCCGAATGCTAAAGATAAAAAACTTATTGCTGATTGTTAGTTAAATCAGCAATAATAAAAGCAAATATATTATTTATTATAAAAATCTACAGCAGTGCATAAAACATGGTTTAAAGCTAACAAAAATTTATAGAATATTGAAATTTAAGCAATCGGATTGGTTAAAAAATATATTTCTTTAAATAATTCTCATAGGACCAACGCGAAAAACACTTTTGAAAAAAATTTCTTTAAACTGTTAAACAATGCTGTTTATGGCAAAACTATGGAAAATGTAGACAAACGGAAGAATATAAAACTTGCTAACTCTTGGGAAAACATTGGTAAAAATTTGGAGCTCGGGCTCTTATTGCGAAACCAGAATTTAACTTAATAAGCATTTTTGATGAAAATATGATTGCAGTTGAGTTAAATAGAACTTATTCCGTTTACAATAAACCTATATATCTTGGACTATGTATTTTAGAACTATCAAAGTGGAAAATGTATGATTTCCATTATGATTACATGCTTCCAAAATATAAATCCAATTTAGAACTTAATTATATGGATACTGATTCTTACATTTATACAATTTACACTGTTGATTTTTATAAAGATATTTTTAACGACATTGATGATAGGTTTGATACATCTGAATATAAGATTAATAACAAATTTAATATTCCACAAAAAAATAAAAAAATGTTGGGAATGATGAAAGATGAGAATAATGGCGTAATAATGAGGGAATTTATTGGTTTGAGGTCTAAGATGTATTCCTTTATTAATGAAAATATGGAAGAAATAAAAAAAGCAAAAGGAGTAAAAAATAATATTTGTAGAAAGCTAAGTTTATCTGATTATAAAAATTGTTTATACAATAGAAAAATTTATTACGGTAAAATGTATATGTTTAGATTTAAATTGCATGCTTTATATACAAGATGAAAAGAAATTTATATGTAAGGACAACGTAAGTACCCTAGCTTGGGGTCAGTATAAAGAAAAATTTTTGAATATCAATGATAATGATGATTGTTTAATGGATCTTGATGATATTGATAACCTAGAATTTAATTATAAAGATCAATTTATAAAAGATAATGATGGTGATGTATTTTTAATGAAAATAGAATGCTAATTTTGTTTTAAGATATTCATAATTTATTTTTTTAAATAAAAAATTTTATAAAAATTTTAAGTTAAAACAAAACTTTATTATGACTTTAATTTTACATTAAATTGGAAAAAAATAAAATGTGAGTAATACAATCGTGCAACAAGTTATTAAATAACTTTCTGAACAATTCCAGTTAATGGAGTATACTTCATCAAAAGATCATAGAGAATTAAACAATAAGCATTTGTGTTTGCAGAAACCGCAATCGCAGTCTCAAATTCAATTTTCACATCAATAGGTCCGCTCTTAATCATTTCATTTTGATAGCTTAGATCAATAACGACAATTGGGTTGTCCTTAAATTTTCACAGGAAAGAAGTGGTTGTACGGACTTCATATAGTAATATTGTTGAAATTTTGCATACATATCATATAAAATAGCATAGCGGTTCTCTGTAATCTTTAAATTTAAATCATCGTACGGATAAGAATCTGAATTTAAATGTACTTTTATGTTTTTTAAGTCAGAATGAATGTATTTCTTGTTGTTTTCTAAAGCGAATAATATAAATCTAGGCCTCTCTCTGTTTATTGATAGCTTAACATTCCAAATATGATTTCTTCCACCAGAGAATGTAGAATTAAAATAACAGTCCCAACTCCGAAATGCTATAGGTAAAGTAGTACCATCTTTAATAATCTTCATTATTTGTAGTTTTTTAGAGTCTGAAAGCTGTACGTGTGGAATTCTCCATGTTATAATTGTAATCGATAAACTAAGATTTTCATTTTCATCTGTTGAGTAATACACGTTCTCATGGTTTGAACTTCGTCAAAGAATGAGTTCATGTTTACTATTTAAAATTATTTTATGGAAGTCTTCGGCAAATCCTAATAATAATTTTAGGGGTAAATAAAAATTAAATATTTGCATAGTTAAATCTCCAGAAACACTCCATCCAGCATTTCCCATCATTTTACTTTGAAATTCATTAAGTGAAACATAATTCTTAATAGTGCTAGACATCCCCAAGTATCGTGTATGATCAATTTCAACACCATTAATTTCATAACGTATTTCATCAAGTAGGTAGGCAACGCAATTATTCCTTAGTCTGGTGTTTGGAGAGTTCTCGCCTATAGTGTTTTTTATATTTCCCTCTATATACAAGAAGCTTCTACTAGGAAGAACATATAAGTCTTGATTTTGTATAGTAATTCGTATCTCATCATTATTTTTAAATGATTGAATATATGGTACATAACTGTGGTAATCCTTTTTTATTATATTCTCATCCGAAATAGGAGTCTCCATAACATTTAGTATGTCAGACATTTTATTTTCTTCTGTTAATTTAGGTCTTTTAGCTTTAACAATTTCTAAAGGAATGTTTTCGTTAACTTTTTTTGATTCGGTTTTATTATAAATTATCATATTTCCCTTGGTCTCAAATGTAATCTAAGTGTTATTTCTTCACTTCTGAAGTTGATTAAACGATCCTCTTGATCAACAATCCAAACTTTGAGATATGTTATTTCTTTCACATTCGCTAGTAAATAGATTAGATTATTAGGGATAACGTTTAATTTATAACCTGGAGGAACGTCCACCGCAAACTCATGAAGTATATGTGCGGGAAAATTGTTCATATATGCTCCCCTTATTATATTATATTACATTTAACTTGTATGGCATTAACTTTTAAAATATTTACTGGTTGATTCGATAAATGTTTTATACTAGGATCTAAAGAACCACCATTAAAACCAAGTAATCTACCAATAGACCTTTTTCGATCAAAGAAAATTGTATCATGCGAGGATGTTATTTCAATTTGTAGAGTGTTATTGTTGGCTTCAATCAAAACTGATTTATTAACATTTTTATCTTCATATTGTGCGATTATATAATTAGCTATGTCTTGCAACTCATAAGAACCTATAGGAATTTCAATTACTTTATCTCCAATATGGAAAAATTGTTGTCATCATCTACGTTAGGAATGGAATTATATTGTTACGAAAGAAGAATTTATTCATTATAGGCTCTGAACCTCAATACTCTCGAACAACAACAACATTAATGGTTTGTTTTCTTACAATGATGAAAGAAAGAAACAAACAATAAAGAGTAACGCCTTAAACAAACACACACACACATTAAATAAACACTCATCAGTTAAATACACAGCCACATACATAAATACAAGCATAAACAAATAAACAGCAACACATACAGGTATAAAGAAATAAAAAACCCACACAAACAGAAAACAAGAGCAATAACAATCGAACCTGCCAGATATGTCTGGAATAGAACATTCTGGTGCTTTTAAATCACCTATATAAGTGAATCGTGCTGGCGAGTAGTATGGCAGTATTAATTTAAAAGTCAAGTTGTCGTTAAAGAGTTAAGTTGTCGAATTTTAAGAGTGTTTAACAGTTTGCTGTATTTTTTAACAGTGGTATTAATAAATAAAGTGACTTACAGTAAAAATAATAACAGAGTGTATTTATTTTGCAATTAAAAGAACCCAACGTAAAGTAAAAACGTAACAATTGATTACAGAAGTGAAATTGTAAAATAAAATAACTTTAAAAAATAAAATAATAAATAAAAATGAAATTTGAAGAACTTAAAGTGGAGCAGCTGAAAAAGGAGTTGAGTAAGCTGGATTTGCCAACAGCAGGTAATAAAACAGACCTACAGAAGAGGCTCATAGATGAATTCAAGCGAGGTGGCATCGACATTGGTACATATGAGTTCGAAGAAAAAGAGGAGATTGAGATATGTACCCGTGCAACAACAAGCAGCATTGACTTTCATGCAATGTTTGCTGCTATGATGGAGAAAATTTCAGAAGTTAAAGAAGCTTCTAAAAGAAGTGAAGAAGCTTCTAGAGCAAATAACGAAAAACTGTTAGCTGAAGTACAAGAAGCTTCTAGAGCAAACAGCGAAAAACTGTTAGCTGAAGTAAGAGATGAAGTACAAGAAGCTTCTAGAGCAAACAGCGAAAAACTGTTAGCTGAAGTAAGAGATGAGTACAAGAAGCTTCTAGAGCAAACAGCGAAAAACTGTTAGCTGAAGTACAAGAAGTTTCTAGAACAAACAGCGAGAAACTACTGGAGACAGTAAATGAGAAACTGGAGAAAAATCAACAACTTCTAGCTGAGATTCAAGAAGTTTCTAGAGCGAATAATGAGAAACTTTTGGGACAAGTCAACGAAAACCTTCTACAAATTTCTGAAACCATTAATAAGCGAGTAGACTACGTAGAAGTCAAGTTCGACGAAAAAATTTCTGCCGTAGAAGTGCAACTATCCGGTTTAAACAGAAAAGTGAATCTTCTAGAAACTAGTGGCGTCGAAGTACAGGTAAAGGATGTCGATGTAAAGCTGCAGGAGCTTGAAAACAAAATTATGAGCCTGGAAATAAGAGAAGGTCCAGTACGAGTAGTGACTGAAAACACAAATAGGATAAAAGCTCCCAGTTTCGACGGCAACATACCCTTCAACGTCTTCAAATTTCAGTTTGAGACAGTGGCTAGTAAAAATCTATGGAGCAATGAAGAGAAAGCGATTGAACTGATTCTGGCACTTAAAGGATCTGCAGCAGAATTCCTCGAAAGCCTACCAACTAGCTGCAGAAATAATTATGAGGACATAATGGTGGCGTTACAGCGGAAATATAGCGGCGATCATAAAAAGGAGCTGTATAGAATGGAGCTCCGTGGCAGGGTGCAAAGAGCAAATGAGACGCTTCAGGATTTCGCCATGGAGATAGAGCGCTTGGTGCAGCTAATATACCCTGGGGAAAACCATCCACTTCTAGAACAGTTCAAAGTGGAGGCATTTTTTAATAGTATTCGTGACCCAGATATAAAGCACGCGGTTTGCGCTAAGCAAAACACATCCTTTGCTGAAACCATTACTTACGCTCTGGCTCAAGAAACAGCAAAAGTCATTTCGAGACCGCAGTCATACAAAGTGCGAAAAGTTGAAGTTGCTGCTGAAGATGAAAAAACAACAATAGACGACATAAAGCAAGTACTTGAGTCGGTAAAGAAAGTCTTAGATGAAAGACAAGGTAAGACAAACGCTAAGTGCTTTAATTGCGGCAAAGTCGGCCATTTTCAAACAAACTGTAAGGCAGCAAGAAAACGAGCCAGATCTGTTTCGCCGCCAAGAAACAATAAACGTGCGACTCACAAAACATCTCAAGAGTCGTTTAACTAAATAGAGCTAGCACTACGGGGCATGAGCTAGCTCCCACAACCGAGGGCCCCACAATCTCCATATCTGTGATGCAGCAGCAAAACAGCAATCTTACTGCAAGCGAGTATATCAACGGAGGAAAGCGTATTCTGAAAATAGACACAGGAGCGTCGCAGTCTATAATAAGGCCCGATTTAGTAAAGGGAAAAGTGGAACAATTGAATAATGTAAGCCTGCGCACCGCTACCGGAGAATTTGCTACTATCTGTGGTAAGGCCAAAGTCAGATTAACTATAGCCAACATGAGTGTTGACCATGTGTTTATTGTTGCCGATATCGTGGACGAAGTTATTATTGGCGCAGATTTTATGATCATGCATGGAGTCGATCTGCGCATGGGGCAACAAATAATGATCTGGCGAAACGTCGAAATACCCCTTGATATTGGATATGTGAGTAAATCTGCAGTAAGGAAGTTGGTTGCTGTAGCATCCCAGAAATTACCACCTCAGGCAGAAACTGTGATATGGGAACGTATGGAGGAAGATTGTGAGGACAACCGGTTGTGGCTGGTAGAACCATCAGGAATTAAGAGTGAGACAATAACAGCAAAAGCCCTCGTGAAAACCTGTAAGAATGGAAAAATTCCTGTGAGAGTGTTAAATCTATCCAGCAGTGAAAAAGTAATTGTTAAAAACTCTCACATAGCTCAATGTACACCAGCAGAGGCCATAATTAATTGCGAGAGAGACTTGGAGCCTGAAAAACTGTCAACTAAAGAGCGCGAAATACTAGCAGAACACGTGGGGAAATGGGTAGCAGAGCTGAAGCCACCTGACAGAAACAAAGCCAAGCAGCTGCTACGAAAGTACGCCTCTGTCTTCGCCCTAAAAGATAAAAGCCAAGGTAGAACGGCAATAGTGAAGCATGAAATAAATACTGCCGAAGCGAGGCCCATTAAACAAGCCCCCAGGAGCATTCCCCTAGCCAAGCGGAGCGAAGTAAAGCAGCTAGTCAACGAAATGGAGCGAGACGGAATTATCGAACCGTCTTCGAGTCCTTGGAGCTCGCCGGTAGTTTTAGTAAAGAAGAAAGATGGCAGCACTAGATTCTGCGTTGACTACAGAAAGCTCAACGATGTTACCAAAAAGGACAGTTATCCGCTACCAAGAATCGATGACACCTTGGACACGCTAGCAGGTACTAAGTGGTTTTCTACGCTAGATCTACAGAGCGGTTACTGGCAAGTCGAGATAGCTGACAAAGATAAAGAAAAAACTGCTTTTAGTGCTCTCGATGGTTTATGGCAGTTTAATGTTATGCCATTTGGTCTCTGCAACGCTCCAGCCACCTTCGAGCGTTTAATGGAACGAGTGTTAAAGGGACTCAATTGGAAGTCATGTCTGGTGTATCTGGATGACATAATTGTCATGGGAAAGACCTTCGATGAACACCTAAGGAATATGGAAGAAGTCTTCAGGCGTATATCAGCGGCTGGACTGAAGCTCAGTGTTAAGAAATGTGCATTGTTTCAGAAGGAAGTCAAATACTTGGGGCATCGTATAACAGCAGAGGGCATATCAACCGATGAAGATAAAATACGGGCAGTAAAGGACTGGCCTCGTCCTCAAAATCTTCACGAGTTACGAAGTTTCTTGGGACTCTGCACATACTACAGACAATTTGTGCCAAATTTTGCTAGTGTTGCTGCGAGCAGGGTGACCATATCAAAATTTTTGAACGGAGGACATTTGGTCAGAAAACGGAGGACATTTGAAATTTTCGGAGGACAGTTTTTTAAAATTTAAAAGATGCTCATTGGAATGATAAAAATAGTTTATTATCAAGAAAACAAATAGTTTTTGTGTGCAACAATACAGACTAATAACATTTAAAAGTGTATTGCAAATAATACATACTCATACTAGTACCTTACATGTTTACTATAAACTTAAAAGAATTAAAAAAAAAAAATCCCAAATTACATTTAAAAAAATAATCACATTCATGTTTAAAAGTAAATATAAATGACTGGACTAGATAATTTCAATATTAACTTAAAAGAATTTAACAAAAAACAAAAAAATTCATAAGTTACATTTAAAAAATAATCACATTAATGTTTAAAAATAAATATAAATGACTTTGGACTAGCTAATAGGAACTAGTGAGTTGAAGTTGAAGGATCAGTCGAAGGTCCCTTAATATACTTATCTGAGTTAGATATTTTTTTTAGAATTTCCGGGTTTGACAGCAAATACTTATAGAATTCTTCACAAGAGTAGTTTTTAAAGTTATATTTTACAATAAGTATGCCTTTAACTGATTCTATATTGAAACGGTTCCTTTCATTTGTCCACTGTGCCTTAATCAACGAAAATACCCTCTCCACACTGCTATTGGAGCCTGGTATAGCGAAAATAAACTGGCAAATGTTCAAAAGTTGGGAATAGACTTCAGCTGGACAATTGTTGTGGTTGAAAAAGTCAACCCACTGAAGATGGCAGGGTTTGTTAAAAAAACTTTGTTGTTGTGTTTTTAAAAAGTTTTTTAGAGCCTGAAACTCGTCAAAAAGATGGACATCGTCCAAAGAAATTCCCTTTTCCTGGAGATATGCAATGCACGGACATAGGTCGTCGAAGCGCAAATTCTCTACTGCGCCGAGGTTAAAGTGCATCCACTCAAATACTGCAAACTCTTCCAGCGAACAAGTCCATTTTTTTAAATAGTCTGAACAGGACTGATAAACGTTAAGAGCTTCGTCAGTAAATTTATTTAACACCATTTGTTGTATCGTGCCATCATCTCGTAAAGTTTTAAACAGTTCCTTTACTTTAAATGGAATGAATTTATCACTTTGTCTTGCCTCCAACATCTTCTGGACGGCAATAATGTGAAATCTCACCTCCAAAACCGAATTACATTCACTTTGAACTTTTTCAACTTTTGTCTGAAATATGGAAAGTAACGAATGCACAAACCATAAATAAATTTCTGCAAATGGATCGTTGAAAAAGTCAATGATCTTTTTCGGTGGCATATCTTGTGCTTCGAAATACGACTTTAATGGCAAGAACATTTTTATAACTCTCTCTACCGCTGGAAAAAGACTTAACCATCGAGTTTTAGAGCTGGATAATAGATGATTGTACTCTACATCTGCAAAGTCACAAAATTCCTTTAAGGCTTCTGTTCGTACCGTAAAAATGGAAAAAAAATTGTATATTTTTAACACAATCGATTCTATGTCATATTTTAAAGTATCACAGCCGTGTTGTAAAGAGTTATGAAGAATATGAGCTGGGCAGCCTATTCCGATAAGTTTGTCATTTTTCAGAGCCGATTTCAAATTGGTGAATACGTTCTTCCCAGGCTTTCTAGCTATTCCTCCGAAATTAGTATTGGTATTATCACCACTAAATGCCACGCATTTATTCAAAATATTGCATTTATTTAATGAGTCACACAACAATCTTGCAATTGTTTCGCTTGTCTCATTTTTTGTACTCTTAAGGTCTATTAATTTAGTTTTTAAGCCTCCTTTTTTCAAATTAAAATACTGTATAAGAACTGGAAACATTTTAATGGATCCATGGTTACTGGCATCTGTTAAAACTCCGCAGTAGGGAAGTAGTGTCATTTCGTCCATAACAACATCAACAGCATGTGGAGAAAATACGTTATTTATAATTAACTCCGTCTTTGTACGTGCACAGCCAAACTTTTTTGCAACTTCGGAGTCTCCAAACATATGGGCGTACATCTTTGATGAACAGTCAGTACTTCTGTAACTTAAGTGATGGCATACAGTGTGAAACGCGTGGACACCTTCCGCTGCGCATATCTTTTCGCCAACTTTCGTAAATTTTGATACAAAAAAATTTGATATTTTTTCACTACTAGAAGAATTGCGGAAATTCTTTTTGTGAACCTCAGTAGCAACATGCCGATCCAACTCAAGCAGTCCCTTGTTGCCTACTTGTATATACCTGTCGCAAACCATACATTTCGCTTCATAATCCGACCTTCCATTAGAGAAACAAGGATGTTTTGCCTTAGCGCTCAACTCGTTAAATTTGCATTTACGCTTTTCAGTGCCCTTCTTTATGTTGTTTGACTTATCCATTTTTGCATACCGTATTCATTAATTCAGGAGCTAGAAAAAAATATACAAGTTCAAGTTATAACATACAATAATGCTGTACAATTTAAGACACATCTTACCTTCTTTATTTAATTTCCGATGGCAATCAAATTGACTTTTTTCTGACGACACAAAACAATACGTATATCTTTTACTTTTTTCAGTAGAACACAGCTGTTGTTTTGTTATTTTTGCTAGTTTAAACAGTGTTGTATTCTATCCCTATGCCGGCATTAATTAACTGCGCTAGTCGCACGGCGTTTTTCCGCCGACGCATCTCGCTTTTTGCATTATTTACGATTTACATATTTCTATTTGTTTCTAATCACTAAAGGAGGACAAATACCACATTTTTCAGAAAGGAGGGAGGACAGGAGGACAGAGGTGAAAAAAGAGGACATGTCCTCCGAAAAGAGGACGTCTGGTCACCCTGGCTGCGAGCCTACATGAGCTAACCAAAAAGTCGCGACCTTACCAGTGGAGTGAAGCAGCCGAGGAAGCATTCCAGAAGCTCAAGGAATATTTGTGTGTGGCACCTATCCTGGCATATCCAGTAGATGGGCAAAAATTCGTGCTAGACACTGATGCGAGCGGATATGGAATAGGAGGCGTGCTGTCTCAAGTGGTAGATGGGACAGAAAAGGTTATAGGCTACTACAGCAGAGCACTTTCGAAGCCTGAAAGAAACTATTGCGTAACGCGACGAGAGCTGCTAGCAGCATTGGAGTGCATTAAACACTACCACAAGTATTTGTATGGCCAACATTTTATGCTGAGGACAGATCATGCCGCACTCAGGTGGTTGCTGCAATTCAAGAGCCCTGAAGGACAGCTTGCACGCTGGATTGAGCGACTTCAGAGCTATGACTTTAGTATTGAGCACAGAAAAGGAGGCAAGCATAACAACGCAGACGCCCTTTCTAGGCGACCACGTGATCTGGGGTGTAAGCATTGCACAAAGGCAGAGAGAAAAGAATTCGTTATTGATGTTCGGCTAACACATATAGAATCTAGTGAAGACTGGCCGACTGCACAAAGAAATGATCCCATATTGGCAAAAATTTTAGCAGCTAAAGAGGAAGACAGAAGACCGACGCGAAGTGAGATCTCACCAGAAAGTCCGCTGGCGAAGGCATATTGGTCCAAGTGGAACAGTCTAAGGTTGAAGGATGGCTGCTTATGTCGCACCTGGGAAAGCACAGACGGCAAAACTGTGTTAGATTTAATCGTCGTGCTATCTTCCAAGATCAAAGAGGTCGTAAAACAATTCCACAATGGTCCTAGCGGAGGTCACCTTGGTGTAACGAAGACTCTTGAAAAGATAAAACAACGTTTTTATTGGGTCGGCTGTCAAGAAGCTGTAGCCGAGTGGATAGCCAATTGCCAGGAGTGCATTGCAGCAAAGGATCCAGTACGAAGGAGTCGGGGGCAGCTTCAGCGGTACAATTCAGGCGCTCCCTTTGAACGTATAGCGATGGACGTAGCAGGGAAGGGACCCCCTGCTAGTAATGCTGGAAACCGATACGGTTTAGTGGTCATGGACTATTTTAGCAAATGGCCGGAAGCATATGCCATTCCTAATCAAGAAGCCAGAACGATTGTAGACGCTTTTATAAGCAACTGGGTGTTTCGTTATGGTGTTCCCTTAGAACTACACTCCGACCAAGGCCGAAATTTTGAATCCGCTATATTCAAAGAGATGTGCGAAGTATACGAAATAAGAAAGACCAGAACGACACCGTTACATCCGCAATCTGATGGTATGGTCGAGAGATTCAATCGAACCCTGGAGGAATACCTGAGAAAAGTGGTCAGCGCACATCAGAGGGACTGGGATGAGCATATAACCAAATTTTTGTTGGCATATAGATCAGCTGTTCACGATTCCACCTCACGAACACCAGCGAAAATAGTCTTTGGATCTGAGCTAAATTTGCCTGCAGATTTAGAGTTTGGTGTTAAGCCAACATCGGCAGAAGGAGACGGCTATTTTAGCAAATGGCCGGAAGTATATGCCATTCCTAATCAAGAAGCCAGAACGATTGTAGACGCTTTTATAAGCAACTGGGTGTGTCGTTATGGTGTTCCCTTAGAACTACACTCCGACAAAGGCCGAAATTTTGAATCCGCTATATTCAAAGAGATGTGCGAAGTATACGAAATAAGAAAGACTAGAACGACACCGTTACATCCGCAATCTGATGGTATGGTCGAGAGATTCAATCGAACCCTGGAGGAATACCTGAGAAAAGTGGTCAGCGCACATCAGAGGGACTGGGATGAGCATATAACCAAATTTTTGTTGGCATATAGATCAGCTGTTCACGATTCCACCTCACGAACACCAGCGAAAATAGTCTTTGGATCTGAGCTAAATTTGCCTGCAGATTTAGAGTTTGGTGTTAAGCCAACATCGGCAGAAGGAGACGGCGAAAACTCTAGTCAGGCACAAAGGGACCTCCAGGAGATTCACGAATTCGTGCGGAGTCCTATAAAATTAACCAGTGATAAAATGAAAGCCAGATATGATCGAGCTGCCAACTCTGAGGGATTTAACGAGGGACAACTGGTTCTACTTTTTAACCCACAACGGAAGAAAGGATTATCACCCAAACTACAAACTCATTGGGATGTACCTTATAAAGTAATAAAACGGCTAAACGACGTAGTTTACAGAATACAGAAATTTCAGAGCCCAAGATCAAAAATGAAAGTTGTGCACTTGGAGCGGCTAGCCAACTATGGAAAAGGTACATCTGTGCCTGTTCGGGACGAACTGGTTTGAGAAGGGGGTAGTGTTACGAAAGAAGAATTTATTCATTATAGGCTCTGAACTTCAATACTCTCGAACAACAACAACATTAATGGTTTGTTTTCTTACAATGATGAAAGAAAGAAACAAACAATAAAGAGTAACGCCTTAAACAAACACACACACACATTAAATAAACACTCATCAGTTAAATACACAGCCACATACATAAATACAAGCATAAACAAATAAACAGCAACACATACAGGTATAAAGAAATAAAAAAAACACACAAACAGAAAACAAGAGCAATAACAATCGAACCTGCCAGATATGTCTGGAATAGAACATTCTGGTGCTTTTAAATCACCTATATAAGTTAATCGTGCTGGCGAGTAGTATGGCAGTATTAATTTAAAAGTCAAAGAGTTAAGTTGTCGAATTTTAAGAGTGTTTAACAGTTTGCTGTATTTTTTAACAGTAGTATTAATAAATAAAGTGACTTACAGTAAAAATAATAACAGAGTGTATTTATTTTGCAATTAAAAGAACCCAACGTAAAGTAAAAACGTAACAATATGAATGAAAATCAATTAGAGAACATTCGTAATCAACATCTAATTCTATTGGTGGAAAGAAATTTGGCGTTAAAATTGAAGATTTTCTGCTAATGTTATTGACATAACGAATGATTGAATGTAAATAAAGTAAAAACGCAATGTATAGTTTTTTATTTTAAATATTTATTTTATTTGCTTACTTATTGCTAGTTTTTACAATATTTCAGTTTTACTTATCCAAGAATTATGCTGACTTGGAAATCCTAACCATTTTACATATGCTTTATCATTCTTGGTTTTTAATATTTTTTCAACTAAAAATATATTAGGAAAACGAGTGCGTAGTAACTCCTCTTTGTAAAATCCACCTTTTATTTTATTTCCTTCAAAGTCTTCTAGTATAGTCATTTTAAATATTTCTGTTGTCCAATTTGGTTTATACCGCTTTTCAAATACGTGTTTATATTTACTAATACGTACATAGTCTCCAAATTTAAACCGTGAAGCTCTAAATAATTTTAAATGATTGTATACAGTATTCAGTAATTGTTTTTCGTGTTCATGAGTTACATGGATAGGAGCCATTTTGATAGTTCTATGTATTTTTTTATTATATTAATTAATCAAGCCTTTATAGATGTTAATCCATCTATAAGATCCATTGTTACTAAACTCTTTCCACATCATTTCTTTCAAAGTCCTATTGAAGCGTTCTACAATTGAAGCTTTCATAACGCTATATGTAGAGTAATGATTAATTGAATGTTTTCTCATTAATGCTCTAAACTCCGTATTAAAAAATTCTTTGCCATCGTCTGTCTGTAAATTCTTAGGTATACGCCCCATACGAAATATTTTGTGAATTGCTTTACGAACTTCTGATGCAGTTTTTGACTTAAGTGATTCGGCCCACGCATATTTTGAAAATGTATCAATGACTGTTAGCATATATTTATATCCATTATTGCTAGTTGAGTAATTGCCCATTTCTACCAAATCAGATTGCCAGAGATCGTCAATCCCCTTCATTATAACTCGACGCCTTAAAAACGTTTTCCGCGCTCGTGAATGAAGTTCATTTACTATTTCTCTCTTGTCCGTATTCATTTCTATATAGATTATATAAGCGTTGTGTTATCCTTAAATATTAATTTTATTACTTATATTATGATAACTTAATTGTAGGTGGTGGTTCCAGCTTTTGTTTTTTTATATCATCCGCTTTAGAGTTTTTATCCATCCACTGGAAAATATAATTCTCAATCCTATTAAATCTCTCTTCGATACTGTTTATAAAAACTTTATTTGTACTATACATCTGATCCTTCACAGCTTTTTCAATAATTTTAATATCTTTATCAACATCCTTTGTAAACGAATCTTGTAATACTTTTATGTTACTTTTAATTATATTCAATTGATAATCATATTCTATTTTAAGTTTTTCTTCTTCAGTATTTTTGGAAATATATTGTTCAATTTTATTAATTCTTTCTTCAAACTTTTTTATGAAGTTCCTATTTGACAAGCTTAACTCTTCCCTTATATAATTTTTAAATCTTCTTGTATATGTTTGATTTCTAAATTCATATAAGTTTTATTAACAGCATCAAATTCGTCCAACGGTGAAGCTATATTTATAATTCTTCTATTCTCTACGTTTATGAATGAAACCAAATTTTTTTAAAAGTGTTTTCGTTTTTAACTCATTACTATGTTTTTGAAAGTAATGACCAAATTTATCAACAGTCATTATTATTACTACTATTCTATTATGTTTGATTCCTTTAGTTCCTCAATAATTGATATTATTTCATTAGTATGGTTTTCATTACCAGCTTGTTGTGATGCCATCAAGAGCTTTAATCGATCTACTATTTCATTAGGATCATCCCAGTATATATAGTTTGATTCATTAAGATTTACTTTCATTAAACCTTTACCAATGTGAGTAGTAGCAAATATCTTTTTAATTATTTCCTTATATTTATAACCTCTATTTCCTTTTAGTTGATTATTAGGATCGAAGTTTCTTCTGTGTGCATTTGTATCAAGCAAAATTCGTTTATATATATATCTAATTCTGATGAGTCATACTGTTCTGGTCTTTTATGAAAGAGCAATGAGTAAAGACCAGGAGTTAGCGCCCAAGATTTATTTCCTATCAATATTTTTTCATTACTTAGCTTCAAATCTGAATTTCCAAATTTCCAGTCACCATATTGATTTTTATGTGGTCCAAATATAGTATCAAGCTTCTTGTTTTCATATAAGTCTGTTAAATCAAATTGCCAATCATCGGATTGTGAATAAAAGGATTCATTATCTAAATCAACATCTTCTTCTTCTTCTTTAACATCACTTGCTTTTGATAACGAATCAAAATAGTCTTTTTTCATCGGGGTGCTAGCCACAATACTATCTTTGTTTTTAGTTATAGTATCATGTTTAAAATTAGTTTTTACATCTCGAATTTCTATTGGTTTCAATACCCTTTCACTAGATAATTTAACTAGTTTTTGTAAAGGTTCTGTTAGGGGTTTAAATGTATTTTCTAACTTGTTGATTGTTTCTTCTTCCCCGCGTTTAATAGCTTCAAATTTCTTTTTTAAAATTTTTCTAGATTTTACCAATTCTTTTAATACATTTTCTTCCATGTTTGTGTATAAGAGACTTAATTAATATGAATAAATATTCAAAAATTGTATTAGATCTTCTAACAGCTTCTTCAAACAGCTAAACAGCTTCTTTAAACAATTAAACAGTCGCTTTGTATAGCTAAACACTTAAACTGATTATTACTAACAGTAAAATAGCTAATGATTTGTGTTAAACAAATAGCATCAATATTAATTTTATAGGTCTGAAGTAGTTTAACGATTAATTATGACTAAGCTTCAATGAAGACATCGAATCCTTTTCTATAACGTCCATTACATATTTCATCATCTTTGTTTATTACCAAAAATCCATATTTATTCTGCCAACATTCTTTACATATGTTTTGAAACATTTTGAGGCTCATATCACTTTCAACGTGATCTTTATATATATGCTTAAGATTTAGTTCATCTTGCTTAAACATTATAATTAAGTTTGCATTATCACGTATTAAATGTTTTGGAATGTGTGTATATGTTTGATATAAATAAAATGAATCGATATCTTTGTGTCTCCCCATATACAAAAAATGATCTAATATTATTTTGCTTTTCACATGCAACATCATCAAATATCATTACTGAATTTACTTTAGCATCATCAGGTGATAAAACATCTTCATTTTCCGCAAATGTATATAAGCCCATACCCTTTACCGATGAAATTAGTTTTCTTAGATATTGATATTTAGGTTGATTTAGTGATTTAGAATAAATGTAAATGTTTCTGAATTTTAATCCAATAGGGCTTTCAATCAAACTAAGCATAACATTAGTTTCTCCGAAACTAGATGGCCCCACTATTAATGCTCTTATAGAGTTTGGTAAAAGACTATGTTAGTTACATTATTTTTTTCATTAAAATCCAAATTTCTCACTAAAATGTTTGAATGTTGTTTTATCAAACGCATCTTTGCAAATGAGGAGTAAAATAAAATAAACATCTTTATCTTTATAATAACTAGTATTCCCCAACTTACATATTTTCAGATATAAATTGTTATAAATGAAGGTGTATACAAAGAAAAATGTTATTGGTAAACAGGTAGTTAGTGGAGAAGGACTAGTAAATAAGCTTATTAATTCGCTGCCAATTGAGCTTCACCTACCTGGTTATCAATTTTGTGGACCTGGAACGAAACTGGATAAACGTATCCAACGGCGAGATAAAGGAATCAATCCCTTAGATGCTGCTTGTAAAATTCATGATATTACCTATTCACAAAACACTGATATTAGTAAGCGACATCAAGCGGATAGAGAACTAGCCCAGAGGGCTTGGATAAGAGTAAAAGCTAAAGATAGCACACTTGGAGAAAAAATAAATGCTTATTTTGTTACTAACGCAATGAAGTTTAAAGTAAAATTTGGTTTAGGTGTTAAAATGAATAATCTTAAAAAAACTTGTAAGCGAAACCTTTTCCGCAATGCAATTAAATCAGCAACTATGATCTTAAAAAAGGAAAAACCATTAAATGTTAAAAAGGCAATAAAAACTGCAAAAAAGTTATTGATGAATCATTTCTTGGGAAAAAATCAGAAGTTAAAATTCCAAGAGTTATTACCATTCCTTAGATTGGAAGTATTCTACCCCTTGTGCCTATATTTACAGCACTTGGAGCATTAGGTGCTTTAGCTTCAGGTGGCTCGTCAATTGCTAAGTTTATTACTACAGCTAAAAACGGTAAGCAGCAGCTCGATGAGAATAAGCGTCATAATAGAACATTAGAGGCAATAGCTATGGGTAAAGGTCTCTATCTCAAACCTTATAAGAAGGGATATGGAATATTTTATAATAAAACGAAAGCATCAAAAAACTAATACAGCAGCTACCCAATAGACCTCTCACCGATGTGGATTTGAAAACGTTTGGAAAGAAGCATATTCCTTGTTTTAGAGGAGTTTATATGAGAGATACACTCCCTAAAACTCCACGCAAAACTGAATGTGGAATAATCAATTTAGACTCTCATAAAGGAGATGGTACACATTGGGTAGCCTACTACAAAAATAATGATTATGTGGAATATTTTGACAGATTTGGAAATCTTCAACCACCTCTAGAAGTTTTAAGATATTTAGGATATAATATAAAATACAACTATAAAAGATATCAGAAAAGTAATTCTTTTAATTGTGGACACTTATGTTTGCAGTTTCTAATTAATTTTCAAATAAAAAAATGATGAAAATAAAAAATTAAATTTTTTTTTTTAATAATTTTTTCTCATTTATTTTCCATTCTTAAATATAATCTATGAATTTTTATATCAGTAATTATTTTTCTCTGCATTTTTTTTCCGATCTCATAACAGAGGCGGGTTAAATCTATTGCAATATCGCTTTCATGGATTCCTTTAATTGCACCCAATAGGATTTCAGTCTTTCTCATTGTGGAGCACATTGGTATGAAGTAATTGTAATAAAAATGCAATAATTGTTTCCTTAGAATTCCATTCCAACATAGTATTGATGTTAAAAATACTCCTATCCGAATTATTGATTTCCACGTTTCAGGATAAATTTTTATTCTGAATTGTCCTTGCCGGACTATCAAATAACATACACCCTTTTTATATTTGAAGGTATACTGCGAAGATTCTTCGCTTGTATTTTCAATTAAGTTAATTGAATATAAAAATTCACGCTGAGAAAGCGTGTTGGAGATGTACTCCTTATAGCTCATTAGATGGAGCCAATCTTCTCGGCTGAATCCGATAAAATGTTTATCATTATAGTGAAGCCATATCATCGGCTTAAATCCATGAATAGTTGAAAATCCGCAAACAACTTTTAATTTTAAATTTATGAAATATTCCATCTCAAAAACCACGTCATATATTTTAGGCTGACGTTCTTGAGTAAATTGCAGAGTATTTTTTATTATTTTATTCATTCTCTACGAAGCTCAATTGTTGACTATTGATTTTTCAGTTCGAAAGTCGCCTTTTTAAAAAAGATTTAGAATCCTTGTTAATAAGTATATAAGAACTAAACTAATCAAAATACAATAATCGCATGTATGTTTTTATGTATCCGTATTAATAAGTAAGAATAGTGCAATAAATAATTTTTTTAAATATATAAGAATGTTGTTTTATTAACTAAAAAATTCTTTATTATCTTTATTATTCTTTATGATTTTCGGATGTTGATAACAATAGGTTAAATAATTTTTTATACTGCTCAATAATTTTCATCACTTTTAGTTTGCTCTTATGAAAGAAATAACATTCACACATTCCAACTACATCTCCATTTGAATTATCATGGCCACAAGGTATAATGTAATTACTAAAATCTACATATTTATTTTTAAACTCTTCTATTTCTTGTAAATGTTCTTCGAAAATTTCATTTCCATATTTTTGTAGAAACTCTTCAATAGTATTCATCCTTCTAGTTTAAAATTTCATTTAATACTGAATAAATAGATTAATCATAGTCAACTCTTATAGTCATAATTTAATTAAAATTGCAAATAAAAAACTAATACTTTTTGATTTCATTTTAATTTTCTTTATTTAAATTTTTTTTATTTAAATGTATTATAAGGATAATAGTCTCTCATTGGAGGAACTGGCTTTAACTCCAACCTGCAGAATGAGCTATCCTTATCATCGTTCAAGGGAAATTTCGCTATCATATATGCACCCGTTGATAATATTTCAACATCCTTATCATTCAGCGAATTAAATCTCTTAGGAAGGTATAGTATATTCGTCCCCAACTCTAGCACAACAGATTCTCCATATTTGGTTGTTATACGCTCTGCTCCTGTTATATGATAGTCTTTTAATTCCATCATATCCTTGATGCTAAGCCTCTGCCTTACGTTTAATTTGTTAAAAGAAGCAATTAGTTCCGCGTTGGTGTTCATCGTTGTATAATTTATAGTAGACTATAGAACTGTGTTGAATTTATTTAGAATTTATATAAAATTTGCGTAATAAATCGATATATATTCGTATGTGTTATAATATTTACATATACATATAGGTAATGCTTTATTATAAAACTATAAAAGAAAAAATTATTATAACCCTAATTTTATTTAACTAAAGTAAGGAAAGATGATTTTTTTTTTTTTATTTTATACATATATCAATTCATAAATTATTTTTTATTTTTAAATACATATAATCTTAAATCTAATTTAAAAATTAATTTCCCTCATTATTTCATCGCCTTCTTCATCAAAGTAGTCCGTTACAGATAATATTGTCCCCTTCATCATCATAGAGGAATTCGAAAACTTCGTCATCGAAGTAGTCTTTATGATATCCCAGCTGGTTGTTGGGGATATCAAAATTCGCATCACTGCTTTCACTAAAGCTCAACGAGACACAGATGTCTCCTTCCTCTACTTGGAAAGAAAATGAGCTTATTGATGATCCTTGTTCATCCACATCGTCCGCGAAAATTAAAATGGGATCCGAAATTAATTTTCTTATCATCCTGGAGTTTTGCATTATTTTTATTTAATACTTTTGTATATTTAATATTCTATATAACTGCTTCCTTTAAGAATAAAAGAACGACTAAACACAAATTAATTTTTTATAAAAAAATAAAATTTCCGAACACTAGAATTTTTCAAAATAAAATTTTAATAAACAATTTGATTATAAAATCAATCATAACATTGGAAATTTTATTGCATTAAACCCATTGCATTACACCGAAACGCTAAAGACTCCTTATCAACATATTTATTTGCCCCACATAAAAATTATCTTAACGCTCCCAAATATATACAAACCAAGTTTGAAATTTAAGTATTTAACTGCAACTGCACTTTATTCTTCTTAAAAATCTTAAAAACATTTTACAAATATAAATTTATGATTTAAAATTTATGATAACTCTAAATTATTGAATAATTATAATGAATCAAAATACCAATAAAGTATTTATAGCATGAGAACCACTCTAATGTAAAAAATTTAAGTATTAAATAATGGTATGCATATTACGAGTATTACAATATGGTATGCATATGGTATGTGGAATAGTAAAAGACAAATAGTATACATGACATTGGTTACACTTGAAATTGTCACGAACATATTGACCACTTAACAGATTTATGATGATACATATGTACACATATGCACATACATATTTAAAGTGCAACATGCATAACACATGTGGGATAGCAATAAGTAAAATAATAATTGTAAATATTAGTTCATAAGACAATACCAAATATGAAATAGTATAAGTAGTGGTAATAATTGTAATTGTAGTTTACTAGCGAGCCTATCAAGTTGTTCTTCCTTCACATCGATTAAAAATGTATACCGATTTTTAAAACTTCATTTCATGGCAACATACTCGGAAAAGGATTTGACAGCACCTTGGTTAACAAAGGCAGAGTAACCACTATTGTAAAAAAAAAACATCATTTATTTTTAAAGAATTCAGAAATTCCTTTTTCTGAGTTTGGATGGTTAAATTGATGATGGTTACAACTTAACACCACCTAAAGTATGTAGATGCGAAGAATGCTGAAGATGACTCTAAGAAAATATTTTCCCATTTTTTTTAATTACCATTGTAAAAACTGTTCTTACTACTACTAGGAAGAATCAAACGAACTTAAGCCTGCTTCGAAAATTAATTTGTTAATAAATAGTTTAACTAATAATTTAAATATTCAATATATTTATTTTTTATAGATATAAATATTGATGATACGTTATTTTGTTTCAGAAAACAACAATTCAGACAGACAGACAGACGGAAATGAGTTACTATTTTATTATATGTATAGATGTTCAAAATTTTGTTGTTTTTGCAATGACAAACATATGTATGTATTTATCTGTTTTTCCACTATCATTTATAAGATATTACGTTCCCCGGTTCGCTTCGCTACACCCATCCACGAAAATACAATTTACACTTGGAAGAAAAGTATGGCCAACCTTTTACTTGAAAACGCACGCACATCGAAAATGTTTTAATTTATATGCAAGATACGATACCTACTGTTATATACGTATCCCTCTATCCTAATCCAGTCTGTATTTGGTAGAAAATGCACATTACTCTGAGGTTTACTTGAATGAATATTGAAACACGTGTGTACGCGCTTTTGAAGCTCTTCAAATTTTAATTTTTTGCAAAATAAATTAAATTAACCCTTAAAAATATATTTTACATACATACATACATATATATTTTTTACGTCTTTTTATTGCACTTCGCATGAGAGTAGTATGAATAAGGGGCTTCTAGATAGAAATGTGCAAAGGAAAAATGTGCATACCTTAACCCTTTAAGGGTCGATGGGGTTAAATTGGACCCCATGATATTTTGTGTTATGAGGCGGCAGCGTGTTCGGTTTTGCTTAAAGTGAAGTCGTGGTGGATGTTATTTTTGTTGAAGTGAAGTCGTAACATTCGACCCCATGATATTTAGCGTGTTCGGTTTTGCTTAAAGTGAAGTCGTGGTGGATGTTATTTTTGTTGAAGTGAAGTCGTAACATTCGACCCCATGATATTTAGCGTGTTCGGTTTTGCTTAAAGTGAAGTCGTGGTGGATGTTATTTTTGTTGAAGTGAAGTCGTAACATTCGACCCCATGATATTTAGCGTGTTCGGTTTTGCTTAAAGTGAAGTCGTGGTGGATGTTATTTTTGTTGAAGTGAAGTCGTAACATTCGACCCCATGATATTTAGCGTGTTCGGTTTTGCTTAAAGTGAAGTCGTGGTGGATGTTATTTTTGTTGAAGTGAAATCGTAACATTGAATGTTCGTCGTTTAGAGGGTTAATACAATATGAATTAAACTACATTAGGGCGGTTTACGAATGTCTGTGTTTTTTTGCTAGTATTTAATAAATAAAATTCATTTACTGCGGTATATATTAATATCCCTAATACTACACGTATTTGTTATCAGTATAAAATGTTAACCACATTATTTAAAAACAAAACATTTATTTATTTTTGGTATTCATCATCATCATATACCAACATACTTATAAAACATATGTATATTAGCAACAATTCTATATTTTTGTAGACTAAATAATTTACAATTACACATAACACTCGAATCAGTCGTAATTTGCTTCAATTTAAAACAATTTTCAAAATGAACATCATGAACTGATGAATTTACTTAGTCCAAATCTTCATATAAAGGTAAGATTTCAACTCTCATGGTCTGATGATTATACAAAGAATCAACTAAAGTTTCATTTTCAGTTCCTATTCGATTCATTGTAAATAATATTGCTATTCAACTCAAGTATTTATAATAAACTAATACATTACAATCAAGTGTAGGAGTAATTATAATGTTTTTACTATCTAACAAAAAAAAATATAATAAAATAATAACAAATATTTTTTTTTTTGAATTTTTTTACTTAAATTTTTTATTATTTATTTTTTTTTTTAATTTTATCTATTAGATGGAAATATTAATAATAGTTCATTTTTTAATTTTAATAACATTCGATTAAAAAAATAAAAATCAACAAATAATTTCGGCTTCCGTTTCAGTTCAGTGTCGTCGTCGTCAATGGCATTTAAGAGTCAGGTTGCTTCTTTAGTGTATCTTGAGCTAGAAAGATCACAAAAAAAAAATAATATTTAGATTAAATAATAATAAAATAAATAAAATAACTATTTACCAAAAATTACCTGTTGCAGCTGCATGTATATTTAGCTCGTAATATTCATTGCTGCTGCTGCTACCTTTACTACCTTTGCTACCTTTTCTATCTTTAGTAAGATAGTAGGTATTACGCTGAAATTCTTCTATGGTATCGTCGTCTAGCGTTTCGTTGAATATACCAGGTAGGTATATGTATTTGGTGTTTTCCACCAAACAACGAACTTTTTTTCCATAAGGCGTCTGGACACGCTCCATTTTGGTGATTTTGTATTTATATTCAAAAAGCATCTCCTTTATGGGGAGAATGCTTTTTGTTTGGTTTTTTTTAAAAATTGTTTTTAGGTGTGCTTCCATTTTTTAACTTGACTTGTACTTAATTTGAATAGTAATTAAAGAAAAACTAGATGGAGGAGGCTTTTATATAAAATTATGAGAAGTAATTTTACAGCTTATCATTCTTTTCAATAAAATTTTAAAACAATATTTCTGATGCGGTTTGTCCGTTGTTTATAAAGTTTCTATTTGATTAAATGGTGTGAGAAAATTTTAAAAAGTTTCTGTTGCGGTTTTTCCGTGTTGATAAAGTCTATGGTTTTAAATTATAATAAAAATTCATTATACATAATGCTTGATCCCAACTGTTATCGATAAGGGAACATTTACAGGTATCAGGTCCACAAGTTGTTTCATCGTTGGACCACACACAATTGTTATAATGATATCCAAATTTTGATTTACTTTTCTTATAAAATGCATATTCATCGAATTGAGCTTTTAATTTTTTCAAAATAATCTCATGATCATAACACAAAAGCTTTTCTTCCTTCATGAATTTATGTAAAATTTTCGAATAAAACTCGTTATTCATTATTTTCTTATTTTAACTTTTTTTTTTTTTTTTTTTTAAATAAAACCTCTTATCACATTAACATCAAAGTTTATACTAACTAACTAATAGTAAATGTATTTCATCATATCAGCTAATTTATATTATTTCCATATCCAAATCATGTGTGTAATCTTGAATGTTGATTAATGTAACATCGGATCGGTACGTTGTATCATCCTCAGAAGCCACCTCAATTTCACCATTACTTAAAATTCTCTCGTATTCAACTTGACGGTATTCGAAGCATGAAATATTTAATCGACGTTTCAAGTAATTGCTGTCATATGTACAACGGATTCTCAATTTTATATTATCTTTGTATTGAAGTTGAAAATGTCTATAAAATTGAGCCGAACTTTCAATTATTCCTGCAATATTTTTTTCTTTTTTTACTAAATCTTGCCTAAATGTTTCAATAGCTTGTTCAACAGTAAAAGGTTGACTAATAGGCGGTGGGGAGTCTTCTTGTTCTTCGTTTGATTTATTTTCTGCTTTTGTTGTTAACTCGATGTTTTTATTTAAATCATTACTATACTTTAAAAGTTTGAAATTTAGTTGTATGCTCACAGTATCATTATTCGGTAATTTTATAGCAAATTCTGTATTTTTAAGTTCATTTTCACTCAAATCAATAGGTAATGAAGCTGAAAACACTTGTATGATATAGATATATGAAAAAAATATGATAAAAATATTGTTCATTTTAGTTTTTCTTTTCAATAGACGTGTTCTTAAGTTAGCGATATATTTTTAAATGAGATGATAAGAATTGTTTCTCATATTTATATACTAATTTAATAATCGTCGTATTCAAATGATTTATCAACTGAGTCGCCACCAACGTTACTACCACCTTTCTTAACATTACTATCATTAACTATTTTTTGAAGGAGAAGAGGTTTTTGTTGATTTTTATGTTTTTGTTGATTTTTATTCAATGAGTGGATATCAGTCCTACTATTATATAGTTTATTTGTATCTCTGAAAACAATAGCCTCTATTTCACTAAAAACGCACGATGGTTTGTATGAGTGTACATTTATATCTTTAAAACCACCCTCATAGACTGTTCCAACTAGTGATATCATGCCACCGATAACCTCAATTTTTATATGTTGATTGTGACTAAAATGAAATACTGGAATATTTGTTGGCATTTCTTGTCCTCTATTAAGAGAAAAAATTTGAGTTCTTGTCCCTCCTTCTGCGGTTAGGAACACCTGCATTATAATATCCAAAACTACTGCATTTATTATTTGAAAAGTTTTCCACTGTGCATGACAAGTACAATATTTATCACCAGTTTTTAAAAATTGACCCCAATACATATTTAACAAAGTTTTTAACAAAGTTTTTAATTCAACTAAATCTCTCATTATAAATAACGTATATATATATATATATATATAACGTATATATAACACAAACTTGGATACAATAAGATTAAAACACCAGCTGTTTATATATATTATTACATACACACATACGTATACTTTTTCAATATTTATGCTTAACCGCAATTGATAGGAAGTTATTTAAATATCTAAAAACACCTTATAGTATAAATTATTGAATATAAAGAATCAGTTTGAAAATTCGTTTTACGGTGAAGAGTTTAAAGCAAAATAATGAGAGCAAGTTTAAGAAAATTGTTTCAAAATCCTAATATTATATACTTACCTTTAAAGGATATGGAAGAAAATACTGCATATGAAATCAACAAGATAGAACGAGTAGATACAAAATATGGTGAAAGTATAAGATGTCTTGTAAATAAAGAATATCATATTTATTTACCTAAACGATTTCTGATTATTACTAAAAATCAGATGGATTATCTAAACGCAAATCCACACATTTTAAAGAAAGTTAAAGAAGTGAATGGATTATATACTCTAATCATTAAAAAGAAGAAGCAATATGTATTCTACAACAACTTGTATGACAGTACTGAAGAAGAAGAAGAAGAAGATAACGATGATGATGATGAAATAGAAGAAACATTTTAAACAGAAACCTTTTAAAATTAAAATCATATATATATATATACTCTGCATACATTAAAATTTCTTTCACATTTGATTAAATAGAAGCTTTATAAAAAAAATAAAACGGAAAAACCGCAACAGAAACTTTTTAAAACTTTCTCACGCCATTTAATCAAATAGAAACTTTTTAAACAACGGACAAACCGCAACAGAAATATTGTTTTAAAATTTTATTTGAAAAAGAATGATAAGCTGTAAAATTACTTCTCATAATTTTATATAAAAGCCCCCTCCATCTAGTTTTTCTTTAATTACTGTACAAGTCAAGTTACTAAACAATGTCGGAGGAGAGAATTTTAGTTGTAGACGTACAAGGTTTTTATCTAAACAATAAATTCCTTGTAAAAGAACTGAGTATTTCAATTGACGACTCACAAGTTCAAACATTTATTATTAAACCACCTTCTCCATATTCATCGTTGACAACAAAAGAAAAAGCTTTAAATGACTGGCTTTATAATCATCATCATGGATTAAAATGGAAAGATGGTGATTCAACCTTATCAAATATTATGAACTATTATATTACACATGTTAAAGACAACAATTTTATTTATTATGTTAAAGGATTAGAAAAAATTAAGTGGATTCAAAATATTTTTAAAGATGAAATTAATTTTTATAACCTAGATGATGATCTAAATTGTCCAAATTTGAAAACATTATATAAAAATGATAAATCTGTAAATGTTTGTTCTTATCATAGGAAATATTGTATATGTGCTGAAAAAAATGTAATACTCTTAAGAAAGTTTATTAAATCAAATATTAATAAAGAAAACATAAAATTATAAAAGAAGAAATTTTTGGTTATTATTATTTAACACTTATATCGACTAAAATAAACATCAATCATCAGTTCATTCTGAATACTTGTAATGTCAATAACGATCTCTTTAACCGGAAACGCTTCAACTTTGGTTGGAGAATATTTTCCTCCAATTGAACTCCCTACAAAATATGTTTGTGGACTTATTGATTTTGTAGCATTCAATTCCATACCCAATGTAGATGTTTACAACAATTTGTTTCATATAGGAAATCATGTTATTACTATTCCAGTTGGTTCATACGAACTTGAAGATATTGATTTTTTCCTAAACTCAAGCTTAAGAGATATCGATGAATCAATTTACCTAATAATTGAAGCTAATAATAACACACTTAAAACTGAAATAACCTCATCTATGGATATAGATTTTTCACAACCAAACAGTATAGGAAAATTACTTGGATTTAGTAAAAGAAAACTAGAAGTAAATTCAACTAACTATTATAATACTAATCAAAATTTTAAAAATGATAAATCTTTGGAAGTGATGATTGTAGATGTTAATTCATTGAATACTAGAAAGTTATTTGAATCTGATTTACCTACACATATTACGAATGTTAATACAATACGCATTGAAAGCAACTTAACAACCGGTTCATTTATTAATAATACTTCGAATCATACTATTCATGAATTTCCTCTTGATGTTCCTCCAGGATATAAAATAAACGAAAAACCTCGAAATGTTATTTATTTACCCGTCAACTGTCAACAAATAAACAACATAACGATTAGAATCTTAAATCAAGACGGTGAACTTATAAATTTTAGAGGAGAAAAAATCACTCTTAGACTCCACTTCAAACCAGAATAATGATCATTTACAATAAAAACATAGTGCAGAGAGGATTTCCATTCAATACCGCACCAACTCACATTCGAGAAAGTATAAAAAATAAAAAACTGTTGTCCTCATCTAATACAGAATACTTAAAATCGTTGGGATTTAATCTTCAACAATGAATGAAATACTAAATGTTCTTCAAAAACCTATGTATGATGAGAGTATTGTAAAAAGGGAATATCATAGTTACTCTCCATATCTAAAATCTTTTAACAACAACGATGAGATTCGTATACCAATTCAAAATCAGGATCTCTTCGTCTTACCAAGTGAGAGTATGATTTACATTCATGGTTTTATAGTAAAGAAGGAAGCAACCAAAGAGGTTCCAGCTATAGATGTGAAATTAAAAAACAACTTTGCTTCATATTTGTTTGATGAAATTCGTTACGAAATTAATGGTTTTGAAGTTGATCGTACACGTAAACTTGGAATTTCATCCACCATGAAAAATTTCGTATCGTTGAATAAGACTGAAAGTGATGTATTAAAAAACGCTGGTTGGTCTCTTACTGAAACTTACGCTTTAGTAAAAGGTCATTTTAGTTGTTGCATACCTCTGAAAATGTTGCTGGGTTTTGCTGAAGATTATAACAAAATACTATTAAATTCGAAACATGAGCTTATCCTTCAACGTTCTACATCCGATGAGAGATCATATTATTCTACAAATGCAACTGATCAGTTGAAATTAACAATTCTTGATATAACATGGAAAATGCCACACATTCAACTATCGGACTTTGCAAAATTGGAAATGTTTAAGATAATCAACAGCAAACATTCTATACCAATTGCGTTTAGAAGTTGGGACTGTCATGTAAATCCTGTTTTGCCCAAGAGTACAAAGGTTTTATGGAATGTAAAGCTTTCTCCACAAAACGAAAGACCACGATTTCTTATAATTGGTTTACAAAAAGAGAAAATTAAAGAAGAAGGAAATATATTTGATCATTGCAATATCTCTAATTTAAAAGTTTATCTAAACTCAGAGTCATATCCATATGATGATTTAAATAATCGTTTCGAAATGGGTCAGTATTCTGTTCTATATAATATGTATGCAAAATTTCAACAAAGCTTTTACATGCGAGAACCTGAACCATTATTAAATGTTGATGAATATAAGACTTATGCACCGCTTATTGTTGTTGATGTTTCACATCAAAATGAGGCTGTTAAAATAGGACCTATTGATGTACGAATTGAATTTGATACTGAAGCAAACAAACTAATTCCAGATAATACATCAGCATACTGTTTAGTTATTCATGATCGTTTAATCGAATACTCACCTCTAACAAGCGAAATTAGAAAACTTATTTAATTATATTTATTTTAAATTTTTTTTTTAATAAATGAAATAATATGTTTATTTATAAATAAAACAAATTCTTAATCAATGTATTTTATTAAAACAATTATAGTTTCTTTTTAGTTTAGTTTCGAAAACAAAAACTTTAAACATAAATGACCACAATTTATTGTATTAAAATTTTGATATCTATCATAATTATAACTTATGTTTTTTCCTAAATATTTTATTAATTGTTTCGGTGGTTGCAAGTTACCAAAGCTATCAAAATATTCAATTTGATTGTTGTTTTTTCCAGTACGCTACCCAATGTGTGCCCGATCCCTTTGAAGTATCCAGATTAATTATTCCACATTCTTTTTTAAATGATGTACTTGGAAGAGTATTGCACATAAACACACCTCTAAAATTTGGAATATGTTTTGCATATTTTCTCAAGTCTACATCAGAAAGGGCTCTTTTAGGTAGCTTCATTAAAAATTTTGTTGATAAGGCTTTAAATATAATCCAAAACCTTTTTTATATGGTTTTAAGAACATGCCTTTTCCCATCGCAATGGCTTCCATTGTATTATTGTGTCGTTTTGCTTCAGTCAGCTGTTCCTTTCCATTTTTAACTGCATTGATTGCTTTTGTAATACCAGATACACCACCAGCTAAACCACCAAGTGCACCCAGTGCAGCAAATATAGGGGCAAGTGGAAGAAAACCTCCAGATTTTGGTAGCGGTATTATTCGAGGTGTTTTTATTAACGATTTTTTCTTCCCCTTGAAAATATTGTTTACAACTTTTCGTGAAATCTTTATAGCATCTTTCAAGTTTTCACTTTTCTTTATATTCTTTCTTGCACTTTTCAATGCATGTGTAAATAGTTTGTGGGTATTTACTGGAGACGACTTTTTAGTTTTACTAATAACGTTACCCATACCGAATTTTGTTTTTGCTTTCATTGCAGTAGCAACAAACCAAGCGTTTGATTTTTCACCCAAACTACTATCGCTTGCTTTGACCCTTTGCCAAGCCTTTTCCGTTAAAATTCTATCAGCAATATGTCTTTTCTCTAAATCTTTATTGTTTGAGTATGCTATATCGTGCTCTCTGCAAGCAGTATCCAATGGATTGATTCCTTGATCACCTCTAGCTAAACGTTTCTTTAATTTTGTACCAGGTCCGCAAAATTGATAGCCGGGTAGATGAAGTTCAATGGGTAGTTTATTAATTATTTTATTTAGAAAACCTTTACCAATGAAGGATGGATGGCGACTGAATAACTTTTTATAAATGATAGTCATATCTATTAATACTTTATCGATTTAAGATTGAAATTAAATTGATTGAAAACAAATAAAAGAGACTGGTTTATATATTATGTTATCATTAGATTTCAGAATGCGTTTTTTTAAACAACATAAAAGGATTGATGTAAAGAATATCGAATCAAAGTTCGATTCGTCATAGTTCATTACTACCGAATTCTATTCGAGCTCTTATTGTGGGTCCATCAAATTGCGGAAAAACAAATGTTATGATCAGTCTTATTGAAAGTCCTCATGGATTGAAATTTAAAAATATTTACTTATATTCAAAGTCAACACAACAACCGAAATATAAGTACTTAGAAAGTCTAATTAAACCCATTAAGGAGATAAATTTTTCATCATTTTCTAATAATGATGATGTTCTATCCCCAGACGAAGTTAAACCGAATTCAATATTTATATTCGATGATATAGCTTGTGAGAAACAAAATCATGTACGTTCTTACTTCTGTATGGGCCGCCATAAAGACATTGATAGTTTTTATTTATGTCAAACTTATACACGTATACCAAAACACTTGATTCGCGATAATGCAAATATGATTATAATTTTTAAACAGGATGTAATGAATATTAAGCATATTTACAATGATCATGTTGGTTCTGATATGACTTTAAAAACATTTTATAAGTTATGTACCGAGTGTTGGAAAGAAAAATATGGTTTTCTAGTTATTAACAAAGATGATTCTATGAATAATGGTCGATATAGAAAAGGTTTCGATATATTTATAAATCTATAAAAGAAATATTACAGATATTTTAAAATCAGTACAAGATTTATTATTAAACTAATAACTTCTCAACTATAATCTGACGCTAGCTATTAAATTGCTAACTGTTAAACTGATCTGTTTGATTTGTTTCTATTTCAATATATCAATATGAATACAAATCTAGTTAATAATCTTATTAAAACTCGAAATATTTTGAAAAAGAAATATAAAAATATTTTGCTTGGAGAAATCGCAAATGATGAGATGTTAGAAAAAACATTTAAACCAATATCAAAACCATTAAAAGAAATAGTTCAATCAACTAATAATAATAATAATACTATAAAACATGAAAAGTATCCGGATAACTCTTTTAAAAATGATCTTGAGAATAATAAAGTTGCCTTCAGTACCCCATATAAAAAGAGTAAGCTTGATTATAATACGTTTTCTCCAAGCTTTGATAACAAGAAAATCGAAAAAAGTTCGAACACGTTTAAATCATTTAATGATGAAAATAATGTTGATGACTATGATGATGATAATGTCGATAATAATGATAATAATAATGTTGATAATGTTGATGATGATGATGATGATGATGATGATGATGAAAACACCATTGCAATACAACCTGATCAAAGTATTCAATATGATTTATCGAAAGTTCATTTAAATATATATGACAAAACCTATGGACCTCGTAAAGATAAAAAAAATCAAATATGGAGACTGGGTAATGAACCCATTACTTTCAATTCAAGCAATATTACTGTAGGTAATTCAAAATGGCCCTTCACATCAGGCTTATATGAATTGTTAGTCTATAAAAAACCAATCAGTTATAATAAAACAGATTTAAATAATTATAAACAAATATTGGAGATGACTAATGTTTATAAGCGAAATAACAGCATAAATGGTCAAATTAAAGGAAATCGTTCAACTAAATATACAACGATTATTAAAAACCTATTTAAACAACAGAAAGATCATAAGGGAAAAGGTTTAATGAAGTTGAATAGAAAAAAGACCAATTATGTTTATTGGGATGATCCTAACGAATTGGTTGATAGATTGCGTCTATTGATTTCATCCACAACAGCTGGTCACTCAAATCATAATAATGAAATTGTATCAATCATTGAGGAATTGAGAGAAGCAAAAATTATTATATAAATAGACTTAAAAATATTTAACAATTAATATTCATAAAATGCCTATCGACAAGTTTGGACATTATATTGAACAATCTGCAAGATATCAAAATCCACATTTCAAGATTCATTTAGATAGTGATCGTAATTTCAACTTTAACTTGCGGAGAATAAAAAATATTGCTAATCCTGTATTGGAAAATGATGCTGTGAACAAAATTTTTATGAAAAGTTATTTTAATGAAATAAAGAAACAACTGGATGCAATGTGTATGGAGAGAATTAAGGAAACGGAGAATCGTTTTAACGAAATAATACAACAACAAAACGTGTTGTGTACAGAAAAATTTGTAAATTTAGAAACAAGTTTAAGTAAACTAATACACGATCAAAGTATCTTACAAAATAATCTCGATCAATCACTAAAAGAAATGAGATCATTATTTAATTATAAAATTGATTCAGTTGAAGAACGTCTTAAGCTAATTACAAAACATTTAAACATTGAAATATAAATCGTTTTGATTTAAATCCTACGTCAACAGCATTTAAATTGATGTAATCTAAGATAGATGTTAGAAATGGAGCGACAAGAAGTGGTTCAGGAGCTTCATAAACAAGCACGCAGAAATTTCATTCGACGTCGAGTGGTACACAAGGGAATTGATGATCTTTGGCAAGCAGATCTTGTTGAAATGGGTGCTTACTCAAAATATAACAAAGGCTATAGATTTATTTTAACAGTTATAGATACATTTTCAAAGTTTGCTTGGGCTGTACCCGTAAAATCGAAAGGTAGTGAAGATATTACCAATGCTATGAAATCTATTTTTTCGTTAAAGAGAATTCCGAAAAACTTACAAACTGATAATGGTAAAGAGTTCTATAATAAAATATTTCAAAACCTGATGAAAAAACATAATATCAATCACTATTCAACATATAGTATCATGAAAGCCTCTATTGTAGAACGATTTAATAGAACTCTAAAAGGAATGATGTGGAAGAAGTTTAGTCTACAAGGAAATTATCAATGGATACATATATGTAAGGATTTGATTAATGAATATAATAATAAAAAACATAGAACAATTGGAATGAAGCCAAATGCTGTTAACATAAAAAATGAAAGTTCTATATTAAAACAAGCCTATAATCATCCCAAAATATATAAATTTGGTAAACTAAAAGATGGAGATCACGTTCGAATCAGCAAATATAAACATATTTTTGCAAAAGGATATACTCCAAACTGGACAACCGAAATTTTTAAAATTCATACTTTACAGAACACAAATCCCATTACTTATTTATTAGAAGACTATCAAAGGAATCCAATTGTGGGTGGATTCTATGAACATGAACTATTAAAGACAAATTTTCCAAATACATACTTGATTGAAAATGTTATTAAAACTAAGGGGCATCAGGCGTACGTAAAATGGTTGGGATTTTCCAATCAACATAATTCTTGGATCAATAAAGATGAACTTCAATAATATTATATATACTTCAATATGTGATTTATTTTTATTATATTATAAAATTCTCCAAAAAAAAAATAAAATAAAATAATATATAAAAAAGTTTTGTTTTGATTTTTTTTATTTCTAAGCGATTAAATTTTATATCAACTTAGTTGAGTAAGGTTAAGAACAAGCACGATTAAATTTTATTCACACAAAAACAAATTGTGGTTACTTGTGTTTAAAATTCCTATTCAATAGATAACTATAGTTTAAAATAAAAACAAACTAAAATATTTTATTGATATTCTTTATTTATTTATTTATTGTTTATATATATATATTCATTTATAATCTAAAATCACTTAATACTATTGTACAATATTATCACTTGAAGATGATGTTAATACATTTTCATTGGGATATGATGATGATGATGATGATGGTTGTTGACTATTTATTGCATAATGTCCCCATGCATATGTATTAATACTATTATCTCTAATAAATCGCTTATCATCTAAATAACTTAATGCTAATTTACTAATGTGTTGAGTATATATTTCATGAATCTTTGATCTAAATACATACATAGAATCATAGTACATTTTTTTTTCAAATAAACATTTTCTAAAGTCATTAATCGTTAGTCTATTGGTTACGCATTTTTTAACTCCTTTAATTTTTTTAATTTCTTTTTCCTCTTCATCAATTTTAATTGAATACATTTTAGCGCGTAAACCAATGAACTCTTTAATTATTTTACCATTACATTCATCCTTCATCATTCCTAAAACCTTTTTGTTTAACAAGGGTATATTAAAAACATTATCTTTCGGATAAGCAGACGTATCAAACTGTAAGATGATATCATCTAGAATATCCTTATATAGATCATATGTCTTAATATCGTAAACAAAGGAATCAGTATCCATATAATTTAGATAAATATTTTCCTGATATTTAGGTTTCATGTATTCATAATGAAAATTATACATTTTCAACTTAGATAATTCTAGAACAGAAAACCCAATATAAATTGGTTTATTATATTCCGTTCGCACTCGACTCATTTCAATTACAATCATTTCTTCTTGAATCTTAAGTAAACTATGGAAATTTGGCTTAGCTATAAGAGCTCTAGCTCCCAACCTCTTACCTCTACTCTCCCATGAACAAACTATTTTAACATCTTTTCTCTTATCTACATTTTCCATTGTTTTACCGTATACCGCATTATTTAAAAGTTTAAAAAAATTTTTTTCAAATTCATTTTCGGCATTGGTTCTATGATCATTATTTAAATCAATATACCTTTTCAACCAATCCGACTGATTGAATTTAAGAATTCTATGAATTTTCTTTAGAATAAGACCATGTTTAATACATTGTTTAAGATTTCTATAGTGTATTACATATTTTGTTTTATTATTTAAATCCGTTATTAATTTAGACTGTTTCATATGTTCATTTATTTTATTTTCTGCACAAAATGGGAAATCATTGTGATGATCGTGTATGGTGGATGGATATTCTAAATCCACTTCCAATATATACCCTAATGGTGAATCATCTTCCACAGCATTAAAATTAAAATTTTCAATGTTTTCAACCCATTCAAAATTTTTATAAGGAAGGTACTGTGACATGGCATAACCGTATAAATTGTTTACATCTAAATAAATAAGATAATTCGATTCTTTAGTAGAATCATAATCACTTACATATTTATTGTTAGCTACAGAATGTCGTTTACAACATTGAACAATTCCTCCCCTAATACCACGTGTAACAAAATTATACATGTTAATGTCAGTTAATAGTTCTAACTCTATTTTTGTTTTTTTCAACATTGCATCCCAAGATAATCCAGGAACAGTATAATATTGACATGGATCTAAATTATAAATGTTTATGCAAACTTTACGGAAATTTTCAAAAACATCACATAGTAATAAAACATCTACTTTCAAGTATAATAGTAAATAGTCCAAGAGAGTCGTACATCTAAATGTATTCCATACCTTTTCAGCATGTTTATAATTATCTTCACTACACGCTTCATCAGTTAGTTTATTAAAGAAGAGAGAACGAGGTGGTAATTGTGTTTCCATGAGACGATTCTTTGAATCCAAATAATCATAGGGAAAGACACCTTTACGTTTCATTAAATCGAATTCATTATCATTTAAACAAACCGATTTTACAGTTTTCAAATCATCATCAGACAAGAAACCTGCAAGTTGATCTAAACTTGATGCCATAAAACGATATGAATCGAGAAAACGTAGCTCAATAGTATCTTTTTCACTCACCCTAATTCTCTTCGATACGGATACATATAATTCCTTATTTAAAGGAATGATTTTTATATCACCTGCTACTGATGAAAGTTCTCTTATAAATAAATGACAATCATATGCCGAAAGGTTGTGAAAAAATATAGGGATAAAATTTCCAATTTGATACTCTAAGTTACATATATTATGTGCAGGACCTCTATAATCACCTGTTAAATGACAATGGTCAGTTACTTTATCTCCAATAGATATGATTTCACCGCATATATGACAATTCATATCTTCATCTTGTCTTTTTTGTTGTTCAAACGTTAAAGGTTTCATTGGTATTACTACACTCAAATAGTTACTATAAATATATAATGCGTCCTCGACTAAACTTTTAAAAAAATGTGTTGATGCATTTTCACCACTATAAATTCTATGTATATCTAAACTAGAATTATAGGAACATTTAATATAATAACTAAATGCAAATGGAATATGCTTTTGTACTGAATTAATATTAGCTGAGTTTTGAATATCAACTGATTCCAGAATACATTCGAAATCTGCATAAACTACAAACGGAACATTTAATTGGTTTTTATGATTCTTAAATCTAAGTATAGAATTTTTATCGGTTGGCATTATAGTTACAATTTTGTTGCATTCCACCTCCTTATGTTTCTTTAAAGATGATTCTTGGTAAAAGTGTATGAGGCATGTATTACAAATATACACCTTATGTTTATGTTTTGTAACTTGACTTCTTAATAATCTATAATTAAAGAAATATAAAAGGAAACATAATTAGTTTAATTTCACTTTGAGTATAAATTTAAATAACACTAAACATACCTTGATATATTTTTTATCCAGACATAATGGAATCGTTCTTCATCTTCCATCAATAATAAATTTATATGTTTACTTTTTTCTTCTTTAGAGAAATAATATGGTCCCACAACATTATAAACTTCTAAATACGTATCTTTTTCAAGTATAGACGTTTTCTTCTTCTTTTCAAAAGATCTTTCCAGACCAAAGACATTTATGCTCATTCCCGGGTTGTTGTCTTCAAACTGCTGTATTTTGTTGACAGATAGTGGGAAATTTAAATTTTTAAAATTTAATATTATATTATTTTCCAAGACTATAATATCATCTTGAATGTTGGTTATGTTATACGAAGAACAAATTACGCTATTATTTTCTATTGGATATAGCGCTGATATTATAGCCCACTTAAAACAGTATACGTCATTGTTTTGTACATTAACACAAGCTTTTTTCTTTGATATGTATGTTGGTAAAGAAATATACTGCGAACCTTTTATACATGCATATTTATTAATATTAACATCAAGGTAATTAATTTTTGTTAACGCAAAACCACTATCACGTTCTTGGAACTCATCCATTTTTTGCATAATTATTTCCAATTTATTTGCATAAAATCTTTCAATATCATTCATATGGTTAGTTAAAGACAAAATATGCATTTTTGTTTGATGTAGTATTACAGTAATTATGGGTTCTTCATCGTCTTTCATCTTTATATATTCACACAGTAATTCGAAATTGAATTTTAAGCTTGTATGTTTTTGTAGATGATCTTTCAAAACACATGCTACATTATCCTTTATGTTATTGAAAAACAATTTGGGATTTAGATTATCCATATTGTTGTTTTTAAACCGAAATGTAGTAATACGGTTTTTGAAACAAGCATCTAAACACTTTATATTATTGATTTCATCAACAATTATCTTTATGTTTGTTTGTGCGTTGATGATATATCCACTGTTTCCTTACTACATCTTCTTTACAATCCTTACAGTGTATAATTTCTCTCTTTTGATTATTTTGATGCTCTATTAAGTGGGTATGTTTAAGATAATCTTGCTTACTTGAAAAATTGATGTTGCAAGTCGTACACCTTAATGAACCTTGATGATGATGCATCCTTATATGTCTCTTTAATGAAAAGTTGCGGCTGTACACTTTTCCACAAATATCACAAATAAATTTGCCACCCATTTTAATTTAATTTATTTTATTATTTTTTTTTGAATAAATAACTAAAAGTATAATCACACCTTAGAGTTTAGCACAACAATGAATATATTTTATTAATTTGATTTCATTTTATTATAAATGTTAACCACTTAATTAAATAATGTGGTTAACATTTTATACTGATAACAAATACGTGTAGTATTAGGGATATTAATATATACCGCAGTAAATGAATTTTATTTATTAAATACTAGCAAAAAAACACAGACATTCGTAAACCGCCCTAATGTAGTTTAATTCATATTGTATTAACCCTCTAAACGACGAACATTCAATGTTACGATTTCACTTCAACAAAAATAACATCCACCACGACTTCACTTTAAGCAAAACCGAACACGCTAAATATCATGGGGTCGAATGTTACGACTTCACTTCAACAAAAATAACATCCACCACGACTTCACTTTAAGCAAAACCGAACACGCTAAATATCATGGGGTCGAATGTTACGACTTCACTTCAACAAAAATAACATCCACCACGACTTCACTTTAAGCAAAACCGAACACGCTGCCGCCTCATAACACAAAATATCATGGGGTCCAATTTAACCCCATCGACCCTTAAAGGGTTAAGGTATGCACATTTTTCCTTTGCACATTTCTATCTAGAAGCCCCTTATTCATACTACTAAAAACTAATACAGCAGCTACCCAATAGACCTCTCACCGATATGGATTTGAAAACGTTTGGAAAGAAGCATATTCCTTGTTTTAGAGGAGTTTATATGAGAGATACACTCCCTAAAACTCCACGCAAAACTGAATGTGGAATAATCAATTTAGACTCTCATAAAGGAGATGGTACACATTGGGTAGCCTACTACAAAAATAATGATTATGTGGAATATTTTGACAGTTTTGGAAATCTTCATCCACCTCTAGAAGTTTTAAGATATTTAGGATATAATATAAAATACAACTATAAAAGATATCAGAAAAGTAATTCTTTTATTTGTGGACACTTATGTTTGCAGTTTCTAATTAATTTTCAAATAAAGAAATGATAAAAAAAAAAAATTAAATTTTTTTTTAAAATAATTTTTTCTCATTTATTTTCCATTCTTAAATATAATCTATGAATTTTTATATCAGTAATTATTTTTCTCTGCATTTTTTTTCCGATCTCATAACAGAGGCGGGTTAAATCTATTGCAATATCGCTTTCATGGATTCCTTTAATGTCACACAATAGGATTTCAGTCTTTCTCATTGTGGAGCACGTTGGTATGAAGTAATTGTAATAAAAATGTAATAATTGTTTCCTTAGAATTCCATTCCAACATAGTATTGATGTTAAAAATACTCCTATCCGAATTATTGATTTCCACGTTTCAGGATCAATTTTTATTCTGAATTGTCCTTGCAGGACTATCAAATAACATACACCCTTTTTATATTTGAAGGTATACTGCGTAGCTTCTTCACTTGTATTTTCAATTAAGTTAATTGAATATAAAAATTCACGCTGAGAAAGCGTGTTGGTGATGTACTCCTTATAGCTCATTATATGGAGCCAATCTTCTCGGCTGAATCCGATAAAATGTTTATCATTATAGTGAAGCCATATCATCGGCTTAAATCCATGAATAGTTGAAAATCCGCAAACAACTTTTAATTTTAAATTTATGAAATATTCCATCTCAAAAACCACGTCATATATTTTAGGCTGACGTTCTTGAGTAAATTTCAGAGTATTTTTTATTATTTTATTCATTCTCTACGAAGCTCAATTGTTGACTATTGATTTTTCAGTTTGAAAGTCGCCTTTTTAATAAAGAAGATTTAGAACCCTTGTTAATAAGTATATAAGAACTAAACTAATCAAAATACAATAATCGCATGTATGTATTTATGTATCCGTATTAATAAGTAAGAATAGTGCAATAAATATTTTTTTAAATATGTAAGAATGTAGTTTTATTAACTATAAAATTCTTCATTATCTTTATGATTTTCGGATGTTGATGACAATAGGTTAAATAATTTTTTATACTGCTCAATAATTTTCATCACTTTTAGTTTGCTCTTATGAAAGAAATAACATCCACACATTCCAGCTACATCTCCATTTGAATTATCATGGCCACAAGGTATAATGTAATTACTAAAATCTACATATTTATTTTTAAACTCTTCTATTTCTTGTAAATGTTCTTCGAAAATTTCATTTCCAAATTTTTGTAGAAACTGTTCAATAGTAATTATCCTTCTAGTTTAAAATTTCATTTAATACTGAATAAATAGATTAATCGTAGTCAACTCTTATAGTCATAATTTAATTAAAATTGCAAATAAAAAACTAATACTTTTTGATATCATTTTAATTTTCTTTATTTAAATTTTTTTATTTAAATGTATTATAAGGATAATAGTCTCAAATTGGAGGAACTGGCTTTAACTCCAACCTGCAGAATGAGCTATCCTTATCATCGTTCAAGGGAAATTTCGCTATCATATATGCACCCGTCGATAAGATTTCAACATCCTTATCACTCAGCGAATTAAATCTTCGGAAGGTATAGTATATTCATCCCCAACTCTAGCACAACAGATTCTCCATATTTTGGTATATTTTAGTTCCTACCACTTCTTATGTGAGAGGTAATATTTAGAATAAGGTTTATTTAAATTAATTAGTTTGTGTGTGTGTTTTTTGGACCTCATTGATATTTATGGAGTTGAATATTTTTATGTATGTTATGTAGGTATGTTATGTGAAAGAGCATGAAACTAAACCAAGTGGATTTATGATGATTAATCAATATGGATTTATGCTGATAAAACATTATTTTTTTTTAGTTTTTGTTTTTTATTTATTTATTATTTTTTTCTCCATCCCCAATAAAACTAAAATTTTGCCAAGCTAAATATTTTGAACGTTAGCGAGCATGTGCAAAAAGAAATCAAGGAATTACTATTTACATAGACATGTATGTATGTACCTACATGAGAAGTGTATGAATGAATATCAATTTCAATTGTTAAAAATAGTATAACATCAGAAAATATACTATTATTAACCGACTTCAAAAAAAGAAGGAGGTTATCAATTCGTCTGAATGTTGCTTTTTTATGTTTGTGCCCGCAGAACTCAGTCATTTCTGAACCGATTTTAAAAATTTTTTCTTTATTAGAAAGGAAATGCTTACAGATTGGTCCCATTTTAAAAGAAGTTCAGAATTTTGAAAATTAAAGGGTGTCCCCATATAACATACGTGTTTTTACGTGTATTATGAACCGTAAAGGGCACCCTTTTAATATTTTAAAAAACTGCATATCACTATAGCTGCCAATAACAGAAATTAATAAAAAAATAAACTTAAAAATTAAAGGGTGTCCCCATATGTGACGTCAGTTTAAATATATGAGCCATTTGAACCATTGTAGACAATCACTTGAAAATTGGACAGAATGTCCAATATTTATAATCAGAAATTAGATATTTATAATTAGAAGTTAAAGGGTGTCCCAATAGTTGATGTAATTTGATGTATATTGCAAAACTTTTGAACCGTAACAGAGAGACGGTTGAAATTTACAAAGAACCTATAATTCTAAGTCCGTTATAACATCAAGTATATAATTTAAATTTGGAAACTAAAGGGTGTCCCCATAATTGATGTAATTTTACCTATCTTTTGAACCGTTATAGACAAACACTTGAAAATTAGTCAGAATCTCCACTACTATGTCCCGTATAATAACTTTTATAAATATTTAAAATTATAAAGGGTGTCTCAATAGTTGATGTAAATTGATACATATGGCCAAACTTTTGAACCGTTTTAGACATACATTTGAAATTTACAAAGAATCTGTCCTTTAAAATAAGTGTTTAATTTAAAATTGTACAATAAAGGGTGTCCCCTAGGTGATATTGTTTAACCTATATGGCCATATCTTACTTTTTATTACTGTGTCAGTAATAATAAGTATAAAAAAATAATGGGTGTCCTCATATCTGATGTAATTCGTCGTATATGGCTTTATCTGCTGAACCGCTATGGATAAACATTTGAATGTACAGAACGTATAAAACTATGTCCGTTAGAGCAACAAGTATAAAAGTATTTGATTTGGGTATTATTTCTTACAGATAACTTCCTTTTAAATTTTTAGTTGAGAATTGATGCACTTATATTTGTTTTGTAGTCGGTTTTTTTTTTTTTGCAAGAATTATGTTTATTTAAAATTTTAATAATATGTTAAGCGTGTGTATTTGATCGCATTGATTTATGTTGATGAATCAATAATTTCTTTGCTCCTCATTATGAATAAGAAAAAAAAATATAATATTGCTTAACTTCTAGGGTTCAATGCTCTAAAATCGTACACAATGATTTCGTAAACAATGATTTCGGCAAGAGTTTATTGTTCCACTTTAAATTATTAGAATTATTGAATTATTACTTTATATACTTCAATATTCGATATTTTATTGTTTCGGTAAGGGATCAATTTTAGGAAAAAAAATAATTCTTATATATGTATGTGCAAACAATTTTTGTAAAAGTTAGTTTAAGTTGAACATTAAATAAAGAAAGAGCTTTTAGCTCCGAAAAAATTATTTTTTTAAAAATTAAATAAATGTAAAAATTAATTGGCGCCTAGCAGGGACCACGCGAATAAACTCCTGAACAGAAAAAAGTAAGGATCGTGTGGAAATATAAAAAAAATCCTGAACAGAAAAAAGTAAGGATAGTGTAGAATGATATAATAAAAAAAAAACATAAATATAATAAGTAAGATTCAAGGAAAAAATTTAGTTACGCGAAAATAGAATTAATAAGATAAATCTAGTGACTCTTAAAAACACCGTTTTAAAAATAAAAGTATAAAATAAATAGAAATAAAAACTTAAATATGCTTAAATAAAATTAATAATATAAATCTAAAACAACATTACAGTAAAAATTAGACTTTGGAAAATATTGTTTTAAAGAAAAATATACTAAAGAATAAAATCAATTGTTATCAAAAAAGGAATCAAGGAAACAGTAACTTTGAAAGCCAATAACAAAATATAAAAAAGAAGTAAAAGTATAAATTGCTAATAAAAGCCCGAAAATCTAAAAGTAGGGCAACCATCAATTCAACAACAGGAGGCTTGTCGACTTTATAACGCAGAGGGACCAGAGTACAAAGGGAAAAGGGCTAATCCTGAACGTCTACCAAACCAAGGCCCCAACGTTGAAAATGAAGATTTTAATTTTAAGTTATATGTAAATAATAATACAAAATTCTAAGAAAGCAAAAAATTTTAATTTTTGAGAGAAATTTTTTAGTGTTGAATTAAATTTATTAAGAAAATAATAAAAAAAAAACAAATTAAAAAGGGAGTTAAAAGAATTAATACAAATTAAAAAATAATAGAAAAAAATTTTTTTCTCTTAAAGAAAAATTAAAACAATTAAGATAAAAATTAATTAAAAAATAAAAAATAAAAAAAAAACAAAAAAGAAAAAGAAGCATTTAAAGGAAATTGAAAAAAGAAAAATTCAAAATATTAAATAAAAAATTAATTAGTTAATTAAAAGTAAAGAAAAAAACGAAATTTTTCCAGATTATAATTTGAAAAGTTTAAATAAAATTCAAAATTAAATTTAGAGAATAAATTTTAAAGTTAAAATAAAATTTAAGAATTGATAAAATATTAACGAAACTTTGTAAGAGGGGGAAGTTATTGCCATTCTTTTGAGACCCTCCAATAGCGGGTACAATAAGAAATACAGTACACAAAGTATTGATAGAAATAAATAAGTTTCTCATTTTCATTTTCCTTAAAAGTGATTGTTTTAAATGATCAGCTACATACAGAATTGCATTTTAAATATAACCAAACTTTGATAAATTTAGAACTATAAAAGAATAAATCAGTGCTTGTCTATAGTAGAAAAAATTGCTTGTCCTAAAAATGACTACCAATACAACATCCGACTTCGAAAATCAATTAAGCAACCTATCCTTGGCAGAAAGTTCGACATCCACCAGCCGTACGAACACTACATCGACTATACTACTAACACTCAAGGAACAAATACGAACCATAATACATGAGACTCTTAGGGAACTCGACACGACACCAGACGAAATTGAAACTGCAGACGTGTCCTTTAACGTTGCTAAGGCAACACAACTCAACGAAGCCGACAATATTCCTGATATAGTAAAGTGTTTAAGAGAATTTAGTGGTAAACCAGGCGAGTTCAATTCGTGGCGAAAGACTGTGGATAGAATTCTCAATGTTTACGAGAGTATAAAAGGAACTCCAAAATATTACGCCATACTACATGTTATCAGACGCAAAATAATTGGAGACGCGGATACTGCACTGGAGTCCTACTCAGATAGGCGAGACTTAGGGACTTTAGAGTATCAACTGAATTCACTTTCTCAAGGAAATCAAAGTATCGCAGACTATTACCAAAGGGTATATTCGTTGTTGTCACTTATATTAGACAAAGTTGGTTGCCTCGAGTTATCAGATGATGCGATGAATGCTATGACACATTCATACAGAAGCAAGGCATTGGACACGTTCGTCCGTGGACTAAATGGAGATTTGCCAAAATTGCTAAGTGTTAGCGAACCCAAAAGCTTACCAAAGGCGCTGCAAATGTGCTTAAAATTAGACAATATGCATTTTAGAAGACAATATGCACAAGGTATTAAGCCATTGACTTTCGGAATTTTCGACCACAATCATGGAGGCCGCTCAAAACATGTTCCTTCACCCCCAAGACTACAACCTAGAATATTTTATCCTTAATTAGCTCATTCACCAAGAAATAATTACAATCAGTTCAGACCAAATTACCAACCACAACAACAACAAAGAATATTTCCTCAATTTCCACAACAGCAACCACGTCAATTTACTAATAATTTCCAACAAAGGCTCACCGGATTCAACAATAGACAAGAGTTTCATCCAAAACCTCCATAACCAATGGAAGTGGACAGATCACATTATTCTAGACAAGTGAACTATCAAAACATTCCAAGGAATAAGTACCAATTCGCACAAAAAAGACCAAATTTGGATACATCAAATGCTCCCAACAAAATACAAAGGAATTTTTATGCTGAGACTTACCAATATCCATCACAAACTCACGAAGACGAATACCCACATGCAGAGTTAAATATCGATGTTGATCCTAATACAGTTATACAGTTCACCTGATGATGACTATTCACAACAGGAGTGCGAAATGCCTAATGAATCATCGCAATCAATCATCGACAATGTATATTTTTTAAATTAACTCCATCTTCACTACCTTACTTGGAAATTAACAGGGGTGGAAACGTTCTCGAATTTTTAATTCACACAGGTTCCAATAAAAACTATATACAATCGACAAGAATCAGAAATCCTATTCTTAACGAAAGACCTTTTTACATAAATTCAGTTGCAGGAAACTTCGACATTACTCACCATACCTTTGTTAACATTTTCGGACCGAACAGCGAAAAATTGAAATTTTATATATTACCAACACTTCAAACGTTCCATGGTATCATAGGTAATGATACATTGAGAAGCAGACAAAAATTACATGACCATTGCGCCCAATATCATAATACCCTTGAAACAAAAAAGATCCCAATCTGTTAATAGCATTGATTTGCGCATCTCTCATCTTTCTAATGATCAATGTAGCCAACTATTAAAAATTATCCGTGATTATCCTTCATTGTTTTCGGATCCCAATGAAAGACTCACATATATTACAACTGTGAAAGGAGAAATCAAAACCACCACAGATAACCCAGTATATTGTAGACCGTACCCATATCCAATGGCCTTAAAAGAAGAAATTGGACATCAGATAGAGGAACTACTAAACGGAATCATAAGACCATCAAAATCACCCTATAACGCACCAGTGTGGATCGTAGACAAAAAAATGGATGCTTCAGGGAAAGAGAAATATCGAATGGTTATCGATTATCGAAAATTGAACCAAGTAACGGTACCAGATCGCTATCCAATCCCAAAAGTTAATGAAGTACAGGCAAATCTTGGAAGAATCAAATTTTTCACTGTTTTTGACTTAAAATCGGGATTCCACCAGATTCCCTTAAGAGAAGACGACATTCCAAAAACCGCATTTTCAGTCAACAATGGGAAGTATGAATTCCTACGCCTACCATTCGGACTGAAAAATGATCCAGCCACCTTTCAGAGAGCATTGGACGATATTCTTCGGCCACATATCGGCAGGAGATATTACATATACATCGATGACATTATTATTTTTGGCGGAACAGAAAAAAAACATCTGGAAAATCCAAGGATTATCTTTGAAACATTGGAAAACGCGAACGTAAAGATCCAACTTGACAAGTGTGAATTTTTGCAAACAGAAGTTGAATTCTTGGGATTTATTGTTGGTTTGAATGGAATCAGAACCAACCAAAAAAAATTAGAAGCAATAGCCAAAATACCATTTCCAAAAACCTTAAAGGAACTACGATCATTTCTCGGAATGGCAGGATATTACCGCAGATTCAACGCGATTACGCTTTTCTGTTATGATGTTAACTGCGGCTGAAAACGCGCGCTCGAATTGTTGTGCAAGTTTGCGTTAGTTTTACGAAGTTTATAAATACCTGCTGAAAAAAATAATTTTAGAGCAATTTTATCTATATATGTATATTGTAAACAATTTACACAAATTTACAAAAAAATGTGTAGGTAATCACTCTATCTGGAAAAGATGCAAAAAAATATTTGGTATTTACAATCTTTTTCATTATAAATAATATACATATTTTAAACTCTTCTTTTGAAAATTAATTTTTCCCAAACCTTTTTCGATCAAGAATATATTTTGTATTGATACCTACATACATACATATCGTTAGCTAAAAAACAAACAAAAATATAATTGTACAGAAGAAGCAAAAACTTTGTAAAATGAAAACTAAACTATACCATACGTTTTTTGTTAATGAAAGCGTAGAAGTGTGAAAATTGGTCCAGACATGTAGTTTAATGGCATTCATAAAAATCAATCAAAAACTGGTTTTTGATTTTTTGAATAGTTACTGTGGTCAATATTTTGAGATAGCGGCCAAAACTCCTTTTGGTTTTTGTTCTCCGATTTTAAAGTTATTAGACTCATATGAAAGTAGACAGTAGTAAACCTCGGGAGCCAAAAAAATAGAACTCTATTTCAACTATTTCACTGAGAACAAGGTGGTCCAAAATGGGCTTTTTCAGAATTTAGTAAATTTATGATATTTTTAGTTAATTTTTAAAGTTTAAATGATCATAACTTTTTTGTTTTTCAAGATTTTTGGACGAAATAAATTTTGTGTTGTAACTTAACTTATTTCTTATTACTGGTAAAAAAAATTGAAGCTCTACTGTTTTCAGAACAATTTAAATATTTTTTTTAAAAAAGGTCAAATTTCTCAGAAATTTCCTACTTCATAGAGCACAACTCCTGTGAGTCAAGCTGAGTCAAAACACAAATTTACTATTTTGTAGTCCTAACTCTCCCCTACATTCCTATATATACATGTCCATGCATCGGGACTGCACTTTTTGAGCTACAGCAATTTTTCTGACACAAGGTAAGATATTCGGTACAAATGCACGTCATATTTTTTGAGAAGTTATTTGTATGTGAAAGTGGATATTATGCATATATTTTGATGCAATTTTGTACAAGAGTTCTTATTGACCCAAAAAATTATTCTGTTGAAATTAGGAGAAGTTGGCCCATGTTTGGACCTAGTCCACATAGAAGGGTGTATCAAAATTTTGACAAAAATGACAATAGAACTCTCAAATTAGGTGGTATCTGGCAATTCATTTGGAAAAGGTAAAAAATGATATTATTTATAATGAAAAAAATTTTTGAATTTTTCCATCATATCGAGATATAGTTTCTGCCAAAAAAGATTGCTTACCTTCAACTGCTATTAGGTAACTACAAGTTCAGCAGAAATAAAATTGCAGGATCTTTTTGAACACACTGCAGAACGATTATTAAAGACATTTGATGCTGACTATTTAAAGAAGTTTAAAACTTGCAGTATAACTTTTCTAAATGGGGATGTGTTGGGTCCTCTGGCCAGAAACAATACAAACAATGTAATGCGGAAAATTCATCAGATGCCAATTTATTCATAATTTCTTTCGTTCCATTACGTTTAACAAAAACTTATATTGGTTCAGAGCCGTCAACTCGTAGAGCTGCAGAGATAGATGTATGGAAGAATGAAATTCCCTCGTCAACAAAATTTTGTAGACCAATAAAGTTTGCTTACAAAAAAGAAACTAAAGATGTCATAACTGAAGAAGTTGGCAAAATAACAGATGAAATTAAAGAACTTCAACCAGTGATATTTGAATTTAATGACCAATGCATCGAAGTTAACTTTAAAATGTCACTTACAATGATCGATGGAAAAGTTGCACAAGCTTTAACCGAAACAAAGTCTTCGTCAAGCTGCACCATATGCCAAAAAACATCAAGTCAATTGAGCCAACCACCAACACAAGACGATAGTTTTAATGAAGCATATGAATTTGGAATGTCACCTCTTCATGCTAGAATTCGTTTTACGGAGCATATTCTTAAATTGGGATACGATTTCGAATTTGGCCCGTTAGGCGAAACAGTGAGAAACAACAAAAATTTGGAAAAAAGAAAGCAAAAAAAAAGATATTCAAGAAAAATACCGTGAGATAGGCCTTATAATTGACCAGCCAAAGCAAGGAGAAGGAAATTCTAATGATGGAAACACAGCAAGGAGATTTTTTTCCGATCCAGAAACTGCAGCTTCTATAACTGGAGTAGATTATGATTTAATACGACGATTCCAAATCATATTAGAAGTTATAGCTTGTAGCAAAAAGATAGATGCAAAAAAATTTGGTCAGTATGCTAATGAGACAGCAGTTATAGCATGTAGCAAAAAGATAGATGCAAAAAAATTTGGTCAGTATGCTAATGAGACAGCAACCCTTTATAACCAAAAATATTCTTGGAGACATATGTAAACCACAGTTCACACTTCCAATTGGAGATCTCTCAGAAGAAGCGCAAGAAAAAAGGAACAAAGACTACAGATTCTTTCGCGAGCACAATACAAGAAAAATTTCCAGATATTGTACTAATGAAGATCTTATTAATATTTTGTTGTGCACATCAGACCCATATATGTCCAGTATTCGACAAAAATGGAAATCAACCTCATTAGAGTTAGATGAAGAAGCTAAACAACTACTGCAAAATGAAAATCACAGCTATTTGGAAGAAATTTTTACTAATATTGTTTAATTAATACTAGTTTAAAGATTATAATTTGTTTCTAATTTTAGTATAAATTTTACATTTAAATAAAATATATGTGCACTTTAAATCAATAGTAAAAGTTTACTTAAAATTTTATCGATGTTATGTTCTGTATATAATATATACAAATGGTATTGATTATGTTGGGAATTTCAGTGTTATTTTTCAGTTTAATCCTCACAAGAATTAGCTTTCTTCCAAAAAACCAACCTTTGGCCCCTGTGAATATTGAGACTAAATAAATGTCAGGGGCCAAATGTTGGCATTTTCTGACCAAAATTAAGTTTAGGAATAATAAATATGTATTGGTTGTAAAATACGATTGAACAAAATAAGAAATTATAAAAAAAAAATACCTATTTAAAATGTCAAAATATTCAACTTTTACATGGAAACTCAACAAAAAATTAAAATGCATTTTTAACTCCACATTACTTACGTTCCTATCAGTCGATTTTTACGTTTGAACACGCAAATTGAAGCTTAAAGTCCCTCCTATTGAACAAAAAAAATCGCGTAAAAAAATACCAATCCGGTCAAAAGTTATAGAGTTTTGACCGCTATCTCGCGAAATTGACCACTGTGCGCCGTACAAGGCAGTATTTTATGATAATCTTAAATTGTTTTTTTCATTATGTAGAACACAAATTTATGGTGAGCCAATGGAGAATTTAGTTAATGAACAAATTGTAGGTATTAACACTTTTGTCTATTTTGATTTTTCTTTATCCATTAACACTACTAGGTATTTGTCAATAGGTACTTATTTTGTTTTTTCAAATAGAAAAAATAATTACTTTATTGTCGAAAAACTCACCATTTGTTTGCCTTAATTATATATATAATTATCTCATTTAATTCATTAAATATTTTTGCAAAAATAGAATACGAGTACATGTACATGAATTCCAGGAATACTTGCAATCTCTTAACCCTTCTTTCAATTGAATTTGATGTTTATTTGTGTATGCTAATAGCCCATTCAGGTAAAAGAATTTAACGAATGTAGCAAGTCCAGTTGGGTTATTACTTCACAAGAAAAAGTTTGCATGTAAAAACAGAAATGTCTTGCATCCAAATGCAAATAAATTTTTTTAAACATATGCTAAAAACTGTTTACCTGTACTTTCAACATACAGAATTTAAACTTTTCTCATTAACAATGAATTTGTCATAAAACTCTTTCACAAAAAAATATATTTTTGGTTAATTACTTCTTTTTAAAAAATACTTGAAATTGCTATTTTATTATACTGTCCACTAATTTTGTCAAGTATTAGTTATAATAATCTTGAAATAATAATTATTTTTCATAAAAATTTAACCCAATTACCACTTTCTTTAAATATACATCTCGTTCAAGATTTTTATTAACAGAATTGCAGCCCTACATAAACAATGTAACATTCCCTGTCGGAAACTCAGTTAAATAAAAATTAACTTTAAGCTAACTATTTCGCAACTAGTGCTAACTGACACTTGCATTACTTTGCAATGAAAATAACTAACTATTTTAACATTGTGATAGGCCGGTAGTCAATTGTCCGATTCTGCATTACTTTGCAACTAACTTAAAGTTAACTGTCTAAAAGTTAGCTATCAGTTAACTCTCTGTTGCTAGCTGTAAACTAACTACTTTTCCGTTGTTAACTTTTTTTTAGTTAACTATAAGTTAGTAGGATTTAAGTCAACTAAACATTAATAGTTCAGACATTAGCTGAAAACTAACTTTTTGTAGCTAGCTGCAAAATAAAATTTATTCAAAAATTTTAAAATACATTTTATTTGAGTTCTGTTTTTGGCGTTGATAAGTGCGGACGCGATTTTTTTTAAGCTCGCATTAACAAAAAACAAAACATACATTGTGTGAATAATTTCAAACAAAAAAAAAAAAAAAACAAACCTGTTTTAATACAACAACAAAGTTGTCTGTAATTTTTTTTCTTTCTTTCTCTTTATTTTTTACAACGGCATATTGAATTGCTACTTTAAAAATAAAACAAAAACAATAAGGGCTAATGAGCCTCTTTAATTTAAGCAATAAATATGTGGACAATATTGTAATGGGTGATTTTTTTGAGGTTAGGATTTTCATGCATTAGTATTTGACAGATCACGTGAGATTTCAGACATGGTGCCAAAGAGAAAGATGCTCAGTATGCTTTGACATTTCATCATGAATAGACTTACTAACGAGCAACGCTTGCAAATCATTGAATTTTATTACCAAAATCAGTGTTCGGTTCGAAATGTTCAAATGTGACAAATTTTGTTCAGCGATGAGGCTCATTTCTGGTTGAATGGCTACGTAAATAAGCAAAATTGCCGCATTTGGAGTGAAGAGCAACCAGAAGCCGTTCAAGAACTGCCCATGCATCCCGAAAAATGCACTGTTTGGGGTGGTTTGTACGCTGGTGGAATCATTGGACCGTATTTTTTCAAAGATGCTGTTGGACGCAACGTTACGGTGAATGGCGATCGCTATCGTTCGATGCTAACAAACTTTTTGTTGCTAAAAATGGAACAACTGAACTTGGTTGACATGTGGTTTCAACAAGATGGCGCTACATGCCACACAGCTCGCGATTCTATGGCCATTTTGAGGGAAAACTTCGGAGAACAATTCATCTCAAGAAATGGAACGGTAAGTTGGCCACCAAGATCATGCGATTTGACGCCTTTAGACTATTTTTTGTGGGGCTACGTCAAGTCTAAAGTCTACAGAAATAAGCCAGCAACTATTCCAGCTTTGGAAGACAACATTTCCGAAGAAATTCGGGCTATTCCGGCCGAAATGCTCGAAAAAGTTGCCCAAAATTGGATGGACCACCTAAGACGCAGCCGCGGTCAACATTTAAATGAAATTATCTTCAAAAAGTAAATGTCATGGACCAATCTAACGTTTCAAATAAAGAACCGATGAGATTTTGCAAATTTTATGCGTTTTTTTTTTAAAAAAAGTTCTCAAGCTCTTAAAAAATCACTCGTTATTAAATAAAAACAAAAAAACTGAAAATAACGTGTGTGTAAATTCTACGCCAGTTATACGTGCCCAATCTTGTTCTTCGCTTTTGCTAAGCGATGACAATAATATAACTACAAACAAATCGCCTTCTGAACACAGTGTTACCAACAGTAATATGGATAGTGCAGAAAAACCTAAGACGCAAGTGGGAATGGACAGATATACATATAACTGTATTGAAAAGAGGTCGAAGCCCTAAATCTTCGCAGATTGCACCAATGTCCAAAGTACTTAAAGATAAGGAGGCTAACGGAATAAGTTCCCAAAATCGTTTTGCTATTTTAGATAGCGAAACAAGTGAAAAAAACGGCACCCAAGTCGTTTAAACCACCACCAATTTTTTTAAGGGAAAAAAATTCGAATGAATTAATAAATAAGTTAATTTCAGTTATCGGGGAAAATTTATTCTATGTCATTCCAATCAAGCGTGGTAACATTGATGAAACTAAAATTCATTTTATAGACGAAAGTAGTTATCGTAAAGCAGTAAAGGAGTTTGAAAGCTGCAATAATAACTTTTTTACCTATCAGCTGAAGAGTAGCAAAGGCCTACAGGTAGTCATCAAAGGTGTAGACTCATATGTTAATCCAGTGGAAATAAAAGCTGGTCTCCAAAAAGTAGGATTTAAGGTTAAAAGCGTTGACAATCTCAGAAATCGAAAGCGTGTCCCTCAACATCTATTTCGCGTTGAACTGGAACCTGGGAATTTTAGATTAAAGAAGAACGAAACGCATCCCATTTATATTCTAAAATATCTGTTACGCCGCAGGATAAGTGTAGAGGAACAACACAAGCGGTCAGGACCCGTTCAGTGTTTAAATTGCCAAGAATACGGCCATACAAGGCCTTACTGCAAGTTGCCTCCGGTTTGCGTTGTGTGTGGAGAGCTTCATTGTTCCGCCCAATGCGACAAACCAAAGGATGACTCGAAGGTTAAAAAATGTAGCAATTGCGGTGGAAATCACACTACTAACTACAGAGGCTGTCCAGTTTTTTCTGAGGTAAGGAAGTCAACTCAGAAATTAAATACTCCTGCTAGGCAGCCACAATACCAAGCAAATGTTCATTACTCTCAGTTAGCTCAACCCACAACCAAACATGTTTCATACGCCTATATGTTAAAATACAATCATGTTTTAGCACACAAAGCGACACCTACAACCAATTCTATCCAAAATATAGCAATATTAATAAGGGCTCGAATTAAACATCATTTACTGTGTGATTTTTGTGAGGACTACCTTCAAGCAACAAACATCTGTATTGAAGAATATCATCAAAACTTTGTTATTTCTTCGATTTATTCACCTCCTAGATTTCAAATATCAGAGAGTCAATATATCGACTTTTACAAATCACTAGGTCCCTGTTTCATAGAATCAGGCGACTACAACGCTAAACATACGTTTTGGGGATCACGCCTAATAACTCCAAAAGGTCGTGTTTTATTTGACACTATTTCAAAAACGCGTCTGAATGTGATATCAAGTGGACAACCCACCTATTGGCGTACTGATCGACAAAAAATACCTGATGTTATTGATTTTGGCGTGACTAAAGGTATTTCGAGAGAAATGATTAAGGTTGACGCGTCACTCGAATTATCCTCAGATCATTACCCACTATTGTCTATATATGGAATCAGCAAAATATCGTGTCGCCAACAACTTGCACAAGCATTAATTGGTTGAAATATAGAAAGTATCTCAGTACTCATTGTTCAGAAAACATACCGCTAAGAACAACAGAAGATGTGAACCAGAGTCTAATTTATTTTGATCAAAACCTTAAATCAGCTGCCCAACATGCGACAGAAACCAGACAACCAGCTAGATACAATCAAATTTATTTTGTAGATGTCGAGCGGCTCTTGGCTGAAAAAAGAAAAATTAGAAGAGAATGGCAAGCACACAGATCTCCTCAACTCAAATCTAGACTTAAAGATTGCACGAAACGGCTAAGACAACTGCTAGAATCTCGAAGAGTAGCATCTCTGAAAAATTACTTGAAAGACCTCGACGCAACTGCACAATCAGATTATTCATTATGGCGTGCATGTAGGAACCTTAAAAGACCGGTCGTACGTAAGCCTCCCTTGCGAACTTCTTGTGGAGACTGGGCAAGGAATGATACCGAAAAAGGCAATTTGTTTGTTGGACATTTGAAGAAGGTTTTCACCCCAAATGTATGTACTGATGTAGCTGAGTTGTCATCAGTAGAGACTAGTGCCGTAGTACCCCTAAGATTTGAATTTAGCGATATTGAAAGGGCAATAGCAGATTTAAACACCAAAAAAGCCCCTGGCGTTGACAAAACAAGTAACAAGATGTTAGTTGAGTTGCCCCGTATAGGTCGCAGAATTATTCTGTTTGTTTTTAATGCCATCTTACGTCTTGAGTACTTTCCCACAGAGTGGAAGGTCTCTTTGATAACTATGATTCCTAAACCAGGAAAAGACCACACAAAAGTAGAATCATACAGACGTATAAGCCTTTTATCAAACGTGTCAAAGTTATTTGAGAGAATATTAATAACTAAGCTGAATCCTATTCTTAGCGCGAAAGGATGCATTCCGAACCATCAATTCGGCTTCAGAAAACAACATAGTACGATCCAACAAACACACAGATTAGTAAATGTAATTAAACGACCTTTGATGAAAAAAAAATACTGTTCTGCGCTCTTTATCGACGTTTCTCAAGCATTCGATAAGGTTTGGCACGAATGCCTAATATTTAAGCTAAAAATGAACTTGCCCGAAAACTTGTATAAGCTCTTAAAAGATTATTTAACGAATCGCAAGTTTTTACTAAAATAAGGTGACTTTTTAAGCTCGCTACAGCTCATTGAAGCCGGAGTTCCCCAAGGTAGTATTTTAGGACCAATTTTATGTTTACTTTACACATCAGATATGCCAATTAGCACCCTAGTCCACACATCAACTTTTGCAGATGACACAGCTTTTTTAAGTATTCATGAAAGTGCCCAAGAAGCATCACAACTTTTACAAGACCACATACTTAATTTGGAAAAATGGCTAGAAAAATGGAGAATAAAAGTGAATGAACAAAAATGCACTCACATAACTTTCACACTGCGTAGGGACTAATGCTTCCTATTCGCATAAACAACCAAATGATACCACAGCTTTCAGACGTTAAATACCTGGGTATACATCTTGACCGTCGCCTTACTTGGAAAAGCCACATAGATTTCAAGTTAACACAAATGAAATTAAAAGCAGTACAACTAAATTGGCTTATTGGCATAAACTCCACCCTGAGCTTAGATTGTAAACTTCTACTGTACAAGTCGGTACTCAAACCAATTTGGTATTATGGGATTCAGTTATGGGGCACTGCCTCAGCTAGCAATGTAGAAAAAATTCAAAGGCGCGAAAATAAGATTTTACGTATTATTACATCTGCTCCCTGGTATATAAATAATTCGAACATCCATAAAGACCTAAACATGCCATCAGTTAAAGCAGAAATAGCGAAACATGCAGTCACATATCTAAAGGGGCTTGAATCTCACCCAAACCCTTTGGCGCGTAACATACTGAATGAACCTGGTTACATTCGACTAAAAAGAAGAGATACTGCTTTTCTTGGCCGTACATTAGAGGGATGACCCGCAAATGATTACAAAATCCGTGAAACAAACATTATTTTTGTCTAGCACTGGCTGGACTTAAAAAGAAAATTTTATTTTAGACTTAAGATACGAGTAATTATTGTTAGTTCAAAAATATTGAAGATACAATAAATAAATTATGAAAAAAAAAATTTTATTTTGAAAAACTATCATGACAACTAACTAAATAACTAGCTACAAAAAGTTAGTTTTCAGCTAACGTCTAAACTATTAATTGTACTTTGTTGTAATTTATGAATAATAACATTTATTAAAAACTTAATTATTATGTGTTGAGATAAATATACAAAATATATTATAATATAATATATGATTTCAAAAAAATAAAAAAGAAACAAAAATTCAATTTATAAAAAGCCTTAAAGGCCGGGTCGCCATTTTCAACTGACAAGTTGAAATACAGGTTTTCTTATGAGCGTTGTCGCAATCAGTATATATCCGTCAACGCACTGTACGAAAGTTCGGCTACTTTTAAATTTTGAAGTATGTTAATTAGTTTGATAGCTATCAATTGTTTTTTTTTTTTGTTTTTATGAAATTTTTGTGTTGAGTTGCAGCAAAAATAAAACAAAATACATCAAATTAAATAAAGGTAATGTAAAGTGAAAGAAAAACTTTTTAAGTGTTTAATTTCCTGAGTTAATATCCGTCAACAAAGCACTCTTTGTGTCAACCTCGTCCGTCGTTACTTTGATTTCAGTCGAATACATCAAAGTATAATGCATGACGGATTCTATGTACCCCGGTCTTAATACCTCTCATGATTGTTCACAAATTCCAATAACACTTGAATTAAAATTAGAACAATCAACAACACTTTAAAAAAAAACCTCAAACCTTTTTATTTTTAAACTTTAAACTTCTTTTATTATTTATGGAAAAATCTTTCAATTTTACCCGCGAGAATATTTATTAATAAAAAATCTAAGCTGTTAACTGAATTCGGCGGCGTCAACAACTAGTCGGTGACGTTGGCCGGCAGCTGAATTAATATAATAGAAACAAATTTAAAATAATTTTAATTTAGGAATTGATTAGATTAAAATAAAATATGTATGTATGTACGTGAATGTCTTAATTAATTTTACAAAAATATATAAGACACATAGGAAAGTTTATACTATGTATAAATTTTCCAACACTATGATTACTTTTACTTAATTAATTTAAGATTATTGTTGATAATTATATAATTATTATATAGTTATTATCATATAATTGTTATATGATTATTAGTTTTGTTGCATAATCCCTTACTTGCAATATAAAAATAAAACTAAAATGTGTACGTACGCAAGTGTACACTATTCCGACGGCTTTGCCGACCTTACTTAGTAAATAATGCCTTGGAGGCGTTTCACTGCTAATCAACTTTGACTTCTTTCAAAAGAAAAATAAGAAGCTAAATGGGAATGAACAACGATTAACCAAACACAAGAAAGTTACTGTCCAGAATATACACTTTAGTTAACAAAAAAATTTTGCATTGCATAGTAGTTGGCTTAAAATTAGTCTATAAAAGTTAACTTAAAGTTGGCTATTTTTGTAGTCAGCTACTCAATGTCCGACAGGGTCTTTTTCGAACGCTAGTCAATACTTTGATAACGTGCTTTGGTGAGTGGTTTGAGTGTACTGCAAAACAATCAAACAACAGCAAGACATTTTTACACTCTTTTGCTAACAGCACAAATAAAACAAGGGTGTGTTAATAACAGTCAATTTTTAGATAGTTAACACTGCAAGCAATATCATAAATACATATTGATGTTAAAAGACAGAACAAAAGCAATGTAAATGTGAGTGGACAGCGAAAGTGAATCAACTCATGCAGTTCTCTGATATGAATATATGTAAGTAGAATTGGTAGCAACAGAAAATATGCATTGCGACACGTTTATGGAGTCTCAAACTCAAGGTCTTGGTATGGATTTAAGTCGTCACCCTAGCTTGCTTATTAAATTTGTGTTTATTATATATGTCAGTGCAGCTAGAGCAAACTATGTACGACCTGGTGCAAAATATTTTGATACAGAAAACTTTGGTGTCAAAATATTACCGGTCATTGAACCTAAGGATGATTTAAGGGCTCGTCAAATAATGAAAGAACCGACAATTAAAGATGAAGGACAATTCTTGTGGCGAACCCATGATATTAAACTGCCTGATAGCTATTCTATGGCCCTTAATAGGGTAACGGAATGTAAAATAAAAAGAAACCCAGAATTTGGTGCCGTATATAAATCTATTATTAAAGATTAACTATGTAAAACTTATATACGAAAATTGTCTTTTACTGAAGCTGCTAATGTTTGCCCTAGGACCTGGCATCTTCCACATTTTGGGGTAGTTAACCCTAATAAGCCTGAAAAGGTTCGTCTAGTGTTTGATGCCGCCGCATCTGTTGAAGGTTTTTCCCTGAATTCAAAACTACTTAAGGGTCCACAGGAATATAGGCAGTTTTGTTTAATTTTTGTATTGGCGCCGTATCCGTTTGTGGAGACATCAAAGAAATGTTTCACCAAATTGTTGTTGCTGAAGAAGATAAGAGTAGTATGTTTATGTACCTTCTAGCGCAGATGTTTCATAGAAATCAATGCTCAATGGGCGTGGCACATTTTGTTCCCGCCCACTTTTTGTATCAACCAATCAGGAGAGAGCAATTGACATCCATTTTCTGTATCAACCAATCAGGAGAGAGCAATTATCAGGAGAGAGAGGGAGAAAGAGAGAAAGACTAAAGCTTCACCCACCTTTTATGAAAGATCAACAGCTTTTTTGATAATGAGAATTGTTTACAGTTTATATTTTATTATATGTACATATGTGTTTTTTGTAGTTTTGAGGGTTGATTTTATATGTATGTAGAATAGATTTTTTTAAATATAGTTCAATCCCGCCTACTTTTTGTGATATATCGTGCTACAGTTCGCGACAAAAGTATACATACAACCCAAAGTAGATGTATGTTTGTATTCTCTCTGAATCTTACTTTATTTAAGTTTGAACAAAACATGCTTATGAATTTATGTGTATGTGTCATGATCAGTGACTGAAATTTATGGTATAACTAGTTTGATTATAAGGGATTATTCTTCATAATTATACTGAATTCCGAAGTGTTCTTAACTTAATTTCAAATTTAAATAAAAACAAAAAAACTATAGCTAACTTTACATGTGAGATTTGTAACAAAGTGTTTAATCACAACACATCTTTAAGACGTCATATAAGAATGCATCACAAAGAGGAACATGTATGTACACCATGTGATTTGAAATTTTCAAATCCAATAGCATTTTCTAAACACCAACATGTAGTAGCTCACACCCCAAAAGAGGAAGAAGTGAGCATATATTGCAATGGTTGTAAAGAACATGTTCTAAAAAAAATTTTGGTCACATCATTTGCGAACAAATAAACACAAAGATATTTGTATAGACCGTTTAGATAATAGACCGTTTAGATATTTGTATAAACCGCTTGATGTCGTTTATTAATATCAGCGTTCTGTGAATAAGCAATATCATGAAGTTTACAAGCAGCATCTAAGGGAGTCATTCCTTTATCTCCTCTTTGGATACGTCTCGTTCCAGGTCCGCAAAATTGATAACCAGGTAGGTGAAGCTGAATTGGGAACGAATTAATAATCTTATTTACTAGTCCTTTTCCAGTAACTACCTGTTTACAAATAACAATTTTCTTTGTATACACCTTCATTTATACCAATTTGTTTCTGAAAATATGTAAGTTGATGAATGCTTGTTAATATAAAGATAAAGATGTTCATTTTATTTTACTCCTCATTTGCAAAGATGCGTTTGATAAAGCAACATTCAAGCATTTTAGTGAGAAATTTGGATTTTAATGAAAAAAATAATGTAACTAAACATACCTGTCTTTTACCAAACTCAATAAGAGCATTAATAGTGGGGCCATCCAGTTGCGGAAAAACTAACGTTATGCTTAGTTTGATTGAAAGCCCTAATGGATTAAAATTCAGAAACATTTACATTTATTCTAAATCACTAAATCAACCTAAATATCAATATCTAAGAAAACTAATTTCATCAGTAAAGGGTATGGGCTTATATACATTTTCGGAAAATGAGGACGTTTTATCACATTCCAAAACATTTAATACGTGATAATGCAAACTTAATTATAATGTTTAAGCAAGATGAACTAAATCTTAAACATATATATAAATATCACGTTGGAAGTGATATGAGCCTCAAAATGTTTCAAAACATATGTAAAGAATGTTGGAAAGATAAATATGGATTTCTTGTTATAAACAAAAATTATATAATATGTAATGGACGTTATAGAAAAGGTTTAGTCATAATTGATCGTCAAACTACTTCAGACCTATAAAACTAATATTGATGCTATTTGTTTAACACAAATTAAGAGCTATTTTACTGTTAATAATAATCTGTTTAACTGTTTAGCTATTCAAACAAGCTATTTGAAAAGGCTGTGTAGCTGTGTGAAGAACCTGTTTAAAGTGATTTTACACGGCGTGTATTTGTCATATAACTTGTCACTTTTCCATGTGTAAATTCTAAACACGTCGTGTGAACCCTTTCAAACATAACATGTGTATTTTCCATGTGTACAATACATATGACATTTTTCATTTAGGACGTGTTCTATTTTGATGTGACAAAGCATCTGACATCCTGTAATGCCAACTTGATATTTTGCTATTTTAGGTTTTTCGTGGTACCAAAAGCATCAGCTGTGGTTGGAAATACAAAACTGTGTGGCCAAAAAATTATATACTATAGGTTATGTCAGATGTAATTACACATGTGCGTTTGAAAGCAAAAATTATAAACCGTATGTAAAATGCCTATTTTGACAAACACATGAAATTACATATGGGTCATATCAAACTGACAAATCATATGACAAACACACGTCGTGTAAAACCATTTTAGCTGTTAAAATAAGCTGTTTAGCCGTTTAAAGAAGCTGTATAGCTGTTTGAAGAACCTGTTTAACAGTTAAACTAAGCTGTATAGCCGTTTAAAGAAGCTGTTTACCTGTTTGAAGAACCTGTTTACCAGTCAAAATAAGCTCTTTAGCCATATAAAGAAGCTGTTTAGCTGTTTGAAGAACCTGTTTACCAGTTAAAATAAGCTGTTTAGCCGTTTAAAGAATCTGTTTAGCTGTTTAAAGAATCTGTTTACCAGTTAAAATAAGCTGTTTAGCCGTTTAAAGAAGCTGTTTAGGTGTTTGAAGAAGTTTACCAGTTAAAATAAGCTGTTTAGTTGTTTAAAGAAGCTGTTTGAAGAATCTGTTTACCGGTTTAGCCGTTTAAAGAAGTTGTTTAGCCGTTTAAACCTGTTTTGCTGTTTAAAGAAGCTTTTTAGCTGTTTGAAGAAGCTGTTAAAAAGCGGTTTATCTGTTATTAAATCTAATATTTATTCATATTAATAAAATTTCTTATACACAAACATAGAGGAAAATCTATTGAAAAAGTTGGTGAAATCTAGAAAAATTTTAAAAAAGAAATATGAAACTATTAAACGTGGGGAAGAAGAAACAAACAACAAGTTGGAAAATAAATTTAAACCTCTACCAGAACCTTTAAAAAACTAGTTAAGTTTTCTAGTGAAAGGTCATTAAAACCAAGAGAAATTCTAGGTGTAAACCGTAACTTTAAACATGAGTTTATAACTAAAAACAAAGATAATAGTATTATGACTAGCACCCCGATGAAAAAGACTATTTCGATTCGTTATCAAAAACAAGTGATGTTAAAGAAGAAGAAGATGTTGATTTAGATAATGAATCCTTTTATTCACAACGCGATGATCGGCCATTTGATTTAACAGACTTATATGAAAACAAGGAACTTGATACTATATTTGAACCTCACAAAAATCAAAATAGTGACTGGAAATTTGGGAATTCGGATCTAAAGCTAAGTAATGAAAAAATAATGATAGGAAATAAATCTTGGGCGTTAACTCATGGTCTATACTTATTGCTCTTTCATAAAAGGCCAGAGCAGTATGACTCATCAGAATTAGATATACATGAACGAATTTAGCTTGATACAAATGCACACAGAAGAAACTTTGATCCTAATAATCAACTAAAAGGAAATAAAGGATATCAATATAAGGAAATAAATAAGATATTTGCTACTACTCACATTGGTAAAGGTTTAATGAAAGTAAATCTTAATGAACCAAACTATATATACTGGGATGATCCTAATGAAATAATAGATCGATTAAAGCTCTTGATGGCATCACAACAAGCTGGTAACGAAACCATACTAATGAAATAATGTCAATTATTGAGGAACTAAAGGAATAAAACATAATTGAATAGCAGTAATAATAATAATAATGACTGTTAAAAAGCATAATAATGAGTTGAAAACTAATGCCAAAAAATATTTCGTAAGGGGCGTATACCTAGGAATTTGCAGACAGATGATGGCAAAGAATTTACTAATAAGGAGTTTGGAGCATTAATGAGAAAACATTCAATTAATCATTACTCTAACTATAGTATTATAAAAGCTTCAATTGTAGAACGCTTCAATAGGACTTTGAAAGAAATGATGTGGAAACAGTTTAGTAACAATGGATATTATAGATGGATTAGCATCTATAAAGGCTTGATTAATCAATATAATAAAAAAATACATGGAACTATCAAAATGCCTCCTATCCATGTAACTCATGAACACGAAAAACAATTACTGAATACTGTATACAATCATTTAAAACTATTTAAAGCTTTACGCTTTCTAGTTGGAGACTATGTACATATTAGTAAATATAAACACGTATTTGAAAAGGGTATACACCAAATTGGTAAGTATTTATACAAAATACTTACCCAATCACATTTATACTGGAAGACTATGAAGGAAATGGAATAAAAGGTGGATTTTACAAGGAGAAGTTACTACGCACTCGTTTTCCTAATACATTCTTAGTTGAAAAAATATTAAAAATTAAGAATGATAGAGCATATGTTAAATGGTTAGGATTTCGAAGTCAGCATAATTCTTGGATAAGTAAAACTGAAATATTTTAAAAATTAGTGATAAGTAAGCAAATAAATAAATATGTAAAATAAAACACTATAAATATCTATAAATAAAACACTATACATTACGTTTTATTTTATTCACATACATATTCCAAGATATATAGATTTATTGTAAATGGAATAAGTTCTATTTAACTCAACTGCAATCATATTTTCATCAAAAATGCTTATTGAGTTAAATTCTGGTTTCGCAATAAGAGCCCGAGCTCCAAATTTTTTACCAATATTTTCCCAAGAGTTAGCAAGTTTTATATTCTTCCGTTTGCCTACATTTTCCATAGTTATGGCATAAACAGCATTGTTTAACAGTTTAAAGAAATTTTTTTTCAAGAGTGTTTTTCGCGTTGGTCCTATGAGAATTATTTAAAGAAATATATTTTTTTAACCAATCCGATTGCTTAAATTTCAATATTCTATGAATTTTTCTTAGCTTTAAACCATGTTTTATGTACTCCTGTAGATTTTTATAATAAATAATATACTTGCTTTTGTTAGTTAAATCAACAATAAGTTTTTTATCTTTAGTATTCGGAGGGACTTTGTTTTCACAACAAAATAGCAAATCGTTATGATGATTATGAATCTCTTCTGGATATATCAAATCAACCTCAAGAATATAATCAATAGTTGAGTTATCACAAATAGAGTTTAGGGAAAAATTATTAATATCCTTCATCCATTCAAACCCACTCTCAGGAAGATATTGCGGCATTGCCCAACCATATAAATTGTTTGCATCTAGATGCATTAAATATTTAGATGATATTTGATTATCATAGTCCGCCATATATTTTTGTTGTTTGCTATTGAATGCCTTTTAGAAAACTGGACAATTCCTCTCCTTATACCTTTTTGAATAAACGTGATCATATCAATGTCCGACAGGAGTTCTAATTCAATGTTTGTTAACTTTAACATAGCATCCCATGAAAGCCCTTGGGGCTGTGTAATAATGACATGGATCTAACTTATATATATTTTTACATAGAAATCTAAAATTTTCAAAAACGTCAGTTAAAAGAATAACATCCGATTTAAGATAAAGCATTAAATAATCTTCTGTTTTACAACCGAATACATTCCACACTTCTTTAGCATGATTATAATCATCATCAGACCAATCAGTCTCAGTCAGTATATTAAAGAAATCCTCTCTCTTGGGTAAATGGCATTCCTAAATGAATCTGGATAATTGTATGGAAAGACTCCTTTTTGCATCAACAGTGAAAATTGTTTTTCATTTTGAAAAATGTATTTTACTGTTGTAAAATCGTTTTTAGACAAATTATTTGCCAGTGAGTCTAAACTTGATGACATAAAGCTAAAGGAATCTAAGAATCTAATTTCTACATTTTCATCATCCACTCTAATAATTTTTGATAGGGATATATAGAGCTCTTTATTTAGTGGTATAATATTTATGGGACCATTACCAATATGATTTAGTTCTTTAATAAACAAGTGGCAATCAAGTATATAGTAGGTGGGAGTACTATGCCAAATGTAGGAAAAGCAATTAAGGGTAAAAAGGTCAAGAATGGGGGTCATTAAAGTAATAAATTAGTGTGAGTGTAATAAAAGTCAAAGATAATGATTATTAAAAAGCCATAAAATTTATAGATCGTTTAAAAGAAGAAAGTGTAAAAAGGGATTGACAAGTTGAGTAAGAATTTATGAGTGTAATGATCTTATGTGTGTGGAAAGAAATGTAGGTCATTTGGTTTTAAAAGCATAATAACTATTTCTAATAATGCACTGTGTATATAGAGACTAAGAAGTGGACGGATATATGTGTGTGTGTGATGAAATTTTTTAAGGGTAATAAATTCTTGAAGAGTGGAGATCGGTTGTGTTTTTACGCATGTGGTAATGTTCTTAATTATGAAAATTAAAATGTGAAGTGTTAGTTGATATGGGTTGACATATTGATGAGCGTGATATTCAGATTAAGGTTTAGTGCAATGTACAAGCTCATGTATATATATGAAAGAAATAGACAAGCTGAACTAGGAAAAATCCATTAAAAAGCAATTAATGGTAAAAAGGTCAAGAATGGGGGTCATTAAATTTAGATTTTTGGTTTTTTTGTTAAACAAAAGCGATATGTATGTTTTTAAGATTTTTAAGAAGAATAAAGTACAGTTGCAGTCAAATACTTTAATTGTGTAATGATCTTATGTGTGTGGAAAGAAATGTAGGTCATTTGGTTTTAAAAGCATAATAACTATTTCTAATAATGCACTGTGTATATAGAGACTAAGAAGTGGACGGATATATGTATGTGTGAGATGAAATTTTTTAAGGGTAATAAATTCTTGAAGTGTGGAGATCGGTTGTGCTTTTACGCGTGTGGTAATGTTCTTAATTATGAAAACTTAAATGTGAAGTGTTAGTTGATATGGGTTGACATATTGATGAGCGTGATATTCAGATTAAGGTTTAGTGCAATGTACAAGCTCATATACATATATGAAAGAAATAGACTAAATGAACACAGCATACACAAATATTGATAAGTGTTAAAACATGCTAACAAGTGGAGTTACAGATAGAAATATAAATATTTTACACATTAGGAATAATAAACAATCTAGGAGAAGCTCATTAAATTTAGATTTTTGGTTTTTTTTTTTTGTTAAACAAAAGCAATATGTATGTTTTTAAGATTTTTAAGAAGAATAAAGTACAGTTGCAGTCAAATACTTTAATTGTGTAATGATTGTATGTGTATAGAAAGAATAATAAATTAGCTTTAAGTTTTAATGATACTAAGCGTAAAATTATGAATAATCATATAAATACATATGCTTGGCATCATTATCAATTGGATAGTGGTGATGGTCAATATGAATTAGATATGTTATTAAATGAATTAGGAGACATCAACTAGAAAAAAAATAAGAACGAGTTGTACATATGAATAATAAACAAGATTTATATTTTAAGCTATATAGGATTAAAAACTAATACTTTTGTATATATAAATAAATAAATAAAATCCATTTAATTTAAAACAAAACTCTATCATGTCTTTAATTTTACATTAAATTGAACAAAAAGAAAAACAAGGTAAGTAATAAAATTGTATAGTAAATTAAATCATTAAATAACTTTCTGAACAATTCCTGTTAACGGGGTGTACTTCATCAAGCGATCATAGAGAATTAAACAATAAGCATTTGTGTTTGTAGGAATCGGAACCGCAGTCTCAAACTCAATTTTAACATCAATAGGCCCGCTTTTAACCATTTCATTTTGATAGCTTAGATCAATAACGACAATTGGGTTCTCCTTAAACTTTTCACAGGAAAGAAGTGGTTGTGCGGACTTCATATAGTAATTTTGTTGAAATTTTGCATACATATCATATAAAATAGCATAGCGGTTCTCTGTAATTTTTAAATTTAAATCATCGTACGGATAAGAATCTGAATTTAAATGTACTTTTATATTTTTTAAGTCAGAATGAATATATTTCTTATTATTTTCTAAAGCGAATAATATAAATCTAGGCCTCTCTCTGTTTATTGACAGCTTAACATTCCAAATATAATTTCTTCCACCAGAGAATGTAGGATTAAAATAACAGTCCCAACTCCGAAATGCTATAGGTAAAGTACTACCATTTTTAATAATCTTCATTATTTGTAGTTTTTTAGAGTCTGAAAGCTGTACGTGTGGAATTCTCCATGTTATATTTGTAATCGATAAACTAAGATTTTCATTTTTATCTGTTGAGTAATACACGTTCTCATCATTTGAACTCCGTAAAAGAATGAGTTCATGTTTACTATTTAATATTATTTTATTGAAGTCCTCGGCAAATCCCAACAGTGATTTTAGGGGTAAACAAAAATTAAATGTTTGCATATTTAAATCTCCAGAAACATTCCAACCGGCATTTCTCATCATATTTGCTTCCAAATTCATTAAGTGAAACATAGTTTTTAATAGTACTAGACATCCCCAAGTATCGGGTACGATCAATTTCAACACCATTAATTTCATAACGTATTTCATCAAATAATTAGCAACGCAGTTATTCCTTAGTCTGATATTTGGAGAGCTTTCACCTTTAGTATTTTTTATATTTCCCTCCAAATATAAATAATTAATTACATAATTAATTTTATGAAAAACCGAAAACTCATTGCAAGGGTCGGATCACATTTCTCAAAGGTCTACCCTCTCTATAATGGAATACCGCAGGGGTCACCACTCTCTGTTGTTCTCTTCCTTATTGCCTACAACAAGTTATGTAAAATCATCTCCATTTATAAAGAAATCGATTTCACATCATATGCCGACGATTTTAACTTAATTGTTAAATCCAACAAAAATAAAAATCCCGTTATAAATTTAAATTCACTTTTTTCAAACATCGTCGAATGGGCGAAGTACTCTGGAGCAGTGTTATCTCCAACTAAATGTAAATATATTCACGTCTGTCGTAAAAATAATGCCAAATCATATGCGACCAAATTCAAATAACAGAAGTCACAAATTTGCGCATTTTAGGACTACATTTCAACAAAAGGTATCGTTGGAATGAACATCTAAACAGATTAGTGGCATCCTTGAACAAGCAACTAAATATAATTAAATGTCTAGCATCTCACAAGTACAACTACAACACCAAATCCCTGATACGAATCACAAATGATCTTATATTATCGAAAATAAATTACGCACTACCAATATATGGATATGCACCTAAATCAATCATTGGAAAACTAAACTCAGAAATAAACTCTTCATTACGATATTGTCTAGGGGCTTTTCCCACCTCGCGCATAAAATCCCTATATGCAGAAGCCGCTACCGCTACTACCGCTCGAAATTCAAAGGGACATACTCACAACAAAACTTTATAAATCCTTTCTTGACACTACATCACCACGAAGCAAAATCATGTCAAAAATTAATAAATGCAAAAAGATAGCAAAAATACCATCCGCCATCAATAGAATTAAATATAACTGCGAAGTTCTTAACATTCCAATGTCAACAACAAATATCAAAGGGAAACATTTTCAACACTGGAGAATTAACAAGGATAGTATTAACTTATCTTTACTTCAGCACTCAAAAAGTCACAATCCTACTCTATTCCCCACGTTTTTTCAAGAAATAAAGCAAAACTTACAAAATCACACTTTCATATATACTGATGGTTCAAAAAATGAAAATGCAATAGGATATAGTGTCACAACAGAAAATTGTGTCATCGAAATAGGAAACCTACCAAACTACAGTTCTATTTTCTCAGCAGAAATAATAGCGATTACTAGAGCACTTCAACTCATTAGCAACAAAAAGGGTAAATACGCCGTATGTACCGATTCCCTTTCATCACTCAAAACAATTTTAAATTTTTCAAACAACAACATCTATACCTCCAAAATTCGTAATGAAATCATAAAAAGACAGGCGGAAGTAAAACTAATCTGGGTACCCAGCCACTGTAATATCTCTGGGAACGAATATGCCGACACAGCAGCTAAGTTTTCTCTCAAGTCACCTCTTATTACAATGAACAATTACAACCCTACAGACATATATCGGTATATCAACTCGTATTACATGAGAAAAGACACCACCCTTCAAAAAACATCGGAATGGTACAGAAAACTTAATAATAGTGCAGAATCAGGTAACATCTTTGATAAAACTAAAAACACAAACAGAATGGATCTCATCAAAATCACCAGACTTCGACTAGGTCACACAAAAATTACCCATGGATGCCTTCTAAAACTCCCAATTACGCCACCGTGCAACTGTTGCGTATCATACCCGACCGATCCATCACATCTTTTGTTATCGTGTCCTTTATTTTCCACACAAAGAGCCAACATATTTAAAAACGAAAACCCGATAAAACTATTAGCTGATCCAACTGATAAGAACATATCTATAATAGTACATTATTTAAAATCTACTAACCTTTTTCACTTTATTTAATCGTTAAAAACTATCTAATAACACAAAATAAAAAAAAAAAATCTGTATATTGTATGTATATATTATAGCTTTAACTTTATTGTAAACTTAACATTATACGCTTGTGAGCTGAAGGCCTTAGTTGCTATTGCTCTTATTTATAATTAGCTTATAATTTTAATTGTAAGCTAATTCTCTTAAAATAAAAAAAATAAAATAAAAAAAAAATAAATAGTACTAAGCGGAAAATCTTCAATTTTAACGGCAAATTTCTTTCCACCAATAGAATTGGCAGCGGAATATGAATGTTCTCTAATTGATTTTCATTCATACATTTCGATTCCCAATGTAGACTATGATAACAATCTTTTTCATATTGGAGATAAAGTAATTGAAATTCCTATAGGTTTTTATGAGTTGCAAGATATAGCTGATTATATAATCACACAATATAATGAAATAAATGTTAAAAAATCATTAGTGATTGAAGCCAATAATAACACTCTACAAATGAAATAACATCCTCGCATGATACAATTTTCTTTGATCGTAAAATATTATATTGGTAGATTACTTGGTTTTAATGGTGGTTCTTTAAATCCTAGTATAAAACATTTATCGAATCAACCAGTAAATATTTAAAAGTTAATGCCATACAAGTTAAATGTAATATAATAAGAGGAGCATATATGAATAGTTTTCCAGCACATATACTTCATGAGTTTGCAGTGGACGTTCCTCAGGTTATAAATTAGATGTTATCCCTAATAATCTAATCTATTTACCAGTGAATGTGAAAGAAATAACATATATCAAAGTTTGGATTGTTGATCAAGAGGATCGTTTAATAAACTTTAGAGGTGAAGAAATAACACTTAGATTACTTTGAGACCAAGGAAATATGATAATTACAATAAAACCGAACTAAAAAACGTTAACGAAAACTTCCTTGGGAAACTGTTCAAAGCTAAAAGACCTAAAGTAACTAGAAGAAAATAAAGCATTTTTAAGATTACTTCAGTTAAAAGTAAAGAAAAATGTCTGATTGTCTGATATACTAAATGTGTATTACAGATGGGAATATAATAAAAAAGGATTATCATAGTTATGTACCCTACATTCAATCATTTAAAAATAATGATGAGATTCGAATTACTCTACAAAATCAAGACTTATATGTTCTTCCTAGTGAAAGCTATTTATATTTGGAGGGAAATATAAAAAATACTAAAGGTGAAAGCTCTCCAAATATCAGACTAAGGAATAACTGAATGAAATACGTTATGAAATTAATGGTGTTGAAATTGATCGTACCCGATACTTGGGGATATTAAAAACTATGTTTCACTTAATGAATTTGAAAGCAATATGATGAGAAATGCCGGTTGGAATGTTTCTGGAGATTTAAATATGCAAACATTTAATTTTTGTTTACCCCTAAAATCACTGTTGGGATTTGCCGAGGACTTCAATAAAATAATATTAAAAAGTAAACATGAACTCATTCTTTTACGGAGTTCAAATGATGAGAACGTGTATTATTCAACAGATGAAAATGAAAATCTTAGTTTATCGATTACAAATATAACATGGAGAATTCCACACGTACAGCTTTCAGACTCTAAAAAACTACAAATAATGAAGATTATTAAAGATGGTAGTACTTTACCTATAGCATTTCGGAGTTGGGACTGTTATTTTAATCCTACATTCTCTGGTGGAAGAAATCATATTTGGAATGTTAAGCTGTCAATAAACAGAGAGAGGCCTAGATTTATATTATTCGCTTTAGAAAATAATAAGAAATATATTCATTCTGACTTAAAAAATATAAAAGTACATTTAAATTCAGATTCTTATCCGTACGATGATTTAAATTTAAAGATTACAGAGAACCGCTATGCTATTTTATATGATATGTATGCAAAATTTCAACAAAATTACCATATGAAGTCCGCACAACCACTTCTTTCCTGTGAAAAGTTTAAGGAGAACCCAATTGTCGTTATTGATCTAAGCTATCAAAATGAAATGGTTAAAAGCGGGCCTATTGATGTTAAAATTGAGTTTGAGACTACGGTTCCGATTCCTACAAACACAAATGCTTATTGTTTAATTATCTATGATCGCTTGATGAAGTACACCCCGTTAACAGGAATTGTTCAGAAAGTTATTTAATGATTTAATTTACTATACAATTTTATTACTTACCTTGTTTTTCTTTTTGTTCAATTTAATGTAAAATTAAAGACATAATAAAGTTTTGTTTTAAATTAAATGGATTTTATTTATTTATTTATATACAAAAGTATTAGTTTTTAATCCTATATAGCTTAAAATATAAATCTTGTTTATTATTCATATGTACAACTCGTTCTTATTTTTTTTCTAGTTGATGTCTTCTAATTCATTTAATAACATATCTAATTCATATTGACCATCACCACTATCCAATTGATAATGATGCCAAGCATATGTATTTATATGATTATTCATAATTTTACGCTTAGTATCATTAAAACTTAAAGCTACTTTATTATTCTTTCTATACACATACAATCATTTCACAATTAAAGTATTTGACTGCAACTGTACTTTATTCATCTTAAAAATCTTAAAAACATACATATCGCTTTTGTTTAACAAAAAAAACCAAAAATCTAAATTTAATGACCCCCATTCTTCACCTTTTTACCCTTAATTGCTTTTTAATGGATTTTTCCTAGTTCAGCTTGTCTATTTCTTTCATATATATACATGAGCTTGTACATTGCACTAAACCTTAATCTGAATATCACGCTCATCAATATGTCAACCCATATCAACTAACACTTCACATTTTAATTTTCATAATTAAGAACATTACCACATGCGTAAAAACACAACCAATCTCCACACTTCAAGAATTTATTACCCTTAAAAAATTTCATCTCACACACACATATATCTGTCCACTTCTTAGTCTCTATATACACAGTGCATTATTAGAAATAGTTATTATGCTTTTAAAACCAAATGACCTACATTTCTTTCCACACACATAAGATCATTACACTCATAAATTGTTACTCAACTTGTCAATCCCTTTTTACACTTTCTTCTTTTAAACGATCTATAAATTTTATGGCTTTTTAATATTCATGATCTTTGACTTTTATTACACTCACACTAATTTATTACTTTAATGACCCTCATTCTTGACCTTTATACCCTTAATTGCTTTTTAATGGCTTTTCCTACATTTGGCATAGTACTCCCACCTACTATATACTCAATCATACGAGGAAAAGTTGTGAAATATTACTGGAAAAAAGTGAGGAATTTTAAAATTTAAATTACATTTATTGTTCGCAGGTCCTGTATATTTCCTATTTAAATGACAGTGATCTTTTACCTTAACTTCACCAATGATAGGTTTTTCACAAATATGGAATACACTAGTTCTATTAAAGTGATTATATTCCTCATCATTTAAAGGAATCATTGGTTTGACTTCTTTTATATAATGTTTACAAAAATATGATATGTCATCTACCAATTCGCTAAGAAACAATTTAAGAGAATCTAACCACTTAAACATCTTAAATTTATCTAAAATACTATTAAAACTACACTTAATATAATACGAAAAAGCATAAGGTATAGGTTTGTTTATCAACGTCGTTGATGATTTATTAGGATCTGGAATGCATGTATCGATGTTTTGAAATATGCATTCTCTATCCGCATAAATCACAAACTGTATATCTAATACTCTTTCATTTTTTTTATAAATTTTAAAATATTGTTTTAATGAGTTGATTCACTTTCGCTTTCCACTCACATTTAAATTGCTTTTGTACTGTCTTTTAACATCAATATGTACTAATGATATTGCTTGCAGTGTTAACTCTCTAACACACCCTTGCTTTATATGTGCTGTTAGCGAAAGACTGTAAAAATTACTTGCTGTTGTTTGATTGTTTTGCAGAACACTTAAACCACTCACAAAAGCACGTTGTCAAAGTATTGACTAGCGTTCGAAAAAGAATGTTATAATTATGTAGGGCTGCAATTCTGTTAATAAAAATCTTGAAACATTTATTTACGAGATGTACATATTTAAAGAAAGTGGTAATTGGGTTAAATTTTTATGAAAAATAATTATTATTTTAAAATTATTATACCTAATACTTGACAAAATTAATGGACAGTATAATAAAATAACAATTTCAAGTGTTTTTTAAAATACTGTCATATACAGAAGTACTTAACAAAAAATATATTTTTTGTGAAATAGTTTTATGACAAATTCATTGTTAATGAGAAAAGTTTAAAGTCTGTATGTTGAAAGTACAGGTAAACAGTTTTTAGCATATGTTTAAAAAAATTTCTTTGCATTTGGATGCAAGACATTTCTGTGAACTAATAACCCAACTGGATTTGCTACATTCGTTGAAATTTTTTTACCTGTCACAAATGGGCTATTTGCATACAAAAATAACCTAATTATAAACATCAAATTCAATTGAAAGAAGGGTTAAGAGATTGCAAGTATTCCTGGAATTCATGTACATGTACTCGTATTCTATTTTTTGCAAAAATATTTAATGAATTAAATGAGAAAATTATTGTAAGGCAAACAAATTGTGAGTTTTTCGACAATAAAGTAATTATTTTTTCTAGGTATTTGAAAAAACAAAATAAGTATTGACAAATAGTAGTGTTAATCGATAAAGAAAAATTAAAATAGACATTATCCATTCGCTCTTACCATAAATTTGTGTTCTATAATGAAATAATAATTTAAGATAATCATAAATTACTGCCTTGTAAGGCAGTAACTATTCAAAAAATCAAAATCGAGTTTTTTATTGATTTTTGTGAATGCCATTAAAACGCATGTCTTGACCAAGTTTCACACTTCTACGCTTTTATTAAAAAAACAAAGAGACGTATGGTATAGTTTAGTTTTCATTTTACAAAGTTTTTTGCTTCTTCTGTAAAATTATATTTTTGTTTATTTTTGACGTGAAAACTTCTTTAGGCACATTGAGCACTTTTTGGTTGAAGAAAAAGTATTAAACTCGCATCATCGTTACCTAACATTTTTTCTACATACATATACATATATTGCTCTGCATGTTGGCAGTCCCAAGGACTGCCCTGCACTTTTTTTTAGCTAACGATATGTATGTATCAATAAAAAATATATTCTTGAATGAAAAAGGTTTGGGAAAAATTAATTTTCAATAAGAAGAGTTTAAAATATGTTAATTATTTATAACGAAAAAGATTTTAAATTCCAAATATTTTTTTTTTTTGCATCTTTTACAGGTAGAGGGGTTTACCTACACGCTTTTTTTGTAAATTTGCGTAAATTGTTTACAATATATGCACATATAATTATGAAAATAATTCAAAAGTTTCTCTAAAATTATTTGTTTCAGCAGGTATTTATAAACTTGGTAAAAATAGCATTTATTGGTATATAGTGCAATATATATAAGTAGTAAATTTTTTTTTTAAATAATTAGTTAGTTTTCTTACTGGCAGCTAGTAACATTTATTTAACACTTGAAAACAGCAGTATTATACTATTGAGACAGCTTTAAAAAACTATTAAAAATTAATTTGGAAATAATAAAAAATTTTGAAAATGGAGTTTACCATCTAATAAAAATAAAAAGTAACAGAAGCAAAATTTGGAGTGTTTTTTGCCAAATTGAAAAAGACGATGGTAGTGTTTTTGATGGAATTTTAATTTGCGAAAAATGCCATCACATTTTAAAATATAACGGAAAGCAGACGTCCAATTTAGTCCGCCACAAGTGTTATGTTGAAAAAAATTCCAACATAGCAGTAAAGAAAGTAAGCAATGCCGATAAAGAAGCTTTTTTGCTGGCATGTTCCCAATGGGTTGTAGAGGACTGTCGCGCATTTTCAGTTGTGGAAGGTGAAGGTTTTAAAATACTAGTGCAATCTTTACTTGATACTGGCACAAAATATGGAAGTCACATAGATATATACGAAAACGGCATCAATAGCATGTAATCTTTGGACTGACGATTTTATGAAAAGAAACTTTTATGTGCCACGTTTCACTTCATAAAGGATCTAAATTTAAAAGAGTTAGTTTTGGGCGTCAATCAATGGTCAAATCAATGGACGTTGGTAGTATTGATACTATTTGTAAAGAAAATACCTTAGACATTGAAGTAATAAAAGCTTTGAAGAGAAACATTTTAAAAGAAATGGAAAACAAGTACCTTGCTAATTTAAGTATTATTCACTACACGGCTTGTTTCCTGTATCCCCCAACCAATTCTTGCGTAAATGAAACCAAGTTGAATGAAGTGAAAGAATTTTGCGTTTCCGAAATTATGAAGTCTGTTTCAACTTCTCCAAGTCCAACTCATTCTACAACATTTGAAAAACCACCACAAGATTTTCAATTGTTTTTCTCCAATTTAATTCAAACAATGAATCCAGCCGCTACGGAAAGTATATCGGATGAAGTGAATCGTTATAGCCCGTTCAGGCTGCCACGAAATTAAGTCATTTCGTGATTTCGGCCAAAATCAACTTGAAATTACGTAATTTCGCATACATTTTACAATTGCACAAATTAACTCATTCTACTTAATTTCGTCGAAATTAACTTGAAATTACGATAGACAACGCTGGTTTTGTAGAAAAAGCTACTTTTTTTTGCAACCATGACCAGATTTACAACCTTGAAAGTCCGTTTTGTTTGAAAAGAATTTAAAAGCCAAATGAAATAATGGAAATATATACATAATTGTACATTAATTTTGTTGTAGTGTTGTTTTTAATATTCGTATATATTTTAAATCAATACGAAAGTGTTGTGCGAAGGCTTTTTGCGAAATAATTAAATTATACAAGTGTAACTAAACGTGATCAGCTGTTTGCGAAATTAAGTCAAATGTCAAAAAGCCCAGTATGAACACTTTAGATTTCGTTCGTAATTTCAGCTCGAAATTACTTAATTTCGTGGCAGCCTGAACGGGCTATTACAGTCATTCGAAAGTGAATATTGATATGAACTTTTATGTTTTGCTATGGTGGCAAACCCATAGTTCAGAATACCGTCATTTACACAAACTTGCACAAAAAATTCTAAGTATTCCTGCAAGTAGTGCGTTTTCAGCTGCAGGTAACATAATAACAGAAAAGCGTAACCGCGTTGGGCCGAAAACTGTAAATAATTTACTTTTCCTGAATTGAGTTTATAAATATGAGTAATATATAATTTTATTTACTTTTTTATTTTATTTAATTTTATTATTTTTATAATAAGTGTATATAAATTATATTAGTTAAAAGCCTAGATACTCCTACTCGTAATCATTAATAAATAACTAAATAAATAAATAAATAAATAACAATATATATGTAAATAAATAACAATATAATACTTTTTCTCATATTAAAATAAAAATCTTCTGTAAAACTACACACATTTGTCAGCAGCTTCTTTTACGAACCACGCAAAACACTCAAACTATTTCATTGCTTTTTTGAATCATGGGAATAAACAGAAATTGCAAGCAGTGACAAGCATATGTTAACAACAGTCTCATTGATATGAATCATGCATTAACAGCATTCATTTTTTTAATGTTAAGTGCTAGCTCAATACTCATTTTAGAAAATGCAAAATGTTGCCGTTTGAATCGTAATCATTCAGGTCTCTGGTACGTATGTCACACTCTTACTATTTTAAAATATTATTTTCCTTACTTGGTACGTATGTCACACTCTTACTACATACTGGTAAAATAATCTTTGAGTTTGGCTAACGAGAAAAATGTAGCAAGCAATAGTTACAAACCTAGTTTTTCTCCATATATTTGGGGGTTTGTCTCCTTATTAGTCTAGAAAAAAATATATGTACATATACATTTTTTAATATATATTTTCAAATATTTTTTAAAATTTCAATTGTCTTATATATTTTTTATCCATATATAATAGGCAGTGGTCCATGTTGTGAAATTGTTTCTGTAAAAACAACAACTTAATGTGACAATCCTTAACATCTTTGGTCTTGTAATATGGTCCAATAGCGATGTTTTGCTCCTCGTCATATCCTTCGTTGAGTTTCTCAAATACTGC
>OX451219.1:74880894-75125761 GCA_949628195.1 Phasia obesa
ATTATTTTTCCGAAAAATTTCGTCATAATTTATTTATTGTATCTTCAATATTTTTGAACTAACAATAACACAGCACAACAAAATAAAAAAAATTTCATGTGCTCTTAAAACCACTATATAATTTTGATGTATCATGACTACCTTTGTACAAAAATGGTAAAATTTTTAAATTCTATGGATAGATTTTTTTTTAAAAAATTTTTTTTTAAAATTGCAATTTTTTTGAGACGTTTCTTTAAATAATTAATGATAACTCAAAAACTACTAGTCCGATATTATTAAAATAAATTCAGAAAAATTAAGATTTGCATAGCCTTTAATTCGTCTATATATCGCGTTTCAATCGGATCAATAGTATCGGAGTTATAATAAAAAACTTAAGAAAAAAATATATTTTTTACGTAAAAATGGCAAAAATTTTCGTTTTAAAAAAATCATAAAAAATCGAAAACGGCAAAAAACTTCCAGATTCATTTTTTTATCGCATAGCGACATATAATAGCAACAAAATGAGATATCGACCATAAAAATCGATTAAATTTTTTCGAATTTATTCACATTTTAGTGAATTCGCTCATTTTCACAAAATTTTAGTTTTTTGCTTGATATACGCATTATAGCGGGTTTTCAAATGTGTGAAAAACATAAATTTTCCAATTTCAAGGGGTGCATGTCGGATTAATGTTAGATTTGATGAGAAACTTCCACCCACAAAATTTTAGTCGAATTCGACAACGTTAACACGTAGCGCATAGGCCCCAAATCTGAAAAAAAGCGTTTAAATCGAAAATAATTGACAAATTTTCAGTTTTTGCAAAATTAACGCTATTTATTTCCCCTTTTGCAAAAAAGTGGATCCTGGTCCTTAGGGCAAACACAATGAGATTTACAATAAGCTACATGTCTTTAAGTTTTCGAGTTATTACAATTTTCACTGGCCATTATATGTCCTTGAGAACTTGCCGAAGACAATTTACAAAAACATTTTACTTTTAAAATTTTTTATTTTTTTCTTTTTTAACAATAAAATATAAAATTTCGCTAAAATTGACTGATATCTTCCTATTACACAACGCAACAAAATAAAAAAATTAGATGCTTTTGAAACCACTATACAATATCCAGGTACTGCCAAAGTGTTTTGGATGAATGAGAAATGTATGGCAAAACAAGTACGCGAAATACTGTTTTGGGCAAAACACGTATTTCTGTGGGACACGTGTTACTGTGGAAATACAGTATTGAATGTAGAAAATTGTTTGGAACAGATCTTTATGGCATTTTTATGATTTTCAGAATTAAAAAAAGTAAGCAATAAAGGAAAAGTTTTTTAATTTTTACGATTTCAGTAGAAATCTGATAAACGATGAAATGCTCCTTTTCTGTTGGCTACCTGTCGCCCTTGCTTCATTTTGACAATTGCGGCGGCAAAGTAATAAACGTTCATAAATTTGCGTGCACGCCGAATTGGGTTTTTCCGCTGGCTACCTGTAAAGATTGATTTTTTGCATAGCATTCCTTAATGTTTTTTACGATTCTTGGGAATAGGTAAAAAATAGGACCACATTAAGGGTTGTTCGAAATTTTAGTATCATTATTTATAAGAGCTCCTTGAGCCATTTCTATTCATTCAACAAGTGTTTGCGGTAACAGAAGCATAATTTTCAATCAGCCATGAGCAAGAAAACTAGAACATTTTTATGTAAAAACAATCCGGACTCATTTTGTTATGTGTGCGGCCAATATATTAACGAAAAAAAACGGAAATGCTTCTCAGCTTCATTTCAAAAGTCATATGAAGATTGCTTTAATATAAATCCGAAGAATTTTAACGAACATTGGACGCCGAGTACTATAGTACTTCATGATGGCAGATTTTTGCTGGAGTATTCAGAGCAACACTTCGTTATTCAATAATAGAAAATGTCATAAAAGAAAATTCCAAAGTTTGTAGTTTATAATATTTATTTATTTATTTCCTTATTTTATATGTTGTAATAAATTTAAATAATAAAATATAAAATAAAAGAAAATACATGAATAAAACAATGAAATGCATTTTCGATCTATTCCATCGATTTGACTTAGTTACATTTTTTTGTCAATTGACTTCGGCAAGTAACTTGAAAACTGTTTAACCGATTTAAAAGATATGTAGCTTATTGTAAATCTCATTGTGTTTGCCCTAAGGACCAGGATCCTCTTTTTTGCAAAAGGGGAAATAAATAGCGTTAATTTTGCAAAAACTGAAAATTTGTCAATTATTTTCGATTTAAACGCTTTTTTTTCAGATTTGGGGCCTATGCGCTACGTGTTAACGTTGTCGAATTCGACTAAAATTTTGTGGGTGGAAGTTTCTCATCAAATCTAACATTAATCCGACATGCACCCCTTGAAATTGGAAAATTTATGTTTTTCACACATTTGAAAACCCGCTATAATGCGTATATCAAGCAAAAAACTAAAATTTTGTGAAAATGAGCGAATTCACTAAAATGTGAATAAATTCGAAAAAAATCAATCGATTTTTATGGTCGATATCTCATTTTGTTGCTATTATATGTCGCTATGCGATAAAAAAATGAATCTGGAAGTTTTTTGCCGTTTTCGATTTTTTATGATTTTTTTAAAACGAAAATTTTTGCCATTTTTACGTAAAAAATATATTTTTTTCTTAAGTTTTTTATTATAACTCCGATACTATTGATCCGATTGAAACGCGATATATAGACGAATTAAAGGCTATGCAAATCTTAATTTTTCTGAATTTATTTTAATAATATCGGACTAGTAGTTTTTGAGTTATCATTAATTTTTTTTAAGAAACGTCTCAAAAAAATTGCAATTTAAAAAAAAAATTTTTTTAAAAAAAATCTATCCATAGAATTTAAAAATTTTACCATTTTTGTACTAAGGTAGCCATGATACATCAAATGTATATAGTAGTTACTCGAGCATATTTTTGCTGTTGCCCTGTGTAATTACTCGTATCTTAAGTCTAAAATAAAATATTCTTTTTAAGTCCAGCCAGTGCTAGACAAAAATAATGTTTGTTTCACGGATTTTGAAATCATTTGCGGGTCATCCCTCTAATGTACGGCCAAGAAAAGCAGTATCTTCTTTTTAGTCGAATGTAACCAGGTTCATTCAGTATGTTACGCCCCAAAGGGTGTGGATGAGATTCAAGCTTCTTTAGATATGTGACTGCATGTTTCGCTATTTCTCCTTTAACTGATGGCATGTTTAGGTCTTTGTGGATGTTCGAATTTTTTATATACCAGGGAGCAGAAGTCATCATACGTTTCATACATGGGACTAATTAATTAGATTGAGTATTTAATTAACAATTTCATTAGCATTGAATTTTAAATAATGCTAATAAATGTTTTTTTCATTACCATTGTTTTCATTAATGGAAATGGTATTTAATGAAAAAATTGTATTAATAATTATTTAAAAAAATAAATTCATTATCGTTAATCAATGATTAAATTATAGAAAAACATTATCATTATTAGCCACATTTGCAATCAACCTTTTTTTAGTGATGTTTTTAAAGAAGTCCCACCTCCGTTCTCTGCTCTCCTATTATCGGCATTTTTCATATAAAAACAAACAAACAAAAATCAGAAGAAGAATAAAAATAAAAATACCCTTTTAAAATAAAAGATTTAACCCTTTGGAGATTTCTTAGTACAGATTTCATAGTACAGAAAACTAGAGTGAATGTAAAGTTATTAAACCTACAGCAATAATAAATTTGTCTTTAATAAAAACAATGATTTTTTCACCAATTATAATTAGTAATTATACAATTTCATTGTATTTCAATTACCATTAATAAAAACAATTGTAATTTAAAATAAATCAGTAGCATTAAATGGTAATTACATTTTAATTCATTGTAACTATTTGAAATAATGTCAATGAAAAATCCTAAGTATGATTACAAAATTGTCTACTTTGCTTGTTAACAGCTATGATTTTTCTTATCATGTTATTGTATTTACTGAAACCTGGCTAAACGATAATATTTTTAATTCTTAGATACTTTGTGATAAGTATCAAACTTATAGATACAATCGAAATGGAAGAAGAGGTGGTGGTGTATTGATTGCTGTATCTTGTCTTTTGTCATCTGAGCTAATACCGGTTGAAGTTTCTAACATTGTGTTTGTTGCTATCGTCGTAAAGCTGAAAAATAAAAAAAAAAATACTTTACCTGTTCATACATTCCTCCTGAATCTGATGCTTCAATATATGTACATATGTCAAACACATTCAAGCCATTGAATCTGTTACTTCACGTCTACAATCCACTGATTCTATTTATGTTCTTGGTGATTTTAATTTACCGTCTATTTGTTGGAAACATGTTACTGATTGTGCATATTTGATTCCAGTATAAAATAAAATCTGCTGTGATGAATTTATAAAGGATATTTTTTCGCTTAGTCTTTACCAAGTGAATAATATTGTTACGAAAGAAGAATTTATTCATTATAGGCTCTGAACCACAATACTCTCGAAGAACAACAACGCCTTAAACAAACATTCGCAAATATAAGTTAAAGTCCTATAGTCGACGTTATTTAAAAAAATTAATTAAGGCGCTCCAACTGCGCCGTGAAATAACTTCAACACAAAATAATTTAATTAAATTGTTTAATTTTATTTATAATAAATTTAGATAAAAGATTTTACATTTAAGTTTATTTATAATAAATTTAGTAAAAGGATATTACACTTATTTCACAAGGATTTAAATAAATATAAATCAAACAATTATTTCAAACACAATATTAAATTAACCCAACCGAATCATTTCAGCACGTAGCCAAGACTAATTGTTCTACAACATAATTTCTGCTATACAAGTTCATGATCACGTTGCATCAACATGTGCAAACACCCAGACGCTGATCTTGCAGAAAAGCGTTCTCGTGCCACTCGACACCTTTGGTATTTGTCAGTAGCACAAATCAGACCAGATAAGACACGAAAATTGGAGTGTTGCCAGATCACAGCTTTCGTTGGAAAGGGATAGCAAGAGTTAATGCTTTTCTTATATTACTATCTCTTTCTGGTTATAGCTGCAATTTGACATTTTATTGTTTACAAAATAATTTGTGAAATTGTTGGAAAATTTTAATTTGTGTAAAAAATTAATTGTTTTATAAATAGTTTTGTTTTAAAATAATTTGTGCCTAAAATAATATTTGAAGAAAAACCATCCGCAGTCGGCCAAATAAAAATAAATAAAAGGAAGCAATTAAAAGGAAATAAAACAACAGGAAAAAATGTAAGTATAACAAATGTTTTCTATTGAAATAAATTTGTTTATAATTAAATTATTTTGCTATTTCAGGAGTCGCCGATGCATAATGGGCTGCCCAAAAGCGGAAAAACTTTATCAGTTTCCGAAAAATCCGACCCAGTAAGTATTTACACGGTTAAATTTTATAAGCAAATTATGCCTCTGAACATTTCATATGAAATTGTGATTGTGTACTACATTTTTGAACAAATTGTGTGAATATGGGTATCAATATAAAGCTTGTAACGACACGTTTTCGCTTTAGCCGGGGTAGTTCAGCGGTGGTCCAGTGTCGTACATACGTAAACCAACAAAACGGACCAGTGTGTTGTTCACGCTCAAAAAAAAATTAAGTTTACGGTTGGGTTTTTTTTTCAGTTTAGATTATTTACAAAATTTTACATAACAATTTTACTTAATTTATCAAGGTTTTTCTTCTTCTATTCTTATTTTTAATTTTTTTTTTTAACCTTATTATTAACAAAGAAATTTTAGTTTTTTTTAATGTTACTATTACATTTGTTAAATTACAATTTTATAAAATTTTTTTCCAAAAAAAATTTAATTATTAAAAGTGTCAAAGGTGACAGAGAGTTTGCTCAGCCACACACGAATTAAATTTTAGCCCGTGGAAAAGAAACTGGTGGACTAATCGGACCGTACAGCCATTGATGGCGGCAGCGCACTACCAGCAATGGTTTACCTCTTCAAATTTACACCGGAAGCTTTGACGGCAGCGCTCTATCTCCGCTCCTGATGATCCAGGTCACTCGCTATTACTCGCCGATTCGTCCACTCAAACAATTAACGTAAATAAAAATCGAAAAAAAAGAAACAAGGGAGTCTTCAATTCGTGTGCACCGGTTTTGCTGGGAGACTTGCTTCTAGCTAACCGAAGCACTCGAATAGTGATGGAGTTTGTGGCTGTTAAGCTGGTGGTTAAATCGCAGATTGTAGCGGCAGCACACTACCACAATCCTTGATTTCACTGGCGGCTATTAAGCAAGAAGTAATCGCAGATTGCAGCGGCAGCGCACTACCACAATCCTTGATTTTTCTTACTATTGATTTTATTAAATTTTTATTTTAGAAATTGCCCAACACAACGGCAGCCGTTCTATTTGATTATTCAAATGTTCACTTTAATAACCACCAACCGACTGCTTAATAAAAATTCACTTACTCTTATTATGCTTGTAAATGGACTAATTTACGCCGACGTGCAAACATTCATCTGTTCTTTGTGTGGCTGAGAGAAACTCATTTTAAATTCTCCGATGTTCCGCTCTTGAGCATACATGACGTGTAACCCACTCAAAAGTAAAACATACGAAGAATAATGTTTCTCACTATGTATAAAATTATTCATGCTTTATTATATTTTTATTTTATTTCTACTTGTAATTATAAGTGTATGCAAATTAAGGCAAAGACAAAACACCCTCTTGAGTGGCTTTGTGCCTTCCAAAAAAAAAATATAAATTTAACTTATTATAAACATTGTTCTCTTCTTGAGAGTCTTCATAGCTTTATTACTACAAAAAAAAAATGTAAAAATATACATTCCACAAGAAGAGTATATATATAGAAAAAGGTATATATAAAAACTCAACTATAGACAAAAAAAAAAAAACTTAAAATAAAATGCGTTCTTCTTAAATAAACTGAGCAGACAATCATAAAAAAAAAACAAGAACAACAGCACTGGCGTTTGATTGTTTCGTTTGGTGTACCGTTTAGTTTTTATTTGACGAGGTGCGCCAAAAACAAGTATCGCGACTTTTGGTCGTCACACTACCCCTCCCCTTTCGACACGCTTTGCCTAGTCTAAGCGCATAGCGGTAATTACTCCGGCTGTGGAGCGATTTACTCGGTATCTATGTCCATCGTACTGGACCGGAATGCGTAAACGTCCCTGGGGTTTTCGTGTTGCCAGCGCTATTTGGATTACTTCTCGTAGTCCTGGTGACATCGGTTCACACGGGTGACCTGCGCGTGGCTCCGTGGGGGGTGGTTGGGTGGTTTCCTTGTTAGTCATGGCGGGAAATGCGTCGGTAGCGGTGGGACGTGCTGGTCGTGGCGGTGTACTTTCGGTCTTGGGCCAGGATACATCCAACCATCCTCTTCCGGGCGTTCTCGGCAATGTGTGGATCACGAGTTCAGATTCACGATAGTGTTCTACTTGAGGCTTTTGTTTGTCGCGTCTATCCCGTGGCGGTGGCATGATTGCTGGTGGGCTTCTCCAGCGCCGTCTACCTCGTGTGTCGGGGACTAGTATTCGCGCACGCCACACCCGCTAAAAACAGCGCATTCCGAGGTGGCGATATTGCCTATCCTGGATGTCGAGTGAACCAAATCCGACCCGTGCTGGAGGTGTTGGCGGCCGAAAGTTTTCACTTTCCCAATCGATGGAAGATGGTGTGCGAGACGGGATTGGTGATTCTGGAGAAGACACCCGACGATCAACTGTGGTGTCTGTTGCGCCGAATAGAGTGCGGTATAATTCTTCGACCAGCTGGTCATTGCCTTCGGCCGTCAGGAAACTTAACTCCTCTAGGCTGAGAACCATTTCCTCTTCTGCTGACCAAGGTGGTGGGGGTGGTGCGTCTTCTTCGGCTTGTGGTGGTTCTGGTGTGTTGCTGACGGGACTTGAGCCTGAACATGGAGTGTGGTCACGGTTGTGTAACGGTGGCGGTGAGGGTATACTGTCGTCTAGGTGGTCTGTGGCCTGAGTATTTATGTTCAACCGTGGTGGGCTTGGGATAACTTCCTCGTCATTTTCATCGCTAATGCAAATACCCGTGTCTCGGAAGAAAGGACTTTCATCCGGGTGTGATTGGTTGACGGATGGCTGGACGTTCATTCGGTAGTGATACCCTTGTCGCGTTGACATAGCCGGCGGCGGTGTCCGAGGAGTATATCGCCGTCCGCGGCCGCGTCCACGGGAACCTCCAGTTGCTCGTTGGTATCTTGCTCCAGTGGGAGGTTTCGGAATATAGTACGATGTACTTTGGCCCATTCCTTTTCCATGTTTCGGCGAAATTTACGCCGGGACGCCTCAAATTTTTATTGTTCTGATCTTTGTTTTGATCTTTATTGTCCATCTCTTGCTAGTGTCGATCGGTAAAGTATTTTGATGCATGCAGGGTAATCTAGAAAAGGGGCGACAAAATAAAAAAGGATATAATCAGTTACGGATTATAAAACGGCTTCAAGTCGTTCACGTAGGCTGAGCGTCTGTCATTGCTATCTGTTAGGCTGATTTCAACGATTACCGGTGAGACAAACCCCCGAACAACATATGGACCGTCGAATTTAGGAGCTAGTTTGGCGGCGAACCAGTCAGTGGCTTTGGATAGCGGGTGTTGTCGCACCATAACGTAATCTCCTATATTGGGTTTCCAGCTCCGTTTTCGTAAGTCGTAGAGAGTTTTTTGTTTTTGCGATGCCTTTTCGAGGTTTCTTCGTACAATCTGGAAGATCTCCCGTAATTCATTCGCCCGTTCATCTGGTGCAACCTCTCGAGCGTCCGTGCCTATACAAACTTGGTCATACAATGCTTTAGGCAAGCGGGGCTCTCTTCCTTGGGTTAGGAAAGCGGGCGAGTACCCCGTTGACTCGGATGTACTGGTATTGACAGCCAGCATTAATTCTGGTAGTAACGCATCCCATTTATTATGATGTTGTTTAGAGTACTGGGCTACCATGGTTTTGATGGTACGGTTGGCCCGCTCGGTAGGGTTTTCTTGAGGCGTATATGGGGCCGAAAACTGTTGTTCTATCCCAGTTACTTGTAGATATTTTTTAAGTTCGCGCGATGTGAATTGACTCCCATTGTCGGTAAGCACTACTTTTGGGACTCCATACCGTGCCACTATTCTCTCTCGCAGCGCCCTAATAACTCCGGTGGCGGTCGCCTGGCTTAAGGGAACCAGTTCTACCCATTTGGAAAAATAATCGAAGAATACTAACAACATTGTATTACCATGTTTAGTGCGCGGCAGTGGGCCGATAAAATCAGCGCACACAAGGGACCATGGTTCTTCCGGCACTCGTGTGAGCATTTTTCCCGCGGGTTTCTGTTGTGATACTTTGTATCGTTGACAGACCTCGCATTTCAGGACGTATCGACTCACATCGCGAGACATCCCTGGCCAGTAATAGCGCGACGCAATTTTATTCAAGGTTTTTCGAACACCCAAATGCCCGCCTGACGCCTGATCATGGATTTCCTGCAGTACTTGCACTCGCAGGGGAACAGCGACACATAATTTCCATGGAGTAGTATCGTCATTGTTAATCTCACGCGAGAAGTGACGGTACAATTGTCCATTTACGATCATGTAGTCTGGGAACTCTTGAGGCTTCTGGCGGACCTCCTTGAGTTTATTTTCTATCCACGCGCAATGCAGGGGCTTCTGCGCCGTCGCTAGATGTATTTCAGCGAGCGGTTGTCGGGAGAGCGTGTCGGCGACTACATTCTGTTTTCCTTTGCGATAACAGACGGAGAACTTATATTGTTGTAGTTCGAGTGCCCATCGCGCCAATCGACCGGTTGGGTTGTCGATTGAGTTCAACCATTTAAGGGATAAATGATCGGTGATCACCTGGAACTCGTATCCCTCCAGATATGATCGCATTTTCCGTATGCCCCAAATGATGGCGAGACACTCCTTTTCTGTGGCCGAATAGTTTTTCTCCGCACCGTTCAGATGTCTGCTGGCATACGCGATTACTTGTTCTGCGCCCTCGTTTTCCTGAGTTAAGACGGCGCCGAGCCCATAATCGCTAGCGTCGGTCTGCAAGGTGAAAGATTTAGAAAAATCTGGGCACGCCAGGACGGGAGCTTTTGTTAGTTTGTCTTTTAATTTGAGAAACGCCGCATCTTGTTCCTGTCCCCATTTCCAGTGTTTGCCTTTCTTTAATAATTGTGTCAGCGGTTGGGAAAGCTCTGCAAAATTGGGGACGAAACGCCTGTACCACGAGGTGACTCCTAAAAACTGACGGATCTCTTTGACATTGGTAGGCGTTGGTATTTGATCAACTGCAGCGACTTTATCGGGGTCAGTCTTGATCCCATCTCTGGTCACTACGTGGCCCAAGTATTTAGTCTCCTCTTTAAAAAATTCGCACTTGTCGACATTTATTCTCAGGTTTGCGGCGCGCAGTCTACGAAAAACCTCCTTGAGGTTCTGGAGGTGTTCCTCTAAAGTGGAACCAATGACGATGATATCATCTAAATAGGCAAACGCGTGAGGTTCCATGTCTGCGCCGATAACCGTATCAAGGGCTCTTTGGAACGTCGCTGGGGCTGAGTGTAAGCCGAAAGGCATAACCCTCCACTGGTATAGTCCTCTTCCACTGACTGCAAAGGCGGTATATTTCTTGCTGTTTTCTTCCATCGGGATTTGCCAATATCCATCCTTTAGATCGAGACTGCTGATGAACTTGGCGTTGCGCAGTCTGTTTAAGATGGTGTCAATTCGGGGAAGTGGGTAGGCATCAGGCACCGATCGGGCGTTTAACTGTCTAAAATCCATGCAGGTACGCCATGTCCCATTTTTCTTCTTCACCAGAGTTATGGGGAAACTGTAAGGGCTGTGTGACGGCTCAATACACCCTTGTTTTAGCAATTTATTCACCTCCTCATCTATAATCGCCTGCATTGCAGGATTTCTTGGCGGATTTTAATGGGCTGGTCATCCTTCATGACTATTCGATGCATGGCGATGGTCGACAGTCCCTTGATTTGTTGAAACAGCGAGAGCTCATGGTCCAGGAAAGCCCTAATATGTTGTTGGTTGCACTGCTCTTGAGTGTCTTGTCGGTGACATAATTGTTGCCTAATTATAGTAGGGGTTATGACTCTTACCTGTGTGTTATTTGAGTTTCTGCGATCCGATGGTTTCGCGATTAAACCGGCGCAAGAAATAGTGGTCCCTAGCTTGCGAAGTAGATCCATGCCCAAAATGAGTGGTTCCATGGCTTCTTTCATCATTAAGAGATCATGTGTGGTGGTAACGTTACCAAATGTGATGCGGCAGCGGCAAGCTGTGGAGATGTGCTTCCGCGAACCGTCTGCAAGTACGACGTCCATGGCCAACGGGACTATGTGTGGTTTCTTGCATAATTGGTTGACTAATGCCGGCATCACGAAACTACAGGTAGCCCCGGTATCTACGATTGCGTGTATAGGCTGGTTCTCTATCAAAATGACTGCTTGGAGTTTATCCTCCTCCCATGCTAGCTGGGTTGCCTGATTTGGTGTTTTAGGCATACGTCGCCGTTCTGCGTGCTGCCGCGGACGTCTTTCTGTTGAGGTCACCTTTTCTATCATTCGGTGATGTTCACCTCGTCCTGGGGGTACCGTAGGGGAGATGCTTTCCATTTCGACCGCCAACGTAATCAACTCGTCTAGCGTTTCAAAATCTCTTCGGCGGATGAACCATTGGTAGTCCGGGAGAGAATTCCGGAAAATTCGTTCCATTTTCTGTTCCGCACTCAAGGGCGAATGACGCATTAGGTCTTGCAGGGCGAGCACATAATCGCGGAAGTTTTCTCGTGACCTTTGGACACGACGTCGAATCTCATCGTCTAGCTTTTCGAAGTATCTGGGGGGCAAAAAGAAAATGCCAAAATCATGTTGAAAGTGACTCCATTTTTCCCAATGTTTATTATTATTACGCCACCATACTAAGGCCCGGTCTCGCAAGAGTTCCGGCATTACCCGTAGTACACACTTGAGATCTAGCTCATACAGCGTTCCACCCGCTCAAGGAATCCTAATGGGTCTCTTCCACCATCAAACTTAAGGCCCCACTTACGGATAATTTCCATAGTGGCAAGGCTGTCTCCTGTGGTTAGCGGCGGTGTGGCGTAGGATCGACCTGTGTTTTTGGGACTCAAAAGTTCTTCCGAAGCATGTAATGTTGGGATGGGCACGTTCAAGCTTGTAGCCGGCGATACAGAAATATTGTTGACCTCATGTCGGCTTTGCCACTCCCGAATTATACTGGCCTCTTTCTCATCATGTTCAGCTAGGACAAATTTAGCCAGCCTTTTCCGCATTTCTTCCACAGTACCATCAGTATGCAGCCTACATTGGGATAGGTATTGCGCCAGTTCCTCCTTCTTCAGGGTATAGATCCAACTAGTTTTTACCATGGTGCAAATGATTAACTCTGACCTTTTTTTTTTTAACTATAGTTTATTTGATGCAATTAGACTTGGTTTCGGTTGTCAAAGCAAGAAACAAATGAAATGTAACAAATGTATATGTAATTATTTTTGTTGAATTTCTTGGGGCACTTTTATAAATGTCCCTGCTCAGGCGCCAATGTAACGACACGTTTTCGCTTTAGCCGGGATAGTTCAGCGGTGGTCCAGTGTCGTACATACGTAAACCAACAAAACGGACCAGTGTGTTGTTCACGTTAAAAAAAAAATTAAGTTTACGGTTGGGTTTTTTTTTCAGTTTAGAGTTTATTCACAAAATTTTACATATCAATTTTACTTAATTTATCAAGGTTTTTCTTCTTCTATTCTTATTTTTATTTTTTTTTTATCCTTATTATTAACAAAGAAATTTTAGTTTTTTTTTAATGTTACTATTACATTTGTTAAATTACAATTTTATAAAATTTTTTTCCAAAAAAAAATTTAATTATTAAAAGTGTCAAAGGTGACAGAGAGTTTGCTCAGCCACACACGAATTAAATTTTAGCCCGTGGAAAAGAAACTGGTGGACTAATCGGACCGTACAGCCATTGATGGCGGCAGCGCACTACCAGCAATGGTTTACCTCTTCAAATTTACACCGGGAGCTTTGACGGCAGCGCTCTATCTCCGCTCCTGATGATCCAGGTCACTCGCTATTACTCGCCGATTCGTCCACTCAAACAATTAACGTAAATAAAAATCGAAAAAAAAGAAACAAGGGAGTCTTCAATTCGTGTGCACCGGTTTTGCTGGGAGACTTGCTTCTAGCTAACCGAAGCACCCGAATAGTGATGGAGTTTGTGGCTGTTAAGCTGGTGGTTAAATCGCAGATTGTAGCGGCAGCACACTACCACAATCCTTGATTTCACTGGCGGCTATTAAGCAAGAAGTAATCGCAGATTGCAGCGGCAGCGCACTACCACAATCCTTGATTTTTCTTACTATTGATTTTATTAAATTTTTATTTTAGAAATTGCCCAACACAACGGCAGCCGTTCTATTTGATTATTCAAATGTTCACTTTAATAACCACCAACCGACTGCTTAATAAAAATTCACTTACTCTTATTATGCTTGTAAATGGACTAATTTACGCCGACGTGCAAACATTCATCTGTTCTTTGTGTGGCTGAGAGAAACTCATTTTAAATTCTCCGATGTGCCGCTCTTGAGCATACACGACGTGTAACCCACTCAAAAGTAAAACATACGAAGAATAATGTTTCTCACTATGTATAAAATTATTCATGCTTTATTATATTTTTATTTTATTTCTACTTGTAATTATAAGTGTATGCAAATTAAGGCAAAGACAAAACACCCTCTTGAGTGGCTTTGTGCCTTCCAAAAAAAAAATATAAATTTAACTTATTATAAACATTGTTCTCTTCTTGAGAGTCTTCATAGCTTTATTACTACAAAAAAAAAAATGTAAAAATATACATTCCACAAGAAGAGTATATATATAGAAAAAGGTATATATAAAAACTCAACTATAGACAAAAAAAAAACTTAAAATAAAATGCGTTCTTCTTAAATAAACTAAGCAGACAATCATAAAAAAAACAAGAACAACAGCACTGGCGTTTGATTGTTTCGTTTGGTGTACCGTTTAGTTTTTATTTGACGAGGTGCGCCAAAAACAAGTATCGCGACTTTTGGTCGTCACACTACCCCTCCCCTTTCGACACGCTTTGCCTAGTCTAAGCGCATAGCGGTAATTACTCCGGCTGTGGAGCGATTTACTCGGTATCTATGTCCATCGTACTGGACCGGAATGCGTAAACGTCCCTGGGGTTTTCGTGTTGCCAGCGCTATTTGGATTACTTCTCGTAGTCCTGGTGACATCGGTTCACACGGGTGACCTGCGCGTGGCTCCGTGGGGGGTGGTTGGGTGGTTTCTTTGTTAGTCATGGCGGGAAATGCGTCGGTAGCGGTGGGACGTGCTGGTCGTGGCGGTGTACTTTCGGTCTTGGGCCAGGATACATCCAACCATCCTCTTCCGGGCGTTCTCGGCAATGTGTGGATCACGAGTTCAGATTCACGATAGTGTTCTACTTGAGGCTTTTGTTTGTCGCGTCTATCCCGTGGCGGTGGCATGATTGCTGGTGGGCTTCTCCAGCGCCGTCTACCTCGTGTGTCGGGGACTAGTATTCGCGCACGCCACACCCGCTAAAAACAGCGCATTCCGAGGTGGCGATATTGCCTATCCTGGATGTCGAGTGAACCAAATCCGACCCGTGCTGGAGGTGTTGGCGGCCGAAAGTTTTCACTTTCCCAATCGATGGAAGATGGTGTGCGAGACGGGATTGGTGATTCTGGAGAAGACACCCGACGATCAACTGTGGTGTCTGTTGCGCCGAATAGAGTGCGGTATAATTCTTCGACCAGCTGGTCATTGCCTTCGGCCGTCAGGAAACTTAACTCCTCTAGGCTGAGAACCATTTCCTCTTCTGCTGACCAAGGTGGTGGAGGTGGTGCGTCTTCTTCGGCTTGTGGTGGTTCTGGTGTGTTGCTGACGGGACTTGAGCCTGAACATGGAGTGTGGTCACGGTTGTGTAACGGTGGCGGTGAGGGTATACTGTCGTCTAGGTGGTCTGTGGCCTGAGTATTTATGTTCAACCGTGGTGGGCTTGGGATAACTTCCTCGTCATTTTCATCGCTAATGCAAATACCCGTGTCTCGGAAGAAAGGACTTTCATCCGGGTGTGATTGGTTGACGGATGGCTGGACGTTCATTCGGTAGTGATACCCTTGTCGCGTTGACATAGCCGGCGGCGGTGTCCGAGGAGTATATCGCCGTCCGCGGCCGCGTCCACGGGAACCTCCAGTTGCTCGTTGGTATCTTGCTCCAGTGGGAGGTTTCGGAATATAGTACGATGTACTTTGGCCCATTCCTTTTCCATGTTTCGGCGAAATTTACGCCGGGACGCCTCAAATTTTTATTGTTCTGATCTTTGTTTTGATCTTTATTGTCCATCTCTTGCTAGTGTCGATCGGTAAAGTATTATGATGCATGCAGGGTAATCTAGAAAAGGGGCGACAAAATAAAAAAGGATATAATCAGTTACGGATTATAAAACGGCTTCAAGTCGTTCACGTAGGCTGAGCGTCTGTCATTGCTATCTGTTAGGCTGATTTCAAGGATTACCGGTGAGACAAACCCCCGAACAACATATGGACCGTCGAATTTAGGAGCTAGTTTGGCGGCGAACCAGTCAGTGGCTTTGGATAGCGGGTGTTGTCGCACCATAACGTAATCTCCTATATTGGGTTTCCAGCTCCGTTTTCGTAAGTCGTAGAGAGTTTTTTGTTTTTGCGATGCCTTTTCGAGGTTTCTTCGTACAATCTGGAAGATCTTCAGTAATTCATTCGCCCGTTCATCTGGTGCAACCTCTCGAGCGCCCGTGCCTATACAAACTTGGTCATACAATGCTTTAGGCAAGCGGGGCTCTCTTCCTTGGGTTAGGAAAGCGGGCGAGTACCCCGTTGACTCGGATGTACTGGTATTGACAGCCACATTAATTCTGGTAGTAACGCATCCCATTTATTATGATGTTGTTTAGAGTACTGAGCTACCATGGTTTTGATGGTACGGTTGGCCCGCTCGGTAGGGTTTTCTTGAGGCGTATACTTGTAGATATTTTTTAAGTTCGCGCGATGTGAATTGACTCCCATTGTCGGTAAGCACTACTTTTGGGACTCCATACCGTGCCACTATTCTCTCTCGCAGCGCCCTAATAACTCCGGTGGCGGTCGCCTGGCTTAAGGGAACCAGTTCTACCCATTTGGAAAAATAATCGAAGAATACTAACAACATTGTATTACCATGTTTAGTGCGCGGCAGTGGGCCGATAAAATCAGCGCACACAAGGGACCATGGTTCTTCCGGCACTCGTGTGAGCATTTTTCCCGCGGGTTTCTGTTGTGATACTTTGTATCGTTGACAGACCTCGCATTTCAGGACGTATCGACTCACATCGCGAGACATCCCTGGCCAGTAATAGCGCGACGCAATTTTATTCAAGGTTTTTCGAACACCCAAATGCCCGCCTGACGCCTGATCATGGTTTTCCTGCAGTACTTGCACTCGCAGGGGAACAGCGACACATAATTTCCATGGAGTAGTATCGTCATTGTTAATCTCACGCGAGAAGTGACGGTACAATTGTCCATTTACGATCATGTAGTCTGGGAACTCTTGAGGCTTCTGGCGGACCTCCTTGAGTTTATTTTCTATCCACGCGCAATGCAGGGGCTTCTGCGCCGTCGCTAGATGTATTTCAGCGAGCGGTTGTCGGGAGAGCGTGTCGGCGACTACATTCTGTTTTCCTTTGCGATAACAGACGGAGAACTTATATTGTTGTAGTTCGAGTGCCCATCGCGCCAATCGACCGGTTGGGTTGTCGATTGAGTTCAACCATTTAAGGGATAAATGATCGGTGATCACCTGGAACTCGTATCCCTCCAGATATGATCGCATTTTCCGTATGCCCCAAATGATGGCGAGACACTCCTTTTCTGTGGCCGAATAGTTTTTCTCCGCACCGTTCAGATGTCTGCTGGCATACGCGATTACTTGTTCTGCGCCCTCGTTTTCCTGAGTTAAGACGGCGCCGAGCCCATAATCGCTAGCGTCGGTCTGCAAGGTGAAAGATTTAGAAAAATCTGGGCACGCCAGGACGGGAGCTTTTGTTAGTTTGTCTTTTAATTTGAGAAACGCCGCATCTTGTTCCTGTCCCCATTTCCAGTGTTTGCCTTTCTTTAATAATTGTGTCAGCGGTTGGGAAAGCTCTGCAAAATTGGGGACGAAACGCCTGTACCACGAGGTGACTCCTAAAAACTGACGGATCTCTTTGACATTGGTAGGCGTTGGTATTTGATCAACTGCAGCGACTTTATCGGGGTCAGTCTTGATCCCATCTCTGGTCACTACGTGGCCCAAGTATTTAGTCTCCTCTTTAAAAAATTCGCACTTGTCGACATTTATTCTCAGGTTTGCGGCGCGCAGTCTACGAAAAACCTCCTTGAGGTTCTGGAGGTGTTCCTCTAAAGTGGAACCAATGACGATGATATCATCTAAATAGGCAAACGCGTGAGGTTCCATGTCTGCGCCGATAACCGTATCAAGGGCTCTTTGGAACGTCGCTGGGGCTGAGTGTAAGCCGAAAGGCATAACCCTCCACTGGTATAGTCCTCTTCCACTGACTGCAAAGGCGGTATATTTCTTGCTGTTTTCTTCCATCGGGATTTGCCAATATCCATCCTTTAGATCGAGACTGCTGATGAACTTGGCGTTGCGCAGTCTGTTTAAGATGGTGTCAATTCGGGGAAGTGGGTAGGCATCAGGCACCGATCGGGCGTTTAACTGTCTAAAATCCATGCAGGTACGCCATGTCCCATTTTTCTTCTTCACCAGAGTTATGGGGAAACTGTAAGGGCTGTGTGACGGCTCAATACACCCTTGTTTTAGCAATTTATTCACCTCCTCATCTATAATCGCCTGCATTGCAGGATTTCTTGGCGGATTTTAATGGGCTGGTCATCCTTCATGACTATTCGATGCATGGCGATGGTCGACAGTCCCTTGATTTGTTGAAACAGCGAGAGCTCATGGTCCAGGAAAGCCCTAATATGTTGTTGGTTGCACTGCTCTTGAGTGTCTTGTCGGTGACATAATTGTTGCCTAATTATAGTAGGGGTTATGACTCTTACCTGTGTGTTATTTGAGTTTCTGCGATCCGATGGTTTCGCGATTAAACCGGCGCAAGAAATAGTGGTCCCTAGCTTGCGAAGTAGATCCATGCCCAAAATGAGTGGTTCCATGGCTTCTTTCATCATTAAGAGATCATGTGTGGTGGTAACGTTACCAAATGTGATGCGGCAGCGGCAAGCTGTGGAGATGTGCTTCCGCGAACCGTCTGCAAGTACGACGTCCATGGCCAACGGGACTATGTGTGGTTTCTTGCATAATTGGTTGACTAATGCCGGCATCACGAAACTACAGGTAGCCCCGGTATCTACGATTGCGTGTATAGGCTGGTTCTCTATCTACGGTATCTACGATTGCGTGTATAGGCTGGTTCTCTATCAAAATGACTGCTTGGAGTTTATCCTCCTCCCATGCTAGCTGGGTTGCCTGATTTGGTGTTTTAGGCATACGTCGCCGTTCTGCGTGCTGCCGCGGACGTCTTTCTGTTGAGGTCACCTTTTCTATCATTCGGTGATGTTCACCTCGTCCTGGGGGTACCGTAGGGGAGTTGCTTTCCATTTCGACCGCCAACGTAATCAACTCGTCTAGCGTTTCAAAATCTCTTCGGCGGATGAACCATTGGTAGTCCGGGAGAGAATTCCGGAAAATTCGTTCCATTTTCTGTTCCGCACTCAAGGGCGAATGACGCATTAGGTCTTGCAGGGCGAGCACATAATCGCGGAAGTTTTCTCGTGACCTTTGGACACGACGTCGAATCTCATCGTCTAGCTTTTCGAAGTATCTGGGGGGCAAAAAGAAAATGCCAAAATCATGTTGAAAGTGACTCCATTTTTCCCAATGTTTATTATTATTACGCCACCATACTAAGGCCCGGTCTCGCAAGAGTTCCGGCATTACCCGTAGTACACACTTGAGATCTAGCTCATACAGCGTTCCACCCGCTCAAGGAATCCTAATGGGTCTCTTCCACCATCAAACTTAAGGCCCCACTTACGGATAATTTCCATAGTGGCAAGGCTGTCTCCTGTGGTTAGCGGCGGTGTGGCGTAGGATCGACCTGTGTTTTTGGGACTCAAAAGTTCTTCCGAAGCATGTAATGTTGGGATGGGCACGTTCAAGCTTGTAGCCGGCGATACAGAAATATTGTTGACCTCATGTCGGCTTTGCCACTCCCGAATTATACTGGCCTCTTTCTCATCATGTTCAGCTAGGACAAATTTAGCCAGCCTTTTCCGCATTTCTTCCACAGTACCATCAGTATGCAGCCTACATTGGGATAGGTATTGCGCCAGTTCCTCCTTCTTCAGGGTATAGATCCAACTAGTTTTTACCATGGTGCAAATGATTAACTCTGACCTTTTTTTTTAACTATAGTTTATTTGATGCAATTAGACTTGGTTTCGGTTGTCAAAGCAAGAAACAAATGAAATGTAACAAATGTATATGTAATTATTTTTGTTGAATTTCTTGGGGCACTTTTATAAATGTCCCTGCTCAGGCGCCAATGTAACGACACGTTTTCGCTTTAGCCGGGATAGTTCAGCGGTGGTCTAGTGTCGTACATACGTAAACCAACAAAACGGACCAGTGTGTTGTTCACGCTCAAAAAAAAATTAAGTTTACGGTTGGGTTTTTTTTCAGTTTAGAGTTTATTCACAAAATTTTACATATCAATTTTACTTAATTTATCAAGGTTTTTCTTCTTCTATTCTTATTTTTAATTTTTTTTTTTTTTATCCTTATTATTAACAAAGAAATTTTAGTTTTTTTTTTAATGTTACTATTACATTTGTTAAATTACAATTTTATAAAATTTTTTTCCAAAAAAAAATTTAATTATTAAAAGTGTCAAAGGTGACAGAGAGTTTGCTCAGCCACACACGAAATAAATTTTAGCCCGTGGAAAAGAAACTGGTGGACTAATCGGACCGTACAGCCATTGATGGCGGCAGCGCACTACCAGCAATGGTTTACCTCTTCAAATTTACACCGGGAGCTTTGACGGCAGCGCTCTATCTCCGCTCCTGATGATCCAGGTCACTCGCTATTACTCGCCGATTCGTCCACTCAAACAATTAACGTAAATAAAAATCGAAAAAAAAGAAACAAGGGAGTCTTCAATTCGTGTGCACCGGTTTTGCTGGGAGACTTGCTTCTAGCTAACCGAAGCACCCGAATAGTGATGGAGTTTGTGGCTGTTAAGCTGGTGGTTAAATCGCAGATTGTAGCGGCAGCACACTACCACAATCCTTGATTTCACTGGCGGCTATTAAGCAAGAAGTAATCGCAGATTGCAGCGGCAGCGCACTACCACAATCCTTGATTTTTCTTACTATTGATTTTATTAAATTTTTATTTTAGAAATTGCCCAACACAACGGCAGCCGTTCTATTTGATTATTCAAATGTTCACTTTAATAACCACCAACCGACTGCTTAATAAAAATTCACTTACTCTTATTATGCTTGTAAATGGACTAATTTACGCCGACGTGCAAACATTCATCTGTTCTTTGTGTGGCTGAGAGAAACTCATTTTAAATTCTCCGATGTGCCGCTCTTGAGCATACACGACGTGTAACCCACTCAAAAGTAAAACATACGAAGAATAATGTTTCTCACTATGTATAAAATTATTCATGCTTTATTATATTTTTATTTTATTTCTACTTGTAATTATAAGTGTATGCAAATTAAGGCAAAGACAAAACACCCTCTTGAGTGGCTTTGTGCCTTCAAAAAAAAAAAAAAATATAAATTTAACTTATTATAAACATTGTTCTCTTCTTGAGAGTCTTCATAGCTTTATTACTACAAAAAAAAATGTAAAAATATATATTCCACAAGAAGAGTATATATAAAAAAAGGTATATATAAAAACTCAACTATAGATAAAAAAAAAACTTAAAATAAAATGCGTTCTTCTTAAATAAACTGAGCAGACAATCATAAAAAAAAACAAGAACAACAGCACTGGCGTTTGATTGTTTCGTTTGGTGTACCGTTTAGTTTTTATTTGACGAGGTGCGCCAAAAACAAGTATCGCGACTTTTGGTCGTCACAAGCTTTTGAAAATATCTATCAGGTGGTCCTAAAATTTAAAAAAAAATTAAACCATTAAGAATCGGTGACATTTTTTGATGAAATTTTATGCATAGTACGTAGGAAAATTTTAGTAAGCGAAGCCGGTGTTGGTCATACCACAGAGGAGAAGATCCTTGTGTCCGGCCGAAGGGCGTCAATGCAGCAAATCTTTAGTAAGCGAAGCCGGTGATGGTTATAATATAGAAGAGAAAATCCTTGCGTCCGGCCGAAGGTCGGCTGTGCAAAAAACCTTTAGTAAGCGAAGCCGGTGTTGGTCATACCATAGAGGAGAAAATCCTTACGCCCGGCCGAAGGCTGGCTATGGAGAAAACCTTTAGTAAGTGAAGCCGGTGTTGGTCATACCGTAGAAGAGAAAATACTTGCGCCCGACCGAAGGCCGGCTATACAAAAAACCTTTAGTAAGCGAAGCCGGTGTTGGTATTACCATAGAGGAGAAAATCCTTGCGCCCGGCCAAAGGCCGGCTATGCAAAAAACCTTTAGTAAGCGAAGCCGGTGTTGGTCTTACCATAGAGGAGAATATCCTTGAGCCCGGCCGAAGGCTGGCTATGCAGAAAAACTTTAGTAAGCGATGCCGGTGTAGGTGTTCGACTTGAGGGTTTTATTTGTTGTTATATTTAACCGACTTCAAAAGAGAAGGAGGTTATCTATTCGACTGAATGTTGCTTTTTTATGTATGTAACCACAGAACTCAGCCATTTCTAAACCGATTTTAAAATTTTTCTTTATTTGAAAAGTTAAGCTTTCAGGTTGGTCCCATTTTAAATACAGTTCATTATATTAAAAATTAAAGGGTGTCCCCATACAACATACATGTTTTTTACGTGTATTAAGAACCGTAAAGGGCACCAAATAAAAATTTTAAAAAATTGCGTGTCGCTATAGCTCCCACCAGCAGAAATTAATAAAAAAAATAAATTTAAAATTTAAAGAGTGTCCCCATAGGGGACGTAATTTGACCTATTTGAGCCTATCTTTTGAACCATTATAGCCAAAACCTTGAAAATTTTACAGAATGTCAATTACTATGACCGTTATAATTAAGTATAAATATTCAATTTTTTAAAGGGTGCTCCAATAGTTCATTTAATTTGATGTATATGGCCACACTTTTGAACAGTTGTACACAGACCGCTGAAATTTACAAAGAACCTGTATTGCTAAGTCCGCTATAACAAAAAGTATAAAATTTGAATTTGGAAATAAAAGGGTGTACCAATAGTTAATGTAATTCTATGTATGTGGCCAAACTTTTGAACTGTTATAGACAGACAGCTGAAATTTATAAGAAACCTGCGTTGCAAAGGCGACTATATCAAGTATACAATTTCAATTTAGAAACTAAAGGGTGTCCCCATAAATTATGTAAATTGGTCTATATGACCCTATCTTTTGAAGCGTTAAACACAAACACTTAAAAATTAGGCAGAATATCCACTACTTTCTCTGGTATGATAACAAGTATAAATATTTAGAATTATAATGTAAAGGGTGTCCCAATAGTTCATGTAATTTGATATATATGGTTAAACTTTTTAACCGTTACAGACAGATAGTTGAAATTTAAAAAGAATCTTTGTGGCCAAGTTCTCTATAACAACAGGTCTTTAATTTAAAATTGTAAATTAAAGGGTGTCCGAATAGGTGATGTTATTTTATCTATGTGACCCTATCTTTGAAATCAGGCAGAGGCTTGAATGTTGTTCCCATAAAAGACGGATGCTGGTGAAAATAGCTTAAATTTTGAATAGTAATAGGTATATGCTTGACATTCACATAGTCTTTACTTTTTTCAGCTAACTTTGGCGCATCTATTATTTGGTTTAAATCTAATTCTTACCGATTACTTCTTACATTTTTAGTTTATAACTGGTGCCCTTCTATCTGTTTTGAAGTCGTTTTTTTTTGCAAAAATTATTTTCTTTATTGATTCATTTAATTGCTTTTTATCACATTTTTTATTACGTATTACTGTACATAATAGTGTAAAAAATTAAAAAAATAAAAAAATGCGTTGGCTCTTAATATGTTAATTTAAAAAAAAAAAAAAAAGTTTAGCATCACCTGATAGATATTTCCAAAAGCTTTAAAATGATACCCATATTGACATAATTTGTTCAAAAATGTAGTGTAAAATCATAGTTCCATATGAGGCCCATAACTCGGAAAATAAGGGCGACTGCTAAATTTTTTATTTTACATTTTTTTAATAATTAAAATAAAATTTTAATATTCAAACAGGTTTTTACCATACGAAGAATAATTGCCCTTAGATGGCAGGTCTTTTTTACTAATCCTGACTACAAGCTCAAGGTAAAAAAATATATTACAAGTTTAATTTAAAATTTTTTAATATTTATTATTACAGTATTTTTCGGTTAATTGCACATCAAAAGTTGCACAACTTTTTGTTCAATTAACCGGGGAACCAATTAGCCGATACCCGTTTAATTGAACAGTTTGTTCAATTACAGAAATCATGCATAATTGGAACTACATACATACATACTAATGAATTAAAAGAAATCGCATATGTGCACTTTAAGTTTTTCAAAATAATTTTTTTTACCTTAAACAAAAAAATGCAAGTAACAGAAAAAATGTACATATATGCTATACTTTTTCCTTAGCAATAAACATATGTTTTCAATTACTAGAGATGCCACCCAGTGTTTTTCACAAATTATGTCAAATATGTATGTGCAAAAATGCCAGATTATTTTTCAATAATGCAATTAACCGAGTAAAAGTAAGAGGAAATTTATTTTTGATGACATGAATTTTGAACCAATTAAGCGGGGAAATCAATTAACCGGGTTCAATTATCCGAGGAAATTTACATGTGTTTTCGTATGCAATATTTTTTTGCCCGATCATGTGGTTCAATTAAGCGTGGAAACCAATTAGGGTCAATTAACCGAAAAATATGTATTTATTTATCTAATTGCTGTTTTCTAATAGCGTAGACAGACAACAGAGTTAAGGTGCATTAACAGTCTTAATTCAAATTAACTTGTGTGTTAACATGACATGATGTGTTTTCCTGAATACTATCATATCTGAACAAACAAGTAAATCGGCAGCAGCAGGTATCCATATCAACCACAAACTATTATATATTATATTTAAAATTTGTTAAAAATTCTTTAAACTTTTGATTCTGTTAGACAATTAAAATACAATTGCTTGTTCGGTTTTATACGTAAAACCTTTATTTCTTACACAGTTTCGAAATAATTGTTAAACAACAAATAATTACAAATTGCAAAACTAAATACAAAAAATATATATTTGTTTTTAATCATCTTTAACACTATATACTCTCATTGATATTGTTTTATTCAAATGAAAATATGTATTATGTAATCAATTGTTAGTTTTGTTTTTAAATTTTGTATAATAATTGAGTATTTAAGAGTTAAATCTAAATAATGAAAACATTAATTATATTATATTTAGTTTGTATGTTTTAACGATACTTGAAATTAAATTAATTAAAATAATTATTTAAATAAGAACAAAAAATTTATTTATCAATTTATTACCGAAGTACCTTACAAATAAAATTATAAGATAATATAAAAAATAAAGAGCAACATCGGCCGTTAGCTCTGAATTTTATAAATACAAAACAAACAAAAACTATAAAAAAAACTTAAATTAAAAAATTTAACAAATCAATTAAAAAAAATAGTACAAGAAAAATATTAAAACAAAGATTTCAATTTAATACTATACTTTGTAGGTACATACATATGTATAAAGAACTTATAAATATTTTGAGTCAGGCAAAAATATATAAATTTATGTATCTATAAAAATGAAAACTTTAACATAATAAATATTCAAACCGAAAATAAATTATTTTATTTAAATTCAAATAAAGTAAAAATGTTTTTTTTACTTGAAGATATTTAATAATTATGATTAAAATTTTAACTTGGGCTTCAGTATTTTCAAGTGGTGCAACATGACAACCCATTGGAGCGATTGAAACATCAACCGATCCATTTGCCATTTATTGCTTGCAATTCATTTTCGTTTCTGGCTTTTTCACAAAACAACGTATCGTTTTCATTTCATAGCTTGCGTACAATGCGATAATACTAGCGGCCTAATTTACCTTCAATGAAAATGCAATTTATTAGAGGTATGTATTTATAACACAGGGTATTGAAATTGTTTTGCTTACCTTAATTTTTATCGAGAAATACGCATTTATATCATAAGGCAATCGCGGCTGATTAATAAGAGCAATGAATACACGATAAAAGCATGTGGATCATTGCTTGGCTCACGTATATATTAAAACTTTCCACCAAATCCATTAACTGAAACGAGCAATTGTTAAATCGATACGAATGCATCCAAATTTACTAGATAAATATATTTATTTATATAATTGTAAAATATATACATGTATATATTATCTATTAAGTTTCAACCATAATATTCACAAACATTTCTTTGCAACTTTGTATATGAAGCTAACGTGCACTTCGCCGGACAACCATTCGTGTAATGCATATAAGCATCTACATATATTGCACAATTCTTACGAAGTCCCATACATATTTAAAGTTGTTTATCATAAGACCTCTAATAATTTAGCCAGGACTTCTTCATTTCCAACAGCATTTGTGTTCAATTTGTTCCTGAATTCTGTAGAATTGAGACTTCTTAAACAAATACCACTAGGAAAATTTTGATTGCCAATTTTTGTAACAACCTTATGTTGTATTTTTTTAGCTTTTAATAGCACTTTGGAACCACCGCAATATATTTTTATAAATTTTAAGTTATTTACTTCACGGAAATTTATATACTTTTAACTTTTTTTTACAAAAATACAATTTTTGCAACAGTTCAATTTAAATTATTTTGTTTACTTCATCGATAACATATGTTTGAAATGGCTATGTATAGCTGTTTCTGTTAACTCATTGCGATGAATATTATGGTTATTTTTTAATTACCCTATCGAAAGCTGTTAGTACGTATGATAATGTACTTTTTTAAACGTCACAAGTGGGTAATCTGGTTAGTAATCTGTGGTCAGTAGAACGGATGAGCGTGTGAACGTTGTGAAAGATGATGGCAAAGAATTTATTAATAAGGAGTTTGGATCATTAATGAGAAAACATTCAATAAATCATTACTCTACGTATAGTGTTATGAAAGCTTCAATTGTAGATCGCTTCAATAGGACATTAAAAGAAATGATGTGGAAAGAGTTTAGTAACAATGGATCTTACAGATGGATTAGTATCTGTAAAGGTTTGATTAATCAATATAATAAAAAAATACATGGAACGATCAAAATGGCTCCTATTCGTGTAACTCATGAACATGAAAAACAATTGCTGAATACTATATACAATCATTTAAAATTATTTAAAGGTTTAAAGTTGGAGACTATGTACGTATTAGTAAATACAATCATGTATTTGAAAAAGGATATACACCAAATTGGACCACAGAAATATTTAAAATAAGGTCGATACAAAATACTTATCCAATCACTTTTATACTAGAGAACTACGAAAGAAATGAAATAAAAGGTGGATTTTACAAGGAGGACTTGTCACGCACCCGTTTTCCTAATACATTCTTGGTTGAAAAAATATTAAAAACCAAGAATGATAGAGCATACATATGTTAAATGGTTAGGATTTCCAAGTCAGCATAATTCTTGGATAAGTACAGCTGAAATATTTTAAAAATTAGTGATAAGTAAGCAAATAAATAAGTATGTAAAATAAAACACTATACATTACGTTTTTTTATTTTATTCACATTAAATCATTCGCTATGTCAATAACATTAGCACTAAGCGGAAAAGCTTCAATTTTAACGGCAAATTTCTTCCAGCCATTAAAATTACCGATTGGTTATGAATGTTCTCTAATTGATTTTCATTCATATAATTCGATTCCCAACGTAGACTATGACAACAATCTTTTTCATATTGGAGATAAAGTAATTGAAATTCCTATAGGTTCTTATGAGTTGCAAGACATAGCAGATTGTATAGTCGCACAATATAAAGAAAAAATGTTAATAAATCAATTGTGATTGAAGCCAACAATAACACTCTACAAACTGAAATAACATCCTCGCATGATACAATTTTCTTTGATCGAAAAAGGTCTATTAGTAGATAACTTGGTTTTAATGGTGGTTCTTTAGATCCTAGTATAAAACATTTATCGAATCTACCAGTAAATATTTTAAAAGTTAATGCCATACAATTTAAATGTAATATAATAAAGGGAGCATATATGAACAATTTTCCCGCACATATACTTCATGAGTTTACGTTGGACGTTCCTCCAGGTTATAAATTAGACGTTATCCCTAATAATCTAATCTATTTACCAGTGAATGTAAAAGAAATAACATATCTCAAAGTTTGGATTGTTGATCAAGAGGATCGTTTAATAAACTTCAGAGGTGAAGAAATAACACTTAAGGTACGGTCAAATTAGCCGTATATTAGCCTCAAAATTGTTTGGTGCTGTTTGATCAACAATTTCTTAAAACAAAAAAGAATTTGTTTTGTGGTCACATTGAGTACATTTATTTGCTCTTTTTTTTTTTGTTCAATTCGACTTCAAATAGCATCAAATATTTATTTGGGAAAACATATTTGGCTTGTGGTCACACTTGAGTAAATATTTGCTTAAGTAAAATATTTGATTAAATTTTCAAAAAACATAAATTTATTTGACCCAACTACATAAACAAATATATTAGCAAAAGGAATATGAGCGAATTCGAGGAATTTCTTGTATTAAGTTGTGGAGCAGCATCAGTACTTCTAATAGATGAAAAAAAAAATTTTAAAGACTATGGATGCGGGACTGGGCACGACGGCGAAATTATTAATGGAGCTAAGGTCAGAAACTCCAGAACTGTACCAAAACTTTTTAGAAATGAGTTCTACTGATTTCGATCATTTGGTAAGTACTACTAAAAGCAACTATAAGAACATAGTACATTTTTTCTAATCACTTTGTAGCTGAAGTTAGTGGCGCCACTCATAACAAAACAGACCACAAGACTGCGTGAACCAATTTCTCCTTCTGAACGTTTGGTTATTACTCTTCGGTACCTGGCAACTGGCGAAAGTTTTAGATCCCTGCAGTATGTTTTTCGCATCGCTCACAATACCATTAAAGGAATAATCCGAGACTTGCGATGCCATTTACAAAGTTCTGCAGCTGGACTATTTAAAAGTAAAATTTATTATAGTCGTCTTTTTATATTTCGCAATGTTTTTTAGATACCATCGACAGCAGAAAAATGGAGATCCATTTCGGAGTAATTTTCAAAGTTATGGAATTTTCCGAATTGTATCGGTTCGTTGGATGGGAAACACATTGTGATGACTGCTCCACCCCATTCTGGAAGCGAGACAAGTATCTCTTGCGTGCTTCGCTTTACACAATTATTTGTTAAGTCGAAAATACTATGTGTATTTTAACCCTAATCTTGTTGATCATTATACAGCAGACGGCACTTTAATTCCGGGTGAATGGCGAAGTGATCAGAACACAGAAAATTTTCCAAACCTTCAACCACACCGCTCTTACATAAGCCAAGATACTTCAACCATAAGAAAGGAATTTTAGCAATACTTCGTAAAGGAGAGTGAAAAAAATAAACCTACAATTAGGTATACCTACAAAAATGTACAGATTTTTAAAAGTAACCCCACAAACCAGAACAAAACTACTGTTTGAATTCTTTTAAATGTTTATTCATTAAAAAAAAAGAAAATTAAAGCTTCAACAAATTTATCCTTTCTGGATATTTTTAAATTTTCAAATTAAAATAAAAAAGTATTTAAAACTATAGAAAAATATGGCAAATAAATTAATATTTAATTCAGGGATCACAAATAACACTGTGCTAGTTCAAAAACGTAACAAGCGGGGCATCCGGCGGGTAAAGCTAATTCGAGTACGCTGAATACAGTGGCGCTAACCGTTTTTTTCTGTTAGCTCTCGTTTAAAAAATAATTAAGATTAAAAATTATGGTTCCAAGTACCTAAAAAAAAACAATTTTTTTTAATTTTTTTTTACTATTTGTTTGAAAACTCATCTTATTGGTGAACATGTGTCCAAAAGAAATTACTTTTTTTTTGGTTTTGGGATGATTTTTTATACTTTTATCGCAATACAACTACATTTTTTTTTTTTAATTTTTGAATGTTGAATCTATTCTAATTGAAAAAAATGTGTGGAATTGACAACATTTTATGAAACAACATCAATTTCCATTTCCTGATTCTTCTATATCGTCATCTTACTCTTGCAAATTCCAACAAATGTCACCTAAAAGTGATTGTAGCTTTTTGCCACTATACCAATGTTCGAGCATTGCAGTCACTTGATGAAAACGTTCGCAATGTTCATCGGATTCAGCTGGTGATTGTTCGTCGAATTTTTCTATATGGTGATGCAAAAAATGAATTTTTAATGACATTCGAACGTTTAATCTTCAATTAGTATACGCCAATTCTCTGATCGATGAATTCCGAGAACATTCTCAATGACCGCTTTCACGCAATCCCATGCCACAAATTCCACATCACTCAGTGCATTATTAAATGCCTGGTCCTTCGTCAATCGACGAATATCCGGACCATTAAGTATTGCTGTAAATAACCTTAATAGGATATCAAATATCAATTGGTCAACATTAAAAATAAAATGGATTGGAATTTATACCTTCTTTTATTTTCATGCCACTTAACCGTGGAAAAATACGACACAATTCGTAGAATGCATTTCCATCTGGGTTCAATGTTTTTAAAAAATTTCTAACAATTCCTAGTTTGATGTGGAGAGGTGGCAAAACCTTTTCGATTGACACTAGTGGAATCTCAATAATATTGTTTAGTCGTAATCTGATTTGCTCACGTAATGGCTAGTTCCGTGTATTATATTGGTCACCAACAAAATGGGTATCCCATAGACACATAAAACACATATTTTTGGTGTAGCCCAATTGCATTCCTCGTAAAAGAGCCACCACTTGTAAGTCAGTGCATATTTTCCACATATGGTCTTCATATTTTACTAAGTCGAGAATTTTGTTTAGTGATGCATATGTTTCTTTTGTATTGGTGCTCAGAGCAATCGGAACAGAATTTTTTGAATTGGTGACGTGTAACAGAACCGCTTTTAAACTGCTTTTGGGCGAATCGATAAATAATCGCCAATCTTCGGAATTATATTCATTTTGTATCGTTAAAATCAATCCGCGGATATCAGTGTAATAAGCTAGGGAATTATTATCAATGGATCTGAAAAAATTCGTAAATCGTCGATGACGATTGATTGCTCCGTATATCCGAACATCTGGTGCCAAAATATTCGCTTGTCTTAGATCCTTTGCCAAAAGAATAGATTGCCGTTGCGAAAGTTTCAAGCGTCGTACCATAATATCCAAACGATTTTGCGTGATTTCAATGTGATTACACGGCACAGTGACATTTGATGGTTGATACACCGACACACTTGTTTCTATGGTTTCAACAGATTGAAATATTGATGGCATATGTTGTTCGGTTGGGATTGATCTTTGCAGAACAGGAATTTCATCTGAATACGGCAGCGGCAATTGAGAATATGTCGTTTCAGTGTATGCTAAGGATCCACTTTTTCTTCTGTTTATACCAACGACATGATTCACACACGCTTAACATTTAGCTGCATCATGAACTTCAGGATCTATCCAAATCATTGGAACGGCAAATGGCATGGCGTCGCCAGAATTTTTCCATTTATTCAGATGATTGATGCATGTCGTAAAAACGATAGATGGTGTCCAAACCACACCACTAAGAACACTTTGTGAAAAATATTGTTCAAACAAATGAGCGATTTCAAAACTAATTTTGCGGCGACTGGGCATAATAGTAAATCTTCCACAAACATAACAGAAGTTATTTAACTTTGAACACTTTTCATTTTTAATATTTGGAAAAAAATATTTAAAAATCCGATTGAAATAATTTAGTTTATTATTGCACTAAATAATCGTTATCTTTTTACAAAGATTTTGTTTACACAAACTACTACGTTTATTACTAACATCTCCAAACAAGTAGTATTTTTTTTTCATTAAAATTAGACAGGACACTTGGGGTAAAAGTTTTCCCTCAATAAAAAAGTCCAAAAATCCCGATATTATTAACATGTTAATTCATAAATTATGTTTTTATCATTATTTTTACAGTTTTTAATGACCATGCCCACTAAAAAGGGGCGGAAATACATTTTCGTCGGTGTGATGTTTTTTTGATCGATTTAAGATGTTTTTTCGATGGATATAAATGGTAAAAAAAATTTGGTTTTTTAGGTACTTGAAACCAACCATAATTTTCAAACTTAATTATCTTTTAAACAAGAGCTAACCTAAAAAACGGCTAGCACCACAGGATTCAGCATACTCGAATTAGGTTTACCCACCGCGTGCCCCGTTTGTTACCAAAAAAAGTGTCAGATTCGAGCACAGTGTAATTATTATTTTATAAATTTTAACCAAAAAAAATCATAATGAAGGAGAAATGCTACATGATAAAGAAGTGCACCAACATAATCGTTATTACGAAGACTACCTTTTCCTGCATTGATTTTCATTTTTTTAGTTTTATTATAAAATAAAAGTTATTTTTCGAGTGTTATTTTTTGCTTGAAAAATAATAGTTATTTCTCAAGTTTTATTTTTTGCTCAGAAAATAATAGTATTTTTTTAATTTTATTTTTTGCTTGAAAATAAAATTTATTTATCCAAATGTACATATAAATGTATATTTTCGCAAGTTTTGCATAACGTTCATGCAACACAAGTTACTGTAAAAAGAGAATTTAACGCCTAGAACCCATATCAGCTGATTTATTTTCTAAGCTAAAAATAAAACTTAAAGAAGGATTATCATAGTTACCATACATTCAATCATTTAAAAATAATGATGAGATACGAATTACTCTACAAAATCAAGACATATATGTTCTTCCTAGTGAAAGCTACTTGTATATAGAGGTTAATATAAAAAACACTAAAGGCGAGTACTTTCCAAATACCAGACTAAGAAATAATTGCATTGCCTACTTATTTGATGAAAAGTAGTAGTACGTTATGAAATTAATGGTGTTGAAATTGATAATACCCGATACTTGAGGATGTCTAGTATTATTAAAAATTATGTTTCAGTTAATGAATTTGAAAGTAATCTGCTGAGAAAAGCTGGAGGGAGTGTTTCTGAAGACTTAGCTATGCAAATATTTAATTTTTATTTACTTCTAAAATTATTACTGGGATTTGCCGAGGACTTCAATAAAATAATAGTAATAGTAAACATGAACTCATTCTTTTACGGAGCTCAAATGATGAGAACGTGTATTATTCATCAGATGAAAATGAAAACCTTAGTTTATCGATTACGAATATAACATGGAGAATTCCACACGTAAAGCTTTCAGACTCTAAAAAACTACAAATAATGAAGATCATTAAAGACGGAACCACTTTACCCAAAGCTTTTCGGAGTTGGGACTGTTATTTTAATCCTACATTCTCTGGTGGAAGAAACCATATTTGGAATGTTAAGCTGTCAATAAACCAAGAGAGGCCTAGATTTATATTATTCGCTTTAGAAAACAATAAGAAATATATTCGTTCTGACTTAAAAAATATATTTAAATTCAGATTCTTATCCGTACGATGATTTATATTTGAAGATTGCAGAGTATCGCTATGCTATTTTATATGATATGTATGCAAAATTTCAACAAAATTACTATATGAAGTCCGCACAACCACTTCTTTCCTGTGAAAAGTTTAAAGACAATCCAATTGTTGTTATTGATCTAAGCTATGAAAATGAAATGGTTAAGAGCGGACGTATTGATGTGAAAATTGAGTTTGAGACTAAGATTCCCATTCCTTCAAATACAAATGCTTATTGCTTAATTCTCTATGATCGTTTAATGAAGCACACACTATATATATATATATATATATATATATATATATATATATATATATATAATTATAAATAAATAATTGTTATTCTTATTATATAGATTTATTTTAGTCACTGATCATTACATAAACACACACACACACTCATACATGCACACAAATCCATATGAATGTTTTTTTCAACATTAAAGAGAGTTAGATTGAGGGAGAATAGATACGAACATATTATGTACATATGTCTGTATGTATATGTATACATTGATTTATATGTATGTATATAAATAATTTTACAAAATTTTGAAATTATAAATTTATATTAATTTCACTATTTGTGCCCCGGTCTATGAAAAGGTGGCTTATGACTCAAAAACAAAATTTCGAAAAATTTGCTGTTAAAGATAAACAATTCATTTCGTCAGCTTCTTAGTAGTTTTTCTTTTGCATTATGAACAGTCATGCCCAAAAGGCAACCAAAATATGCAAAAGAGTATAAATGAGAAAAGTTCGTGTGTGTATATAAAGAGCGATGTTTTATGGTAAAATCGTTTTTGCAGCGTTCAATCCTGTTTTTAAATTTCTCAATTCCATTTATTATCTTGATTCTGAATTTTCAATAAAATTCTGTTTTTTTTCATTTGTGCTCTTCTTTCTCTACATTTTTAGTACACTTCTAAGCAAGTTAGGACTTTCTAGTTTTCACCACGTGAAAGAGCGTCTCAAAACAATGGAAGCATTTTTCTTGAGTCATAAGCCACCTTTTCATAGGCCGGGTCACATATTGTGAAATCCGCAGTTATTGCAGTTTTATTTATTTTCTTTACAGTTAGATTCACTAGAACAACCTTCATAACACATAATTTGTTTATGACCCTTTTTTTCCAAACATTGTAAACAAACGCACATAAGAATTTCTTTTTCCTAGAACTGCTCACTTACCGAAACAATAACAATGATTCTTAACACCATTTAGGTAGCGCTTAAAGTGCGATTTGCAAGTCCAGGGCCATCAACATTATAAGCGCTACCTAAACGGTGTTAGGAAGTTCATATGTTCTAAAAAGTTGTTTATTGAGGTCTTAGGCTCATTTTTGTAGTTGATTGTTTCCTTGAATTTTGAACGGTTTGCTACCTATGGACCTGAACAGGGGAAAAAAGGTAAAAAAATTGAATTTTTTTAAGTTTTTTGCGATTTTGACCTTGAAGATGAAATTTTTTTGATTTTATATGTTCACAATTTTTGTTCTTTATGACAAGAGCTACAACTTTACCTCAGAGAGTATATCAAAATTTCAAACGGTTTGCAAAATATGAGCTTGAGGAAATGATAATTTTTTTGCAAAAATGACATCGAGGCCCCACATCTTTGAGGGCCCATAAAAAAAATCAGGAGGACTTTGGGCAAAACTGGGAGACAGGGGTTTTTTTTTTGGCCTTTTATGACGTAGTGGTGTCCGTATATGGTTATTTTGCCATGACTTAAAAAATTACATAGTGTGTAATTATTTCTTGAATAATATAATTGTCTTTTCTTAAACTATTGGAAATTTCATTAGTTATAAATGTGAGGTTATTTATCCTCTCGTTGAAAAGGTTATTGATCACTAACTGGTCGTCGTTATTATCATTAAGTTTAATGAAGTTTCTATTTATTATTTTTAAGTCCTCATGATCTGGAGACCCTGCGATGTACTTCCATGCTGTACCTATAGCGTTAATAGATTTCTTCTGACGTAAGTTCTTTGAAGGTTTAAATGTTTGTAATATGTCAAGAGTCTGTTTGTTTTCCTGTCTAAGGATAGGGAAGAGAGCATTGTTCTTCGGTATGTCTGTGTTAATATAACTGTAGGTGTCCGTCAGAAATTCTTCATATTTGTCAAGTCTAATCAAGTGAATTAGTCTGAATGTCCCATCCTGAATCTTTGCAAGTCTGTCATTAATGCTAACTCTTTGAGATTTACTGTAGTCGAAAATTTTAACGTCAGTTGCTAGTCCTTGTTCCAGTAGTGTCAATATAAAGCCTAAGCATATTTCCATGGTCACTAGAATATTACAAAAATTGAAATATATTACTTCCTTTGATTTAACTCTATTTATATTCGCTCTAACATTTTATGTTACTTTTATGGACTCTATTTGTTTCTGTCACGATTGTCGTCGAGTTATTTACCTTTAACTTAATTAACTTTAATTAACTCCGAAGTTTGGGAAAGAGATAGTTCTCTTTCCCAAACTTCGGAGTTAATTTTGTTCCTAAGCGTTGGTCGATCCTGACATACACAACTTCTCCTGGAGTATAAGTTTTTGGTTCTTTTCTTATTGTGATAGCCTAAATCCCTTTTTTGCACTTCCTTCAGTCTTTCAATATTACTCTTTCTTGCTTCTTCAAATTTAACTGGGTATGTGCTAACTGTTCTACCAAAAAATACTTCTAAAGGTCTCTTACCTATAGTGGAGTGTATTGAATAATTATATTCGTAAATTGACCGATCAAGGAGTTCTTCGAACGTATTATGCGTTCGTTCTTTCTTTAAACATCGCATTATTTCAGATAACGTGGAGTGAAATCTCTCCACCTGCCCATTCACTGAGCTTTTATAAGGAGGAGCTCTGTATGCCTAATTGCTCTTTTACCATAAACACGATTGAGGCAGAATTCAATGATTTTTCTTTATCTATAACAATTACTTTGGGAACGCCGAAAGAGAATAGTATTTTGCGAAGAGGCTCCCTAATATATTCTATTGCTCTAGATTTCACTATTAGAGTTTGGGCATATTTAGAAAATTTGTCGCTGGCGGTTAAGACCAATTTATTATCTGTTTTATACAGGTCTATATGTACTGTGTGTCCGGAATAAGTAGGAATGGGTGTTACCTTACTACTTATTTGATGAAACACGTTATGAAATTAATGGTGATGAAATTGATCGTACCCGATACTTGGGAATATCTAGCACTATTAAAAATTATTTTTCACTTAATGAATTTGAAAGCAATATGATGAGAAATGCTGGATGGAGTGTTTCTGAAGAGTTCGTTATGCAAATACTTAATTTTTATTTACCTTTAAAATTATTACTGGGATTTGCAGATGAATTCAATAAAATAATATTAAATAGTAAACATGAATTCATTTTTTTACGGAGTTCAAATGATGAGAACGTGTATTATTCAACAGATGAAAATGAAAACCTTAGTTTATCGATTACGACTCTAAAAAACTACGAATAATGAAGATCATTAAAGACGGTACTACTTTGCCCATAGCATTTCGGAGTTGGGACTGTTATTTTAATCCTACATTCTCTGGTGGAAGAAACAATATTTGGAATGTTAAGCTGTCAATAAACCAAGAGAGGCCTAGATTTATATTATTCGCTTTAGAAAACAATAAGAATATTGATCTAAACTATAAACATGAAATGGTTAAGAGCGGACCAATTGATGTAAAAATTGAGTTTGAGACTAAGATTCCCATTCCTACAAACACAAATGCTTATTGCTTTATTCTCTATGATCGTTTGATGAAGTACACACCATTAACTGGAATTGTTCAGAAAGTTATTTAATTTAATGATTTTTATTATTTACCTTATTTTCCTTTTTGTTCAATTTAATGTAAAATAAAATTTTTAATTTCAAGAATATACATATATATATATATATATATATATATATATATATATATATATGTATATATATATATATATATATATATATATATATATATATATATATATATATTATTAAATAATTTTTTTTTAATATATAGATTCTGCTGCGACTCTCTAATTTTGTTGTTGGTTGGTCTTTTTGAAATGAGAATGACTCTATAAAAGTACACAGTCGTCAGAAACACAATTATTAAAATATGGACACGAATGCAACTTTAAAAGAGAATATAAAAAATGTTTCAAAAACAAAAATTGCAAGTGTGGAACAGGACTTATCAAACTATTTATACCATAAATTTCAGTCACTGATAATGATTCATAACACATACACACACTCACACATGCACACATAAATTCATATACATGTTTTGTTCAACATTAAAGAGAGTAAGATTGAGAGAGAATACATACGTACATACATGTGTATGTTTTGTTCAACATTAAAGAGAGTAAGATTGAGAGAGAATACATGCCTACATAGATATGTATATATGTATACATTGACTTATATCAAACGCCCCCAACCAGAGAAAGTTTTTAAAACTGGATAAAATGAGAATGTATTGGTGTTTTGCACTGAAACAAAAAAATCACATTGTTTAACATTAGTAAATACAAAAGCGTTTAATTTTGAATGAGTTACCCAATTTTAATTTAAGTTTTTTGTTAAGATAGAGTTAAAAATGGTAGCAAGTGAATATTGTATGGTTGTGAAAATTCCATACAAAAGGTTCTTATTAACAATGGTAATAGGTAGAGAAATCACACAATACAATAGCGCTTATTTAGAAACGCCCATTACTGTCATAAAATCCTTTTGTGTAAAGTTTTTTTTCAACCATAATTACGTTAATTTATTTTTCATTCTGAACTATTAAAACTAATTTCGTATTTTCCAATTTAATAATATGCAAATAAACTATTCATGCATGCGTACCCGTATATCATTTTTTGTGAAAATAAAACAAATAAATGCTTATATTAATCTAATACAAAAACTAATAACAAATATTTTTTATATTGAAATAATAACTATTACTTCAAACAGACAAAATTTTTGGTTATGGTTAAATATTTTCAGTGTACTTATTTTATTACACAAAGCGACATAAACCTGCTTTGTTCAAAGTTGGCAAGCTACTGACTACAAACTTTATATGTTTTGTTCTCTTTGTGAGAGTCTCGTTGCGATTGTGTGTGTGTACACAGAATACAGAGGGGTTTGCGTGGGTCTCTATGCTTATATGTAAGTTTATAAATAATTTCACAACATTTTGAAATTATAAATTTATATTAATTTCAATATATTATGCAATCAGCAGTTATAACTCTCCCACCGAGATGTTGTTTTATTTCTTTTCTTTACATTTAAAATCACTAGAACAACCGCCATAAAATATATATAATTTGTTTATAACCTATTGTTTACCAAACATTGTAAACAAACGCACATACATACATAAGAATTATTTTTTTTTCCTAAAATTGATCACTTACCGAAACAATAAAATATCGAATATTCAAGTATGTAAAGTAATAATTCAATAATTCTAATAATTTAAAGTGGAACAATAAACTCTTGGCGAAATCATTGTTTACGAAATCATTGTGTACGATTTTAGAGCATTGAACCCTAGAAGTTAAGCAATATTATATTTTTTTTTTCTTATTCATAATGAGGAGCAAAGAAATTATTGATTCATCAACATAAATCAATGCGATCAAATACACACGCTTAACATATTACTAAAATTTTAAATAAACATAATAGTGCAAGGGTATTCAAAGTACTTTGTGTTAGTAACTTCAAAGGCATTGAAAAGAACGGTAGTTGCGGATATCAAAAAATATTCTCATTTTGAACACACAACAAGAAATACCTATAGAAATATTGTAATACTGTGATATAAATTAATATATAAATATGTAAACAAAAAAGTTACTTATACACGTTAATGAAATAAAACCTATTTACATAAATGCATACTTTGTATTAAAAATGATAAATAATAACGTAAATATTGAACATTTTGTGGGCACCGACAACGATAATAATATTTATAATAAACAAAATTGTCCAACAAGTTGGATAAAATACGGTGAATTATTTTGCAATGAGTTAGGCCAGCCAAAATTTGTTTGTTCAATTTGTTTAGAAAAAGCTGACAACAGCATTAGTAATGCATTCAATACAAGTGAAGTTTCACTTCTCATGAAGACACATATGTACATATGAATGTAAATAGTAATTCCTTGAAATCTTTTTGAATATGATCGTTGGTATTAAAAATATTTAGCATCACAAAATACCAGTTTTATTGAGGAACAAAGAACTTATTGATTCATCAGCATAAATCCACTTGTGTAAATAAATAGAATATGTAAATTTTCTTACTTCACACTAATGGGGGATAAACTTAAAATTTTTGATTCATCAACATAAATCTATGCGATCGAATACACACAAGGAGGCCTACTTTTAAAATTTTAAGTAAACATAATATGATGGGAATTTGCTGATGTTGTACTATTTTAAGTAATTCAAGTTGATATTCATACACTTCTCATATAGGTACATACATACATATGTATGTAAATAGTAATTCCTTGATTTCTTTTTGCACATTCTCGCTAACGCGAGAATGTGCTTGGCAAAATTTTTGTTTTGTTGGGGATGGAGAAAAAATTAAAAAAAATATTGTTTTATCAGCATAAATCCATATCGATTAATCATCATAAATCCACTTGGTTTAGTTTCATGCTCTTTACATAACATACATAAAAACATTCAACTCCATAAACATCAATGAGGTCCAAAAAACACACACACACAAAAACTAATTAATTTAAATAATCCTTATTCTAAATATTACCTCTCACATAAGAAGTGGTCGGATCTAAAATATACCAAAAGAGAAAAAAAAATCTGCTTTTGGTTGTTGTATATTTTTGTCGCGGACTGTAGCACGATATATCACAAAAAGTATGCGGGTGGACATACATACATACATATACAAAAATATAAACTGTAAACAATTCTCATTATCAAAAACGGCTGATGATCTTTCATAAAAGGTGGTCTAAGCTTTAGTCTTTCTCTCTCTCCCTCTTTCTCGCTCTCATTTGAATCAGTGTTGGGATCTGACAATGTTTAAATTGTACCGCTCTAATGATCAAATTGTACCAAATCGGCGTCAATTGTACCAAAATTTGGCATTAAATAAAAAAACTACAACTACAAAACTGCAACTACAGGTAGCATTCCATTCCCATTATGCTGAGACCCCTTACAGCAGACCAATCATCTACATAGCTGGAGCAACAACCGCACAGCGAAAGAAAGCTGCGACAAATCATGTTAGATGTTTTTGAAAGAATATTTTTTACACATTATGTGATTTTATAGAAAAATGTATTTATTTTTTAATTTATGTGCTGCCAATTACTGGATAGAAAAATCGATTTCAATAATGAATTCCACCAAATCTCGACTGCAAAATACATGCTAAAAATTTTATGTATTGAAATAAGGTAAGTGGCACACATCTTGATTTTTAGTAATATTGAATAAATTTAATTCCTATAAAACATATTCTAAATAAAAACACGGTGACAAATACCTTAAGGATGGGTACGTACAGGTCACCATTTATTATAATAACCACTATTTTTGATTGTTTAAAATAAAAATTTTACCTTTCTCGTGTTCAGTAATCATTTTAAGTAAAAAGTAAAATATTTATGTATATATTTTGGCGACTTTTTCTCTATTTTTGGCGAATTTAAGCTATTTTGATTAAATTTCTTTTTTTGTGATTTGTTAAAAATATTTTTAAATTTAAAAAATATTGTATATATTAGAGACAAATTTGTACAAAAAACTGGTTTGGCGATTTTTCACATCGATTTTGGAGAAATGAGTGAAAATAAATCTGACAACCCTGGTAACATTGGTTTATGTTATTTGTAGCATTTTGTTATTATTGGTTGTTTGTGCAAGGGTATTCAAAGTACTTTGTGTTAGTAACTTCAAAGGCATTGAACAGAACGGTAGTTGCGGATATCAAAAAATATTCTCATTTTGAACACACAACAAGAAATACCTATAGAAATATTGTAATACTGTGATATAAATTAATATATAAATAAACAAAAAAGTTACTTATACATGTTAATGAAATAAAACCTATTTATATAAATGCATATTTTGTATTAAAAATGACAAATAATAACGTACATATTGAACATTTTGTGGGCACCGACAACGATAATAAAATTTATAATAAACAAAATTGTCCAACAAGTTGGATAAAATACGGTGAATTATTTTGCAATGAGTTAGGCCAGCCAAAATTTGTTTGTTCAATTTGTTTAGAAAATTCTGACAACAGCATTAGTAATGCATTCAACACAAGTGAAGTTTCAGTTTTTTGGTGGCACATTCAACAACAACATATTTCAGGAGAATATGAAACTATACACAAAACTTCATCAGAAATTGAAAGTTTCGAAACAAATAGCGCTAAGTCTGAAGTATCATATGGTGTAATCAGCACTAGAACAGACGAACCAGCAGATATTAACGATTACAGAACGGTGAGAACAAAAAATTAACGATCAAATTATTCACCCCTATCGTAAACATTTATTCCCACGAAATATTTTCCCATTTCCCAAAATTGCAATCGTGAATAAGTTTTCCCATTAGAGTATTCCCTTTTTTATATGTAATTCAATTGAGAATAACAACTGCAAAAATATTTACATTTATATAAAATTCCCCTTATCGTAAAATTTTTTTTCCTTCGTATAATTTTCCCTTTTCCCTTCGATTTGTTCACATCACTTATACTGGGCATAAATGAATTCTCTTACCGAAGAGTTAAATAGTGCTGGCCCTCCAATAATAAATGTCTCCGAGTGGAAAAAGGTAATGATATTTTGTTCGTAATATTGTTTTTTTATTACTGCACAAAAAGTTCATTTTATTCACACACAACAGGTATGGATAGATCGAAAAAGATATGTCCTAGCAAAAGCTGCCACGAATTTAAAAAAGCAACGAGAGACGGGAGGAGGGCCAAACCAGACAAAGTTGCTCTCTGAAATCGCAGCTTTATTTACCCTATAAAATTCAATAATTCTAATGCAAAAGTTGTTAGAAAAGTATATTTTGTAAAGGCAAATAATAAATTAACTTACAATGCATCGGGTAGTTCCAATGGTTTAGATGCATCCCGCAAACGTCTACGAACAATGCGTTGTTCTCTACAGCCTTCTTTCTTCCTGCAGTAAAATAAATGCACCGATTCTAAACATGGTAGATTAAAACTTTTCTTGACCACAATTAATTCCAATTTGTTTATTTTGATCTTCTTTTCTCTTATTTAATTCACTGCAAACTGATAGCACTAAATAAGGGAACAAAAATTTCACGGGAGATTCACGATCGCAATTTTCCCTTCGAGGGAAATGGAAAGTTCATGGGAATAAAAATTTCACATGTTATTCACGATAGGGGTGATTATTTACATATTTTTTGCTTTTGACAAATTATGAGAAACGCTTTGTACTTTATAGAAAATGGTTTTAATTTTATAGGTATGTTCTCTTCGATGTATTGGTATGGTATCTTTTATATAGGCAGCGCCCTAGATGAATTCCATAAAACTATATTGGTTTAAGCATCAATTTGTGCAGTAGAAGTCTGCTATTTAAATTAAGGGAAGAGTTTCTGCCAATATGCTAGTTTAGTTGGAATAATTTTATATTCCTTTGTGTTAATTTTGATTCTATATGGTTTCGCGGTATCATTGGTTATTTATATGAATAAGGGGAAGCGTACACGTAATGTTCTGAAATTCCTTAATTTATTTACTCTTTTTGGCATTTTATATATACATACTTATGTCGACATCTATATTTATCTTTTAATTCTTTAGCCGTTATATATTTAAAAATGTTATCATTATCATTTAGTACGTACTTTTTTAATTTAAATGTTTTTAATTTTAATAAAAGTATTTCTACTAATCTTGAAAATTTGAAATTTTATTAGTCGCACTATTTATATTACATACAATGAAATTTGTAGTCAAGCTTGAGTTCATTCTATTCCTTCTAAGAAAGAAGCAACAACAAATATATGGTGGTAAATATTAAAGTATAAACATTAAAAACAAGAGGGAAACTTTAGGTAGTGGTAGACTTCGTTCTCACCAATTGATGATTGAATACAGATTTCTCGTATTCCTGTATCTAAGTTTGGTTGGTTAAATAGCTGATGCTTACAACTAAATTAAGATATTACTGTAATAATTTTAAGTTTGTTCATATAAAGATATGGAAGAAGACTCAATAAATTTAAAACTTAAAACTAAACACTACTCAAAGTAGACAGATAGGAAGAGTGCTGATGACAGACGTAGCAGTCTAGAAAATGTGCATTCCGCTCTGCTGGTGTCTAAAAAATAAATTTTCCCAATTTTTCTTTAATAATATCACCTATTTGGTAATTTAATTTATTCTTTCTTAGAAGGAATAGAACGAACTAAAGCTTGACTACAAATTTCATTGTATGTTTTTCTACTAATGTTTCTGAAAACATAGCATTTTCGCTTCTATGTATATATGTAAAATGTTCAATTTAATAAATTCTATATGTATTTTGAACTTCCTCGTGCATCGAAAAAGACGACGTATGTATAACGTATGACGGATTCTATGTGCCCGGCCTTTAGTTCCTAACAAACAAATATTCTTGTTTGATCTCTTAAAATATATATGTACATACATATGTATGTGTAGAAAAACGCATGTAAAAGTATGCAGAACAAAACTAAGATAGTATGAGTTTTCGGGGACAAAGTGGACTCCGAATGTCACAGTAAACATTTCAAGCCTTGAAGCACTTTAGCACAATTTTTACCGCAAAATTTAATACATATTCTTTAATCCATTTTTTCAAAAGTCAAAAATCAGTTGTCCACAGACTACTAATAAAAATTGGCTGATACCCTGAAGATAACGTGACTAGTCCATACACACACGTAAATTATATGCCGTAAGGGACTAGGAATAGTCCAAGGGTAACCCAGGTGTATAGAGAAAACATTTAACATTTCGATGTCCTAGGGCTGGACCATATAACTCAGCTTTGCATTACATGGGAGTAGTTTCAAAACTACTCTATGTCACTACACGATGGAACACTTCAGAGGGTTTGTTTTAAAACTTTCTTTTTCTATTTTTACAAGTCGCCGTTTGTGTCGCGCTCTACAGTCCATATTTCTTTTTATTAATAATAATTTTATATTAATTACATATGTACTTTTATAATAATATTAATTTTACCACTTTATATTGTACAATGTACATACACAAAATTGTTTACGTAAATAATCAATGGATGGCATCAGATTTACCACTATGTAATCTTTCAACAAATATCATACTAGTACCTAGTTCTAACTGCACGAACTGTACAGCTATTGGAAACTCTTTATGCAATTGTTAAAACGCGAACACTTGTCGTTTAACAATAGACTCTTGTTGGAAAATAACATAGTCCATGACTGCATTACATAGGACCATGTTGTAGCTAGTCCATTTCAGTTACAATAGACTACATAGCCCAATATAATCTGCAGTAATAATTCCAACATACATATGTATGTACATATGACTAACACATGTGTATCAACATAAAAAATTGATTATCGAATGTACACAGCCCGCTCGAATGTACACTTCTTTTTTTTCAAAAACATCGATCCTTTTATAGAAATAATTTTGGTTGTTGTAATGATCTTATCAGTGTGTTTTTTCTTATCCTTTGTTATTGTATATTCTAATCGCTATGTTAGTTGTTATTTATGTTCTTATTACTAAAAATGGTTTTACACGGCGTGTATTTGTCATATGACTTGTCAGTTTGATAACCCATATGTAATTTCATGTGTTTGTCAAAATAGCCATTTTACATACGGTTTTAATTTTTGCTTTCAAACGTACATGTGACATAACCTACAATATATAATTTTGCCGCCACACATTTTTTTTATTTCCAACCACAGCTGATGCAAAGATGCAAACCTAGTGCTTTTACCGCATCTTTAGCGCTTTTGGTACCACAAAAAGCATAAAAAAACAAAATATCTAGTCGGCATTACAGGATGTCAGATGCTTTGTCACATCAAAATAGAACACGTTCTAAATGAAAAATGTCATATGTATTGTACACATGGAAAATACACATTTGTTTGAAGTAAATTTGAGATAAAAGTTTTACTGTCGGATAATTTCATCTATCCAGAAAATAATTGACAAAGGTAAAAAACTGTTGCTGTTCGTTGTCAAAGGTATTTACTCACATTTTATTCGCATCAAACGTATTTACACGAGGCAAACTAGAGTTTTTGCGAAGACGAAGAAATTATCAGTTGAAATTTGATCTGAGATTTTTACCAAATTTAATAGAGGTATATCGCCATCAGAATTAGTCCTACAAAATTTCGCATAAAACTGTGTAAAATTTGGTATAAAAAAAGAAGACGAAAACTATTGAAAAGTTAAAGGGTGTTGATAAAAACGTACGATGTCCCAAAGGAATGCAGAATATTTTAAGGTACAATTATAGATAATCAGTGATGCAACACTGATTCGCAGGAAAAGAGGTTAATATAAAAACATATGTTGTGCATAAAATAGTCGATACTACGCCAGCGAAGCAATCAAAAGGTGTCTCCTTTGCTCTGGAGTTCATTACGAACTCTACAGTTTTGGTATATGTATTATGGACAGGTAAGGCTGCATTTCAGTTCCTGTTTTTGTTTGACAAACATTTTATGCACTAAATAGATTTGTGGTAATACGGTGATATTTAGGGGTTGTCTATCATACTATGGATTTGTCGACTTGGTAGCGATAGATGGTACCTTAAACTAGACTACTTATATTAAAATTTTAAACAAACATACCTGTAAGTCTAGAAATATACTTTTTCCAACAAGACTGGATTCTATAACACGACTATCATCCATGTCACAAATGATGGATTCCTACCAACTTTTTTAAATACATACAATAGGATGTTCTTTCGTGGCCTTATCAGGGCCCTGATCCTAAAGTTATTGAAAATGTTTGCAGAGGACCGTTGATAGGAATCGAAAACGCGATATTATACTAGAAAGGGGAGAAATTTGGTTTAAATTGACCCCAGAATTATTAGCCTTAATTCCAGCTAGTTTACAGGCTGTTATTGATGCAAAGGTGGTTTTACTAAGTATTATTTAAGTTTATTAAATATGTGGCTAATTATTTACTTCCAAGAACTATAACTAAGAGCTCATTTTACGGAATATGTATGTAATAATATGTTTGTTGTGTAAATACTTTGCCTATGGCTGTATATACATATATGTATGTATATATCGAACATAAACAGCCACAACAGGGATGGTAAATAAAATTTTAAAATTGTACTAACCGGCTTCTAAACTTGTACTTTTTGGACTCAAATTGTTCTCAATACATTTTGTATGTTAAGTAAATTTTTAATCATAATATAATAAACATAATTTTGTTACAATCTTTATTATTAAATTTGGAATTATTTTCTTTATTTCCATGATATTTTCTCATTAGTAAAGAATAGAGTGACAAAAATCTATTAATCCGCATATTTATATCGCACGCATTTAATATAAGTTTTGTTTCTCAAAATTTGGAAATATTCTTATGTTGAACTAAAAAGATATGTTAAAATAATGTAGGATTTTTGTGGTTGTCGATTCTTCGCAAAAAGTGGAAACATTTTAATCGAGCTAATACACTATTGTTAAGCAGACCATATTTTAAACATAACCTTTTTAGTGCTTTCTGTGTTAAGACAAATTAATAACATGTAAAAAGAGGACAGATCTGCATTGACATCTTGGCAATGATTTTAAGAAGAAGGTAAAAAGTAAAAAAATTTGCCCTTATCATAAGTTTCTCCTTGTAGTAAATAATCTATTTTTTTTTCGAACAAAACATTCCATGTGATCTAAACACCTATATGCTATTAGCTACTTTCATTAAGTAAATGAAAGTAGCTAATAGCATATATCCTAACTAAACCCTTGATCGCTTTCCCATTATTACTCTTATTACAGGCTACCTGGTCCACATGTTTCATTTAGTCCGCAAAATGAAACATGTGGGGAACTTTTTTGAATTGTACCAAATAAATTGGTGTACCCAAGGCGAATTTATATAAGGTGGCACCGCCGCGACAACAAATACAACACCAAAAACACCCACATTCATGTAAATATACATGTTTATTTATGAATGTTTAAAAATTTCTCATAAATGAACATAAAATAATTTTCTGTCAATCGCACATACAGAATATAGAAATAATAAATTATGAAAAATTAACACAGAATTGTAAATTCTCAAATATGTATGTGCACTTGCGTGAACAACAAAATATTTTCTCATTTATTTTGACCAGAAAGAAAAAAATGATTCATCGCATTCATGAAAAAACAGAATATATTTTGTAGTCTCTTCAACATGTATGAGAAGAAGCAGCTAAAAAATAAAATGTACACATTCACGTACTCTGTATTCGGGGTTCTTAGAATTTGATCTTCGAACAGGTTTATAAAAATTTAAAGTTGTGAGTGATTATGATTTAGTGTGCGATATATTTTAAAGGGACTAGACGCGATTAAAATACATCAAGTAGTATTGGGAATATGTGTTGTGTGTTACACAGACGATGCTGGATGAATAATCAAAAAAATTTTAATTTCTACCCAGCATGGTCGATGTCACGCTTATGTACATAAATATGACATCAAGCAAGAGTATGTGAGCAAACCCTAAAGGCCGGGGCCAAGGCATATTTAACCAGGTGACTGCACAAGGCGGAGCTAATATTAAAGAGAAATTTTTTCAAATTTTTTTATATGGAGTTTGACATTAATCAGGTTTTTTAAGAGAGAATAATATCTATTTTACTGTCAAAATCCGGGGCACATAGAATCCGTCATACGTTATACTTCGTCTTTTTCAACGTACAAGAAAGTAGAAATACAGCTTTTCTTATGAGTGTTGTCACAATGAGTACGTTTCCGTTTGTTTCTCTCTCTCTCTCAAAATTAAATTTTTGTGTTGAGTGAAAGCAAAAATAAAACAAAATACAACAAAATAATTTAATTTAATAGAGTAAAATGGAGAAAAAAAGCTTTTCTCGTGTTTTCTTTTCTAATTTAATATCCGTCAACAAAGTACTCATTGTGTCAACCTCTTCCATTGTTACTTTGATTTCAATTGAGCGCTTTAAAGTATTACGTATGACGGATTCTATGTGCCCCGGGGCACATAGATATATAGTATCGGAGGTTTAATAAAAATGGTTTTACACTGCGTGTGTTTGTCATATGACTTGTCAGTTTGATAACCCATATGTAATTTCATGTGTTTGTCAAAATAGACATTCTACATACGGTTTATAATTTTTGCTTTCAAACGTACATGTGTAATTACATCTCACATAACCTACAATATATATTTTTGTATTGCCAACCACAGCTGATGCAAAGATGGAAACGAAGTGCTTTTGCCACGCTTTTAGTGCTTTTGGTACCACAAAAAACCTAAAATAGCAAAATATCAAGTTGGCATTACGGGATGTCAGATGCTTTGTCAAAATAGAACACGTTCTAAATGAAAAATATCATATGTATTGTACACATGGAAAACACAGATGTTATATTTCAAAAGGTTTACATGATGTGAATTTACACATGGAAAAGTGACAAGTCATATGACAAATACTCGCCGTGTAAAAGCACTTTTACGAATGCAATTACTATGTTATTAAAATTTAAATGATATGTTAATTTAAGTAAACGGGTTATCAGGGCTTGTCCCTATAGTTCTTGTCTTTATTTATTTATTAAATGTTACAATACAATTACAAATTATATTCTAACTTAAATTATACATTATTATATCATAGTAGCCAAAACTTTTACTGGTTGTAGTTTCTAATTTTATTAGCAAAGTTTATAATAACTGATTATTGTTAAAATGCGATCAAGTAAAAAATGAGTAGATTTTATTAAATACACAGTTGCTGCATTTACAATTTTTTAGCAAAGTATGCAAAATTAATTTTGTTGAATAAACTTGTAATTATTAAATTGTTTATCAACCAAGTATCGTTTTGTTGTGTTAATTTTGCTGGTTGAATTAAAACAGTTGGTTTAATAATATAAATAAATTTATTATCAAATAAAAATACAGTTTTTGTGTTTATAATTTTTAGTAAAGTATAAATTTATTATCAAATAAAAAATGAGTAGATTTTATTAAATACACAGTTTCTGCGTATAATAAATATGTATATGATTACTAAATTGTTTTATCAATCAAAAGAGTGGAATAAATTTTATGCACAATATCTTAAGAATGAAGAAAAGAAAACTGGAAAAAAGCAGGAATTGCTAACGAGAAAGATGGGAAGGTTTTTAAATACGAAGCATTAAAAGTTGCGCGCAAAATCCCAAAATAGTTCTCTATTGGAGAACTTACATATGCTATAATAAAGTAAAAGGATCAGAGATAGTGTTTCTCAGTTGTAAACATCTCTGTTCAAAATGTTTAAATGTCCCGTATGTAGGCAGTAAATAGTACTGCTCCTTGCCTCGATAGACCTATTGGTAGCCCGCTAGTCTATCAGTCTAGAGTTTGCTGGCTCGATTCCCGCCAACGACTCTGGGTGTTTTATGTAGACAAGCAAAAAAGCTTCGAAGAGTTATTGTTGTCATTAAAAAAATGCATAGAATTTTCCAACATTCCCCTAGAATCTATCATCAGCGAGCAGTCGACCATATCTAACTTGCCATAGTGTGATGGGAAGTGATGATTATGATGTTAATGAAGATTATCAGGTTGCGGATGAAGACTTTGAATTGTATTTAATCAGCTTATATTTGTTTAATATAAAATATAAAAATAAAACTAAAAACATAATTTCATCCATACAAGTTTCCTGTTATGTACTTTCGAAATATATAGGGAAAACCTTGAACAATATAATCTCACATAACTATAATAATAAAAATTCAAATAGACTGAAAGAACAGCTCAACAAACTTAAACTGGATAAAAACGAAATTTTATCTCTCTAGATGTCATTTCTCTTTTTACGAATATACCAATTAATAAAGCAATAAATATTATAATGGACAAATGGAATTTGATAAGTAAATATACAAAAATCCCTAAATCTAAATTCTTAAAAATTCTACGCTTTTGCTTAAATGACAATAATTATTTTGTCTATAATAACGAGTTTTATTCCCAAATTTTTGGCATGCCGATGGGAAATCCACTGTCTCCTACTATTGCGGATATTGTCTTGGATAACTTACTAGACGAAACTCTCATTGAGCTAAAAACTAAAAATATCAATTTCAAATACATAACCAAATATGTAGATGACATACTGGCTATAATAAACACTGACGAAAAAGACGAAATTTTAAAAGCTTTCAACAAATACCACAAAAAGATATAATTTACAATGGAAGTAGAAAGTGAAAACGCTATCACTTACTTAGACACTAAGTTATTCAGACAAGGAACCAAAATAGTTTTCAATTGGTACAAAAAAAAAACACAGCATCTGGCAGAATTATTAATTTTAACTCTACACAGCCAAAAAGCCAAATAGTGAACACGGCCAAAAATTCTATTCGCAGAATATTGAATATAAGTGATACACAGTTTCATGAAGACAACATTAAAAGAACACTGAGAGAAAACAGCTTCCCTACGAACATAATAAATTCGTTGGTAAATGAAATATATAGAAAATTAAGAACAACATAAGCAAACAACAGTGTTGGCGCAACATATATTTGAAACACGTCATACAGCTGATCTTGAAGGAGTTAAAATCTTAGATAAAGAAAACATTGAAAGGAAAAGGTACACTATAGAAAGCTTGAGAATTCAACAAAAGAGATAATATGCGATGAATTTAAAAGAAGACACGGACAATAAAAACGCGAACTACAGAGTGACAATACTTTTAAACAAGCTGTGATATTAATTTAAGTTGTGTTGTTTCGTTTGAAATTAATTAATGTTATTTTTCAATTTTGTGTTATATGTTCCTTGCATTTCGTTTTAAAACCAGAAATGCAAAAACAGAAAAATTTTACTGTAAGTTTCATAAATATTTAAGCCATAATTTGATAAATACTTTAACGATTTGTAATGTTTTTGATAAATTAGATATCCCTTGAAAAAGTCAACAAATAATTGACGAAACGTCGGGAAAAATGTAAAATACATTGTTTTATTTACATTAAAGAAGTCAGGCCTTATTAGCTTATTTATTAAATAAAGAAAACTAAATTTAGTGTTTTTATTTACGTTTTTATTAAGAATTTCTTTTTTCAAATTTTCATTATCATTATTTATGTGTGCCAGTGTGTGTGTGTGTGTGGAGAATAATTAAAAATACGTTTGTAAAGATAAATGCCCTTATTCATAAAAAACTAAAGTTTACTTTAGGCATACTTTATGACAAATTCTCATACAAAATTTGTCATAAAGAATACTTTAACTAAACTTTAATTTTTATGAATGTCACATATTGTTCGTAAAATGTTTTACATCTGCAAACGTTTAAAGATTTTTAATGAATATTTTCACAATAATATTAACATACAAAAATAAATTACATATATAATTATTCATTCTTAATTCGTTAGTTAATTTCAGAAATAAATTTAAATGTTGCTCCTCAATCTGGTTACTATAGCTCTGTTCAGTAACTGAAAGTATTAATTGTTACTCGAAAGTGTGCATTAACTCGAAAAACCAGCAACGTGAAAGCAAAATAAGAGAACAAAAATGTGAGAGAAAAAAATACTTGCAAGTTTTTGCTAGTAATATTTTTACTAGCAAGAATAGATCAATCAGCTGTTTAGGATTTTTTTACAAAATATTTTTTTTGGAAAATTTGTATGAAAAAATAAATTTTTTGTAATATTAAAGATAATTTATGTATTTAGTAGTTAAAACAATATAAAAGTAAATAAAATTTCGTTGGTGTATTGTTTTTCTTTAATTTAGCGAGGGTGATAAAATTTAGGTTTTCCATTTTAAATTTAGGTTTTAATTTTATGTCTTTTTGTTTTTAAATAATAAATAGTAAACAAATCGGGGATGATACATTTAGTGCAACTATATTATTTTCTGGTACAATTCTGGTTTTAAAATTAGTATTGTACAGTTTTTTATACGTTTTGGATATAATACATATTTATGTGTTTTGGCGCTCGAAATATTGAATAATATTAAAAATTTATTAATAAAACATAAAAAGAGTTTTATTTAAATAAAGTTATGACCTTGAGCCTGAAATAAAATTCAAATAATAACAAATCATAAGGTCAAAGAAAATAAAAACCAAATTAATGTAAATATTTCAGAAATTACTTTGAAATAAGAATGTTTATTAGCACTGACTAGCCAAAAATATTGACATTTAAAGCTTAAATACACCATAAACCGCTTCAAAAAATACCCAATATTTTACAACAATAATTTTGTTTTTAATTATTGTACTTTTGTTTTTGTAGTTTGATTGCTTAAAACTTTATTTCTATGATTTCCTTGAGATTATCATCTGTTTGAATTTCTTTAAAAGTGACATTTCTGGCTAACTCCGGTATATTATTTATATTTTCCATTTAAGTTTTCATTTTAGGTCTTTTTGTTTTTAAATAATAATTAGTAAACAAATCAGGGATAATACATTTATTGCAATCGTACTTTTTTCGGTACAATTCTGATTTTAAAATTGGCACTGTGCAGTTTTCAATATATTTTGAACAATACACATATTTGTGTTTTGGAATATAATTAATGTAAATATTATAGATATTTTTTTGAAATAAAAAAGTTTATTAGCACTGACTAACCAAAAATATTAACATCTAAAGTTTAAATGCATCATAAACTCTTTCAAAAACTACCCAATATTTTAAAACAATAATTTTATTTAAATTATTGTGCTTTTACTTTTGTTGTTTGATTTATTTATGGTTTAATTGAGATAACTATTATCAGTTTGAACTTCTTTAAAGCGACATTTCTGGTTATCAAGGGTAGATTACTTTGTGTTTGCCCTTTTAGTACAATTACGTTTATAAAGGTACTATTTGATGGTCAAATCGGTACAAGTTTTAACTTCTTCCTGACGCCACCTTAGTCTACTTGCTAATTTCTGCTAGTAAAGCGTTTCTTTACTTTTTCATATTTAAGAGAGTAATTATGTAAATTTCTGTTTTACTCTCTCGTTTCTAGTTTCTGCTAGGAAAGTTACAGATAGCTTTGCCACAAAGAAAAATATTTTCCTACCGAAGTCTTCCCTAAAATCTACCAAAACCTAGAAAAACTTAAAAACCCAACTAACTTTTTTTATCATAAATTAATTGTATCCTTTATTTTGTCAACTACACAAATTCGTTTGCATTGCTTTCATAATATCATTTACTACGTTTTCTTTCATTCATTTTAGAGTATGTAAACTTGTACTTATGTACATATATATTTTTTTAATTATTTTAGTTAATTGTATAGAACTTTTTATGCACTTTTTGGGAAAATAATTATTAATTATAATTATTAATAATAATTTTTTTACCTTTTTTCCCCTGTTCAGGTCCATAGGGAGCAAACCGTTCAAAATTCAAGGAAACAATCAACTACAAAAATGAACCTAAGATCTCAATAAACAACTTTCTAGAACATATGAACTTCCTAGGAATGATTCTTAACACCGTTTAGGTAGCGCTTAGGTAGCCGCAAAAGTGAAAAACTTTCAAAATTCCAAACGGTTTGCAAAATATGAGCTTGAGTAAATGATCATTTTTTTGCAAAAATGACATCGAGGCCCCACATCTTTGAGGGCCCATAAAAAAAACCTGGAGGACTTTGGGCAAAACTGGGAGACAGGGGTCTTTTTTTTTGGTCTTTTATCACGTAATGGTGTCCGTATATGGTTATTTTTTTCCGTGTTGCACTGTGAAACCAACCAAACTGCCAAATCGTTCATAAAAAAAGAAAACTACCAGTTTTGGTCTGATCGGACCAAAGTGGCATCCCTGGTTACTGAACAGATCTAATATAAAATAGTTTTTGGGTATATAATTTTTATTTATTGAAGATGTGACGTCCTTAGTAACATGCGAAAAATTTCGAAGGAGATGCCAAAAAAGCTTATTAAAAAGCAGAAATTTTTATTTTCTTTTTCATTTTTTTTATTTAAAAAAATAAATAATAAGACAGCGTAATAAAATCAAGACGAAAACCTTTTTGAAAAAAAAAAAAACAATAAGTTACCCTTATAAAATCAAGTAGAAAACCTAAAAAACCTTCTTGAAAAAAACCATAACTTATAAATTTTGTTCCATTTTATTAGAAATTTAGACACTGTTTTTTCTGTGTGTAGATCCTTAAAATTTTGCAGCACTAATCCCCGAGGTACCTCCCATACAAAGTGAAAAATTATTATCGTGTATAGAGAACTTCAATAGGTAGAGTCTTGAAACTTTGCACAAGTAATTTTATTTTATTTAAATGGCCACTACTTTTCCCTTGTTTTATAGATCATTGTTTGTCTTAATTATTATGTTATTATTTAGAAAAGTTCACGAACACGCCTCCTGCCAAGCCTAAGCAAATATATCTCCGATACATATTTTATTTTGAAATTATACTTTATTTAAAAAAAAAACTTGAAAAACAATCAGTCAAAAAAATAACACTTCACTTCAATTTGTACTAATATTAAACTCTAAATTAAGATCAAATTAAAAAGAATTATAAAGGATGCATTTATTACGTTGAGCAGGATTTGTATATTCTAATTAATACCTTCTTGCATGTTCTTTATTTGTAATAACGTCTGCACAACGTTTTGGCATCGAATTTACAATATTATGGCATCTTTCCTTCGGAATTTTATTACAGATTTGCTGGACAGCTGTCCAAAGCGCTTCGTTGTTAGTTGGTTACATTTGAGACACTGTTTTATATCTGTCCATAAATTCTTAATTGGTCTGGGCTCTGAGCGGGCCATTCCATCACATTGACTTTATTGTCCCGAAACCACTTTATCGCAAGCTTGCTTGTGTGCTTCGGGTCATTATCTTGCTGGAAGACCCACACCAATGACATTTCTTCAGAAGCATAAGGGAGCATTACTTCCTCATACATAAATGTTATTATTGTGGTTTTGTAGGTCTTACGCCATTGTAAGATCCACCGTGTTTTATGGTTTTAGTTTTGGGTTGAATTCTGCGTTTGGTTTGAATACTGCGTTTGGGGGACTTCTTACGTAGGAACGTGATCCCTTGCTTCTAAATAATACAATTCTGGACTCATCTACCATTTATTTTTCATTTGGAATGAGAAACTACATTTTGTCGCTGTTGCTATTATTTTGTCCGGCACTATATGTTTGTATAGATTTTGACAACTGCAAAGGCAGCGAAAAAGCCTGAATTCGCCCATGCAATCACGCGACTTGCATTAGAAAAACAATTTTACCTTTTCAAACATTAGTTAGCATGTGGTAACGTACTTTAAAAAATGTTATTTATTAAATAAAGAAAACTAAATTTAGTGTTTTTATTTACGTTTTTATTAAGAATTTCTTTTTTCAAATTTTCATTATCATTATTTATGTGTGCCAGTGTGTGTGTGTGTGTGGAGAATAATTAAAAATACGTTTGTAAAGATAAATGCCCTTATTCATAAAAAACTAAAGTTTACTTTAGGCATACTTTATGACAAATTCTCATACAAAATTTGTCATAAAGAATACTTTAACTAAACTTTAATTTTTATGAATGTCACATATTGTTCGTAAAATGTTTTACATCTGCAAACGTTTAAAGATTTTTAATGAATATTTTCACAATAATATTAACATACAAAAATAAATTACATATATAATTATTCATTCTTAATTCGTTAGTTAATTTCAGAAATAAATTTAAATGTTGCTCCTCAATCTGGTTACTATAGCTCTGTTCAGTAACTGAAAGTATTAATTGTTACTCGAAAGTGTGCATTAACTCGAAAAACCAGCAACGTGAAAGCAAAATAAGAGAACAAAAATGTGAGAGAAAAAAATACTTTCAAGTTTTTGCTAGTAATATTTTTACTAGCAAGAATAGATCAATCAGCTGTTTAGGATTTTTTTACAAAATATTTTTTTTGGAAAATTTGTATGAAAAAATAAATTTTTTGTAATATTAAAGATAATTTATGTATTTAGTAGTTAAAACAATATAAAAGTAAATAAAATTTCGTTGGTGTATTGTTTTTCTTTAATTTAGCGAGGGTATCAAATGATAAAATTTAGGTTTTCCATTTTAAATTTAGGTTTTAATTTTATGTCTTTTTGTTTTTAAATAATAAATAGTAAACAAATCGGGGATGATACATTTAGTGCAACTATATTATTTTCTGGTACAATTCTGGTTTTAAAATTAGTATTGTACAGTTTTTTATACGTTTTGGATATAATACATATTTATGTGTTTTGGCGCTCGAAATATTGAATAATATTAAAAATTTATTAATAAAACATGAAAAGAGTTTTATTTAAATAAAGTTATGACCTTGAGCCTGAAATAAAATTCAAATAATAACAAATCATAAGGTCAAAGAAAATAAAAACCAAATTAATGTAAATATTTCAGAAATTACTTTGAAATAAGAATGTTTATTAGCACTGACTAGCCAAAAATATTGACATTTAAAGCTTAAATACACCATAAACCGCTTCAAAAAATACCCAATATTTTACAACAATAATTTTGTTTTTAATTATTGTACTTTTGTTTTTGTAGTTTGATTGCTTAAAACTTTATTTCTATGATTTCCTTGAGATTATCATCTGTTTGAATTTCTTTAAAAGTGACATTTCTGGCTAACTCCGGTATATTATTTATATTTTCCATTTAAGTTTTCATTTTAGGTCTTTTTGTTTTTAAATAATAATTAGTAAACAAATCAGGGATAATACATTTATTGCAATCGTACTTTTTTCGGTACAATTCTGATTTTAAAATTGGCACTGTGCAGTTTTCAATATATTTTGAACAATACACATATTTGTGTTTTGGAATATAATTAATGTAAATATTATAGATATTTTTTTGAAATAAAAAAGTTTATTAGCACTGACTAACCAAAAATATTAACATCTAAAGTTTAAATGCATCATAAACTCTTTCAAAAACTACCCAATATTTTAAAACAATAATTTTATTTAAATTATTGTGCTTTTACTTTTGTTGTTTGATTTATTTATGGTTTAATTGAGATAACTATTATCAGTTTGAACTTCTTTAAAGCGACATTTCTGGTTATCAAGGGTAGATTACTTTGTGTTTGCCCTTTTAGTACAATTACGTTTATAAAGGTACTATTTGATGGTCAAATCGGTACAAGTTTTAACTTCTTCCTGACGCCACCTTAGTCTACTTGCTAATTTCTGCTAGTAAAGCGTTTCTTTACTTTTTCATATTTAAGAGAGTAATTATGTAAATTTCTGTTTTACTCTCTCGTTTCTAGTTTCTGCTAGGAAAGTTACAGATAGCTTTGCCACAAAGAAAAATATTTTCCTACCGAAGTCTTCCCTAAAATCTACCAAAACCTAGAAAAACTTAAAAACCCAACTAACTTTTTTTATCATAAATTAATTGTATCCTTTATTTTGTCAACTACACAAATTCGTTTGCATTGCTTTCATAATATCATTTACTACGTTTTCTTTCATTCATTTTAGAGTATGTAAACTTGTACTTATGTACATATATATTTTTTTAATTATTTTAGTTAATTGTATAGAACTTTTTATGCACTTTTTGGGAAAATAATTATTAATTATAATTATTAATAATAATTTTTTTACCTTTTTTCCCCTGTTCAGGTCCATAGGGAGCAAACCGTTCAAAATTCAAGGAAACAATCAACTACAAAAATGAACCTAAGATCTCAATAAACAACTTTCTAGAACATATGAACTTCCTAGGAATGATTCTTAACACCGTTTAGGTAGCGCTTAGGTAGCCGCAAAAGTGAAAAACTTTCAAAATTCCAAACGGTTTGCAAAATATGAGCTTGAGTAAATGATCATTTTTTTGCAAAAATGACATCGAGGCCCCACATCTTTGAAGGCCCATAAAAAAAACCTGGAGGACTTTGGGCAAAACTGGGAGACAGGGGTCTTTTTTTTTGGTCTTTTATCACGTAATGGTGTCCGTATATGGTTATTTTTTTCCGTGTTGCACTGTGAAACCAACCAAACTGCCAAATCGTTCATAAAAAAAGAAAACTACCAGTTTTGGTCTGATCGGACCAAAGTGGCATCCCTGGTTACTGAACAGATCTAATATAAAATAGTTTTTGGGTATATAATTTTTATTTATTGAAGATGTGACGTCCTTAGTAACATGCGAAAAATTTCGAAGGAGATGCCAAAAAAGCTTATTAAAAAGCAGAAATTTTTATTTTCTTTTTCATTTTTTTTATTTAAAAAAATAAATAATAAGACAGCGTAATAAAATCAAGACGAAAACCTTTTTGAAAAAAAAAAAAAAACAATAAGTTACCCTTATAAAATCAAGTAGAAAACCTAAAAAACCTTCTTGAAAAAAACCATAACTTATAAATTTTGTTCCATTTTATTAGAAATTTAGACACTGTTTTTTCTGTGTGTAGATCCTTAAAATTTTGCAGCACTAATCCCCGAGGTACCTCCCATACAAAGTGAAAAATTATTATCGTGTATAGAGAACTTCAATAGGTAGAGTCTTGAAACTTTGCACAAGTAATTTTATTTTATTTAAATGGCCACTACTTTTCCCTTGTTTTATAGATCATTGTTTGTCTTAATTATTATGTTATTATTTAGAAAAGTTCACGAACACGCCTCCTGCCAAGCCTAAGCAAATATATCTCCGATACATATTTTATTTTGAAATTATACTTTATTTAAAAAAAAAACTTGAAAAACAATCAGTCAAAAAAATAACACTTCACTTCAATTTGTACTAATATTAAACTCTAAATTAAGATCAAATTAAAAAGAATTATAAAGGATGCATTTATTACGTTGAGCAGGATTTGTATATTCTAATTAATACCTTCTTGCATGTTCTTTATTTGTAATAACGTCTGCACAACGTTTTGGCATCGAATTTACAATATTATGGCATCTTTCCTTCGGAATTTTATTACAGATTTGCTGGACAGCTGTCCAAAGCGCTTCGTTGTTAGTTGGTTACATTTGAGACACTGTTTTATATCTGTCCATAAATTCTTAATTGGTCTGGGCTCTGAGCGGGCCATTCCATCACATTGACTTTATTGTCCCGAAACCACTTTATCGCAAGCTTGCTTGTGTGCTTCGGGTCATTATCTTGCTGGAAGACCCACACCAATGACATTTCTTCAGAAGCATAAGGGAGCATTACTTCCTCATACATAAATGTTATTATTGTGGTTTTGTAGGTCTTACGCCATTGTAAGATCCACCGTGTTTTATGGTTTTAGTTTTGGGTTGAATTCTGCGTTTGGTTTGAATACTGCGTTTGGGGGACTTCTTACGTAGGAACGTGATCCCTTGCTTCTAAATAATACAATTCTGGACTCATCTACCATTTATTTTTCATTTGGAATGAGAAACTACATTTTGTCGCTGTTGCTATTATTTTGTCCGGCACTATATGTTTGTATAGATTTTGACAACTGCAAAGGCAGCGAAAAAGCCTGAATTCGCCCATGCAATCACGCGACTTGCATTAGAAAAACAATTTTACCTTTTCAAACATTAGTTAGCATGTGGTAACGTACTTTAAAAAATGTTGAAATTTTTCGAAAAATGATTTCCATTGGAAGATTATTGGGAAAATTAATTGCTTACTTCGAGGAACGCTTCAACTTAAATCCGTATTTGAAGAACTTAGAGAATTCTGTGGAAAAGTATTCCACATAAGAAACCCTACAAGGACAGATGTGAGACTTTGCACAAAAGAAAAAAGTCTCACAAAAACATTAGCTATTAGTAGGACTTCTTTATTTTTAACAAAACAAAAAAGCAACATTTTAGAAATAAAATATTTTTCCGCAAAAATATCTTATTTTCAAGAGAAGTAGTGAAAGTACGCCGATTATGTTTACCGATTTAAAGGTATTGCATACTTTAAGGCATCTTTTATTTTTAAAAGCAGTATATTTTAAGCAATGTTTCGCAACAAATGGCGCAAATAATGATTAACTTATTTCCTGTCTGTTTTTTACAGAGCTTTACGATAAATTTTAGAATTTTATCCAGGGATGGGTACCTTTATATAAAGTAAATATTTAAGAGTCCATAAATTTGGTGTGGATATCTCTAAAAGCAAAATTGAACAAAATATTGTAAGGACGCACAAAACGTGTGTGCCACAACTATTTTATCATGCAATTGGAATTATTCGTATAGTAAATACAGCAAAAAAGAAAACTGAAGAATCCAACTTACATATGTATGTATGTGTAGCACATTTTTTTTTTGATGTACTCAACTTGAGAATTCGGTTTACGAATAAGAAATTCGATGCTTTTTGAATTTTTCATACTTTAGCTTTAGGCATCTACTCCCTTAGAACTATTGTTGATTTTTACAACAAACACAAAAATAAAAATCTAATGTTAATAATTTTTTCAAATTAATGTTACAGAATCAAAATGAACTGAAAATATTAGAAGAATTTCATGACAATCTGGTCAAAAATAATGTGATAAGTCAAACCAAAGAAAAATACCACAATTCTGCTATAAATAAGGAAAATCAACAAGATCGCGAAAACATTTCGAAAGCCGACGTTAAAGAGACCAAGAGCAAAGAGGATTTTGCACCATTAGAATTTGAAGAAAATAAGAAATATAGTAGCGACTTTTCACATTGCAATTACTACTATGATGAAAACGCAACATATACAATATCAGATGATGAGGATGAAGGCGAAGAAGATGGAAATCAGGAACTTCTTAAAAATGAGACAAATTATCTTAAACATAATGACATGATTGAGATATCAGATGATGAATTTAGTGAAGATAATGTTGATATGCGACTAAATTCTCCGCCTTTAGCAAATGAAAAAAATAGAATAACTGACGGGTTCGATGACATGGAAAACAATACTGAATACATAGAAAATAAAATTGAAGGTAATTACACTTGTAAAATAAATAAAATTTTGTGCATTCAATTCCTGGGAAAACAGCTTGTACAGAAAATAAATTAATTTACCGAAACACTATTTAAAAATTCATAGTTCTATTAAAACATAAAAAAGAACACAAATAACGACTAAAAATTAGTATTAACAGTTTATAAACCATAAAAACAATTAAGGTGACAAATTATTTCAATAATTTTTTTTACAAAATATGGTTTTAGAACTGTTATTAAATCACTGGACATTCTTTTCCTTGTTTTTGTTGCGAAAGTCTTTCTTTAAAAGTTGATTCCATTTTGTTAACAACAGAACTTCTAGTTGATGGTTCTACAGATTCGAGTGGCTTGAATGATCTGTTGAACAATTGTGCTAAATAAAGTTATATGCCATTTTTGGCACATTAGCAATTTCACCACTTTTAATATACATAAGCACCGCAAACGTTTTATCATCCCTTCGTTCATTAATTTTTCTTTTCAACCATACTTTTTGAAAGAGTCGAAAGCTGCTCTTAGTGGGTCTGAATAATAACATCTTCTAACAAATGTGTGCCCCTGCGGCTCAAGGCCTGCAACTGCAACTTTAATGGGATTTAAAAGGGCCACTAAATTTTATTAAATCTGAATATAATGGGTGATTTTTTTGAGGTTAGGATTTTCATGCATTAGTATTTGACAGATCACGTGAGATTTCAGACATGGTGCCAAAGAGAAAGATGCTCAGTATGCTTTGACATTTCATCATGAATAGACTTACTAACGAGCAACGCTTGCAAATCATTGAATTTTATTACCAAAATCAGTGTTCGGTTCGAAATGTTCAAATGTGACAAATTTTGTTCAGCGATGAGGCTCATTTCTGGTTGAATGGCTACGTAAATAAGCAAAATTGCCGCATTTGGAGTGAAGAGCAACCAGAAGCCGTTCAAGAACTGCCCATGCATCCCGAAAAATGCACTGTTTGGTGTGGTTTGTACGCTGGTGGAATCATTGGACCGTATTTTTTCAAAGATGCTGTTGGACGCAACGTTACGGTGAATGGCGATCGCTATCGTTCGATGCTAACAAACTTTTTGTTGCCAAAAATGGAACAACTGAACTTGGTTGACATGTGGTTTCAACAAGATGGCGCTACATGCCACACAGCTTGCGATTCTATGGCCATTTTGAGGGAAAACTTCGGAGAACAATTCATCTCAAGAAATGGACCGGTAAGTTGGCCACCAAGATCATGCGATTTGACGCCTTTAGACTATTTTTTGTGGGGCTACGTCAAGTCTAAAGTCTACAGAAATAAGCCAGCAACTATTCCAGCTTTGGAAGACAACATTTCCGAAGAAATTCGGGCTATTCCGGCCGAAATGCTCGAAAAAGTTGCCCAAAATTGGACTTTCCGAATGGACCACCTAAGACGCAGCCACGGTCAACATTTAAATGAAATTATCTTCAAAAAGTAAATGTCATGGACCAATCTAACGTTTCAAATAAAGAACCGATGAGATTTTGCAAATTTTATGCGTTTTTTAAAAAAAAAAAATTCTCAAGCTCTTAAAAAATCACTCGTTATTCTTAAACCCTTAAATCTGCGCAATTAAAATCTATCAGAGTTCAATCATCAACCACACTTATCTTGTTTTTACATAATGAATTAAATGAGACTCTTTGCCATATTCTTGTTTTATATATTTCTCGACACAGGCTGTTTTTAGAGGAAACTTTTTAAATAGTTTTAGCACAATTTTGATCAAACATTTGTTTGATAGTAAAGAAATGCTTATTTTAAAAATAAGAACCACACAATTTTATTTAAATTGTTCATGATTTAAAATTTCCCTTTTCCCGGGAAATTAACAAAAATTTTCCCGGAAAATTTTTTATAGCTTTTCCCGGGAACTCCCTAGCGGGAATTTCCCAAACCCTAATAAAAACAGAAAATCAAAGGTTTTCATATGTAACTAAGTATGTATTTTTTTTATTTTGATCTAAGTCTCCCTTTAGTTAATTGAAACAAGGTATTTAATAAACTATATAAAAAAACATTAAACAATAAGAAACATTAAAAAAACATTGAACAATAAGAAAAAATAAATACATAAATACTTAAACATTCAAATAATTAATAAGTTAATTATGAAAAATAGTTAAAAAGAAATTCACTCTATCTCTTTCATACACTTATATATTTTTTTAAATAAGCATCATTCAATATGGTAGTCGACTACGAATATAACACCTTACGTAAACTTTTATGTCCTAACTATGAGCTAACTTCAATGTACATATATGCAAAACCTCCCCAAAATTAAAAATAAAATAAAATTATTTTTGAAAATTCTGTTTTAAATATATTTCATTTCTTTTTTTAAATTATAAAATGAAAATTTGTGTCACATCCCTTGCATTCTTGTGTGTTTTTAAATTGTGATCCCATCTTAATGTTGTTTGGTAGAAAATATATAACTGACCATTGAGCATTTCATGGGTTATATTTTTAACGTCGTGGTCGTCCTGACAATATTTTGCTGGATTTTGCTTTGAAAGTATTCCACACCAATTGTAAGACTCGTACTTTTATTGTGCATCAGTTATGGTTTATGTATTTCCTTTATATAAAGGCACCCATTACTGGATAAAATTCTCTTGAGATAAAATTCTAATGAGATATTTTTGCGGAAAAAAGTATCCTATATTGGAATCAGGATGCTAAGGTACTTATTCACAGTTTTTACGCGATGCGAACGCAAAGGAAAAGCAGACAGAAAGAAGGAAATGAGTTACTTTTTTATTATATGTATAGATGAAGAAGAAAAGGCATCAATCAAAAACTATTTTATTTGTTTAACAATATGTATGAAAATCATTATACACTATTTTATTTTGTATGGTATACAATATTTTATTTGAATATATTGTTAAATAATAGTGTATTTCAATATACGATATTATTTTGTTATAAATTAATAAAAATAATAAAAATAGTTAGTAATAAAAATAGTGTATGCTTTTTATACACTATTTTCCTTTGTAATTATATTCAAAGTAACAACTAATTAAAACAGCATACTTGCACTAAATTGGTTTCATTTATGTAGAAAGAAATTATTTTTTTGCAAAAGTGTGAATAAAACAAATCTGCAACTTTGTGATAATAGTTTCTAGATTCATGTATGTACATATGTAAGTACATTGTAGCCACCTAAAAGACTTCAATAAGTTGCTTTTGACAGGCTTTTCGTTCATTTTTTTACATCCGCTTAATCCAGCTTATAGACATTATAGTTGGGCCTTAAGCCTAACTTAAAAATTTATAATTAATAATTTTGCAATACAATTTGAAGTAATGTCATTTACGAACTTGAAAGACAATTTATTTTATATTTTATAATTCATACAAAAAACCGACTTCAAAACAGATAAACTTAAAATCATGTTTCTTTAGGACGGTAATTATACATTGATTATATTATATTCGAGAAAGATATTAGCGCGATTTTTAAAATGTGGCAGCACAGAATGTCAATTCAGATTAAAAAAAACTAATTTCAATAATATAAAGCAAATATCAGTCGATTTTCTACCGGGGGCGCAGTGCTTCTGGAGCATATAGGTGCACTAGACCCCGGGGTTCCTTGGTCTTTTCAGGCCAAACTAATGCTCAAACGATTGTCTGTTTATAGCGGTTCAAAAGTTTGGCTATATACATAAAATTATACGAACTATTGGGAAACCCTATAATTTTCAAATTCAAATTTTATGCTTGTTGTTATAACGGAGTTAATTTCATGCGTCTTTCTATAACGGTTTAAAAGTTTGGCCATATATCAAATTAAACCAATCTCTGGGACACTCTTTAATTTCTAACTTTAAATATTTATACTTATAATAGATATACTAATGGACATTCTGTCTAGTTGTCAAGTGTTTGTCAATAACTGTTCAAAAGATAGGGCCATACAGGTCAAATGATGTCACCTATTGGGACACCCTCTAAATTCAAATTAAATACTTGTTATAGAGGACTTTGCAATACAGATTCTTTGTAAATTTTAACTGTGTGTTCATACACAACCAAATAAATTAAGTTTTGGGATACCCTTTAATTTCTAATTTTAAATATTTATAATTGTTATTATACCAGACATAGTAGTTAATATTCGGGACACCCTTTAATTTATAAATTCAAATTTTATACTTGTTGTTATAGCGGACTACGGAATAAGTGATGCGCACTTTTTGTAATATAAGTTGGTGACCTATAAGTTCATAATAAACGTAAAAAATATGTATATCGTATGGGGACACCCTTTAATTTTTTAAATTTTAAACTTTTTTAAAATGGGACCAATCTTTAAGCATAACCTTTCTTTTATGGCTTAAATCTAGTTTAACGAAGCTGCTCCAACCGAAAAAAATTATCCAGGGTGATAGAGAATTGAAAAATAATAAAAAAAATTGGAGGTCGCCTTTACTTTCCGATCAAATATCTTCTCCACTATGGTATGACCAACACCGGCAGCGCTTACTAAAATGTTCGTACGTACTATGCATAAAGTCAAAAATTATCATCGGTTCTTAATGGGTTAATTTTTTTTTTTTAATTTAATGTTTTAATTATTTTTTAATTTTAGGACCACCTGATAGATATTTCCAAAAGCTTTAAAATGATACCCATATTGACTTAATTTGTTAAAAAATGTAGTGTAAAATCAATGTTTCATATGAATAGGTCAAAGGGCCATAACTTGGAAAATAAGGGCGACCACCAGTTAATTCATTTGCATTTTTTTATTATTTTTCAATTCTCAATCGCCCTGTGTAATTTTTGTTTTGATTGGATCAGCTTCGCTAAACTAGATTTGTTTCAATTTTTTAAATCTGTTCAGAAATGACCGAGTTCTAAAGGCACAATATAATAAAAGCAACACACAGACGTATTGACAAACTCCTTCTTTTTTTGAAGTCGGTTGAAAATAAGTTGAACTGTTCTTTGTTTTATCATTGTAATAATCAAATGCGATTAAAAACTTTCAGTTGGACCGAAAACCATTTTTTTTTGGAAATGACCGGTTTTCTAATACTCTAGCATCTACTTACTATATGAAAATATTTACATACATATTTAATTGTAAAACTTGTTTTTTTTTTTAGAAAGTAGTTTACCTCCCAAGAATCTAGTAACCTGTATTCCCACACCTGACATATCACCATGCGAATCTCTAACAAATTTCTCGCAAATAAATAATCACTCTACAGAACGTAAAACAAATTTATCATCAAATAAAAAAAGATTGAAAACGTTTAGAGCATTTCAGTGTCGAGTTTGTGGTGTTCGAACGATCAACGAAAAAAATATGCAAACTCATTTAGAACGATTTCATAAATTCTTATTAGGAACTAATCAATATTCGCAAATGCTTTACCACACAGTTTACCAATCTTTACAAAATAAGCAACAGGATGTAAAGCGCAGTTTTGGCAATGAGAATGTACAAAAAAAGCCATTCAAATGCAAAATCTGTAAAACTGGAACTAAAACTGTAAAAGCCATGGAACGCCATCAGCAACTCTATCATAGCCCCGATTTGTTAAAGAAGCAATGTGAAATCTGCCATAAACGCATACTAGCTGAGAAATTGCAACTACATATGCAAATTCATTTTTCGGCAGGATTCAATTGTAAATATTGCGGAGTTGTCTACAAGCAAAAACATTATCTTAATATTCATATAAATATGTATCATGCAGATAGAAATTTATATCCGCAACATTTTGGAACGAATTTTAATGTGCCAATGACGTCCTATGAAGCCAGCTCTATGCAAGCGAGATTAACACCCGAAGAAGAACAGCAATTTACTAGATATCTGGAATATGAACAAATGTGTAGAAATATGTTGAACTCTAACACTGCTACACCACAGCAAAGCTTGGGATAATAAATGAAAATTTGATTCAAACCCATTGAACAACACTTAAAAAAACTACAACTCATTGATTAAAATGTTAAAAAAAACTTATAATTATTTTATTTTTAATACACCTTAAAAAACTTTGCATTTAATTAATACCTATGTTAATAATAGTTTTGGTAAATATTTGAAGTACATATGTAAGTAGAAAAACATAAAATTATACTAAATATAATCCCTAATGTTATAGATTTAGAGTTAAATGTTCGTTTATATAAATTACAAAGCTTTTGTGTTATTTATTATCATATTTATGTTATTCATTACTCGAAATTCGAATAAAAAGTACCTTACGCCTTTCTTCCACTGAAGGAATGTTCTATTAATTTCTGTATCTTGTTTAATTTTTTTAGTAGATATCATTAGTGCGCTTCGCTGCCCCTTTTTATACCCTTCACCACAGGTGGAAAGGGTAATATAAGTTTGTCATTCCGTGTGTAATTTCTACAATATTCAGTTCAGATCCCATAAAGTATATATATTCTGGATCCTTATACATAGAAAAGTTGATTAAGCGATGTCCGTCCGTCCGTCTGTCCGTGTTAGTGTTGTAATGTCATTTGCCAAGGCTCCAGAACAGATACAAAAAATTTAAGCACACCAATCTGTCAGGCATAGTTTCGAAAATTTTGGTATTGCAATTCAGCAACATCGGATCATTCCTTTGAAGCCTGTGGGCCAAAAACCACGCCCACCTATATATTTTTCACGTTTTTTTTTTAATTTTTTCGGCTTTAATGATTCTGTTTTGCCTTTTTTGTCAAATAAACATTAGACTGCGACAGGTAGATCGCAAGGAGTGCATACAGATCTCGGGGGATCAATAACCACCTGCGAGGGGCGATTTTTGTTTGTTTTTAGATTGGTAGGGTTTTTCTACTTTGATTTGTATTAGAGACCTTAATAGAATACAATACACATAGAGGTAGCCAATGGACCCACAGGGTACCCACTGATAAATAGGAGCAGTTAAAAGGACCCCCATGTGTCAATATGAGAAAAATTTTTTTTGTAAGGATTTCTTTTTGCTTTAGTATGACCATTCTTACTCAATATAGATTGCAGAAAGGTCCTAAATTTAACAAAAAAATTTCAATAAAATTAAAAAAAAATATTTAAAAAAAAATTTTAGTTTTTTTTTCAAAAATATTTACAAAAAAATTTACAAAGCATTTTCGAAAAGATATTTTACAGAAAACTATTCGAAAAAAATTTTTTTTAAAAAACTTTCGAATAAAATTTTATAAAAAATATTTAAAAAAATATTTTTACTAAAAAAAATTTTTACACACAATTGTCGAAAAATTAAAACAAAAATTTCAATATTTCTTTGAAAATGAAAATCATGACTGTAATATAACATATATTTAATATTAAGAATATAGAGTAACATATTTTTTAAATGCGTTTAATTTTTTTAAATGCGTTTGATTTTTAAATAGATGATATCTCTGCTTTAAAACCTAGGTGCATTAAACACATAGACATCATCAGGATACCGACTACAAACTGTAAAAAATATAACGATTATTTTGAAGTCAGCAAAGCTACATGGCTACATGGCCACCGTTGTGGCTGTCGTCAACTTAGGCTAATTTCTATTTTATTCAACAAAAGAATATGTCACAAAATTTTAAATTACAAATTCATATACAAACAAAAATTTTGGAGGAAATATTTATAATTTTTTGAAAAAGTTATTTAATTTTATAAAAGCAAAATAAGTATTTCTACAACAATGTCAGAGTTTACGATGTAGCTGTCGTAGCAAACGGAATTTGTTTTCATTTGGCTTCTATTTCTTTAACTCATGAATAATGATTTTTTCTCATACGACTTTATTTAAATAAAGAGTCAAAAATATGGATAATGCTGTACATAAGTAGAATATTTGTGGGCGTACTGACTCAAGGTATTTTGTATGGGTGTACTAACTCAAGGTATTTTGTATGGGATACTAACCCAATGTATTTTTTTGTCATATATTTTTTAAAAATTGTAGTATAAGCGGCATTAAAGAACAATAAATTAGTGTGAGTGTAATAAAAGTCAAGAATAAGGGTCATTAAAAACCGATAAATTTGTAAATCGTTTAAAAAAAGAAAGTGTAAAAAAGGGATTGACAAGTTGAGTAAGAATTTATGAGTGTAATGATCTTATGTGTGTGGAAAGAATGTAGGTCATTTGGTTTTAAAAGCATAATCACTATTTCTAATAATGCACTGTGTAGATAGAGACTAAGAAGTGGACGGATATATGTGTGTGAGATAAGGAAATTTTTTTAAGGGTAATAAATTCTTGGAGTGTGGAGATTGGTTGTGTTTTTAAGCATGTGGTAATGTTCTTAATTATGAAAATTAAAAAAAATTCTTAAGTTTAGTGGAAAACAAACTAAAAAAGTATTTGTGTGAGATAATTAATTTTTTTAAGGGTAATAAATTCTTGCAACTAATTGCTTAAATGTGAAGTGTTAGTTGATATGGGTTGATATATTAATGAGCGTGATATTCTGATTCAGGTTTAGTGCAATGTACCAGCTCATATACATATATGAAAGTAATGACAAGCTGAACAAAGAAGTGGAATTACAAATGGAAATATAAATATTTTACACATTAGGAAAAATAAACAATCTAGGAGAAGATCATTAAATTTAGATTTTTGGTTTTGGTTAAACAGAAGCGATATGTGATAAGAATGCTAAAGAAGAATTTTGGTTTTTATTTAATACTTAAATGTTTTACATTAGAGTGGTTCTCATGCTATAAATACTTTATTGGTATTTTTATTCATTATAATTATTCAATAATTTAAAGTTCTCATAAATTTTAAATCATGAATTTATATTTGTAAAATGTTTTGTATATATTTGGGAGCGTTAAGATAATTTTTATGTGGGGCAAATAAATATGTTGATAAGGAGTCTTTAGCGTTTCGGTGTAATGCAATGGGTTTAATGCAATAAAATTTCCAATGTTATGATTGATTTTATAATCAAATTGTTTATTAAAATTTTATTTTGAAAAATTCTAGTGTTCGGAAATTTTCTTTTTTTATAAAAAATTAATTTGTGTTTAGTCGTTCTTTTATTCTTAAAGGAAGCAGTTATATAGAATATTAAATATACAAAAGTATTAAATAAAAATAATGCAAAACTCCAGGATGATAAGAAAATTAATTTCGGATCCCATTTTAATTTTCGCGGACGATGTGGATGAACAAGGATCATCAATAAGCTCATTTTCTTTCCAAGTAGAGGAAGGAGACATCTGTGTCTCGTTGAGCTTTAGTGAAAGCAATGATGCGAATTTTGATATCCCCAACAACCAGCTGGGATATCATAAAAACTACTTCGATGACGAAGTTTTCGAATTCCTCTATGATGATGAAGGGGACAATATTATCTGTAACGGACTACTTTGATGAAGAAGGCGATAAAATAATGAGGGAAATTAATTTTTAAATTAGATTTAAGATTATATGTATTTAAAAATAAAAAATAATTTATGAATTGATATATGTATAAAATAAAAAAAAATCATCTTTCCTTACTTTAGTTAAATAAAATTAGGGTTATAATAATTTTTTCTTTTATAGTTTTATAATAAAGCATTACCTATATGTATATGTAAATATTATAACACATACGACTATATATCGATTTATTACGCAAATTTTATATAAATTCTAAATAAATTCAACACAGTTCTATAGTCTACTATAAATTATACAACGATGAACACCAACGCGGAACTAATTGCTTCTTTTAACAAATTAAACGTAAGGCAGAGGCTTAGCATCAAGGATATGATGGAATTAGAAGACTATCATATAACAGGAGCAGAGCGTATAACAACCAAATATGGAGAATCTGTTGTGCTAGAGTTGGGGACGAATATACTATACCTTCCTAAGAGATTTAATTCGCTGAATGATAAGGATGTTGAAATATTATCGACGGGTGCATATATGATAGCGAAATTTCCCTTGAACGATGATAAGGATAGCTCATTCTGCAGGTTGGAGTTAAAGCCAGTTCCTCCAATGAGAGACTATTATCCTTATAATACATTTAAATAAAAAAAATTTAAATAAAGAAAATTAAAATGAAATCAAAAAGTATTAGTTTTTTATTTGCAATTTTAATTAAATTATGACTATAAGAGTTGACTATGATTAATCTATTTATTCAGTATTAAATGAAATTTTAAACTAGAAGGATGAATACTATTGAAGAGTTTCTACAAAAATATGGAAATTAAATTTTCGAAGAACATTTACAAGAAATAGAAGAGTTTAAAAATAAATATGTAGATTTTAGTAATTACATTATACCTTGTGGCCATGATAATTCAAATGGAGATGTAGCTGGAATGTGTGGATGTTATTTCTTTCATAAGAGCAAACTAAAAGTGATGAAAATTATTGAGCAGTATAAAAAATTATTTAACCTATTGTCATCAACATCCGAAAATCATAAAGATAATGAAGAATTATATAGTTAATAAAACTACATTCTTACATATTTAAAAAAATATTTATTGCACTATTCTTACTTATTAATACGGATACATAAATACATACATGCGATTATTGTATTTTGATTAGTTTAGTTCTTATATACTTATTAACAAGGGTTCTAAATCTTCTTTATTAAAAAGGCGACTTTCAAACTGAAAAATCAATAGTCAACAATTGAGCTTCGTAGAGAATGAATAAAATAATAAAAAATACTCTGAAATTTACTCAAGAACGTCAGCCTAAAATATATGACGTGGTTTTTGAGATGGAATATTTCATAAATTAAAAATTAAAAGTTGTTTGCGGATTTTCAACTATTCATGGATTTAAGCCGATGATATGGCTTTACTATAATGATAAACATTTTATCGGATTCAGCCCAGAAGATTGGCTCCATCTAATGAGCTATAAGGAGTACATCTCCAACACGCTTTCTCAGCGTGAATTTTTATATTCAATTAACTTAATTGAAAATACAAGCGAAGAAGCTTCGCAGTATACCTTCAAATATAAAAAGGGTGTATGTTATTTGATAGTCCGGCAAGGACAATTCAGAATAAAAATTTATCCTGAAACGTGGAAATCAATAATTCGGATAGGAGTATTTTTAACATCAATACTATGTTGGAATGGAATTCTAAGGAAACAATTATTGCATTTTTATTACAATTACTTCATACCAATGTGCTCCACAATGAGAAAGACTGAAATCCTATTGGGTGCAATTAAAGGAATCCATGAAAGCGATATTGCAATAGATTTAACCCGCCTCTGTTATGAGATCGGAAAAAAAATGCAGAGAAAAATAATTACTTATATAAAAATTCATAGATTATATTTAAGAATGGAAAATAAATGAGAAAAATTTATTAAAAAAAAAGTTTAATTTTTTATTTTTATCATTTTTTTATTTGAAAATTAATTAGAAACTGCAAACATAAGTGTCCACAATTAAAAGAATTACTTTTCTGATATCTTTTATAGTTGTATTTTATATTATATCCTAAATATCTTAAAACTTCTAGAGGTGGTTGAAGATTTCCAAATCTGTCAAAATATTCCACATAATCATTATTTTTGTAGTAGGCTACCCAATGTGTACCATCTCCTCTATGAGAGTCTAAATTGATTATTCCACATTCAGTTTTGCGTGGAGTTTTAGGGAGTGTATCTCTCATATAAACTCCTCTAAAACAAGGAATATGCTTCTTTCCAAACGTTTTCAAATCCACATCGGTGAGAGGTCTATTGGGTAGCTGCTGTATTAGTTTTTTGATGCTTTCGTTTTATTATAAAATATTCCATATCCCTTCTTATAAGGTTTGAGATAGAGACCTTTACCCATAGCTATTGCCTCTAATGTTCTATTATGACGCTTATTCTCATCGAGCTGCTGCTTACCTTTTTTAGCTGTAGTAATAAACTTAGCAATTGACGAGCCACCTGAAGCTAAAACACCTAATGCGCCAAGTGCTGTAAATATAGGCACAAGGGGTAGAATACCTCCAATCTAAGGAATGGTAATAACTCTTGGAATTTTAACTTCTGATTTTTTCCCAAGAAATGATTCATCAATAACTTTTTTGCAGTTTTTATTGCCTTTTTAACATTTAATGGTTTTTCCTTTTTTAAGATCATAGTTGCTGATTTAATTGCATTGCGGAAAAGGTTTCGCTTACAAGTTTTTTTAAGATTATTCATTTTAACACCTAAACCAAATTTTACTTTAGACTTCATTGCGTTAGTAACAAAATAAGCAAGTGTGCTATCTTTAGCTTTAACTCTTTTCCAAGCCCTCTCGGCTAGTTCTCTATCCGCTTGATAACATCAGTTTTTTGTGAATAGTTAATATTATGAATTTTACAAGCAGCATCTAAGGGATTGAGACCTTTATCTCCCGGTTGGATACGTTTATCCAGTTTCGTTCCAGGTCCACAAAATTGATAACCAGGTAGGTGAAGCTCAATTGGCAGCGAATTAATAAGCTTATTTACTAGTCCTTCTCCACTAACTACCTGTTTACCATTTACAATAACATTTTTACAATAACATTTTTCTTTGTATACACCTTCATTTATAACAATTTATATCTGAAAATATGTAAGTTGGGGAATACTAGTTATTATAAAGGTAAAGATGTTTATTTTATTTTACTCCTCATTTGCAAAGATGCGTTTGATAAAACAACTTTCAAACATTTTAGTGAGAAATTTGGATTTTAATGAAAAAAAATAATGTAACTAAACATAGCTGTCTTTTACCAAACTCTATAAGAGCATTAAAAGTGGGGCCATCTAGTTGCGGAAAAACTAACGTTATGCTTAGTTTGATTGAAAGCCCTAATGGATTAAAATTCAGAAACATTTACATTTATTCTAAATCACTAAATCAACCTAAATATCAATATCTAAGAAAACTAATTTCATCGGTAAAGGGTATGGGTTTATATACATTTTCGGAAAATGAAGATGTTTTATCACCTGATGATGCTAAAGTAAATTCAGTAATGATATTTGATGATGTTGCATGTGAAAAGCAAAATAATATTAGATCATATTTTTGTATGGGGAGACACAAAGATATCGATTAATTTTATTTATGTCAAACATATGCACACATTCCAAAACATTTAATACGTGATAATGCAAACTTAATTATAATGTTTAAGCAAGATGAACTAAATCTTAAGCATATATATAAAGATCACGTTAGAAGTGATATGAGCCTCAAAATGTTTCAAAACATATGTAAAGAATGTTGGCAGAATAAATATGGATTTTTGGTAATAAACAAAGATGATGAAATATGTAATGGACGTTATAGAAAAGGCTTCGATGTCTTCATTGAAGCTTAGTCATAATTAATCGTTAAACTACTTCAGACCTATAAAATAATATTGATGCTATTTGTTTAACACAAATCAATAGCTATTTTACTGTTAGTAATAATCTGTTTAAGTGTTTAGCTATACAAAGCGACTGTTTAATTATTTAAAGAAGCTGTTTAGCTGTTTGAAGAAGCTGTTAAAAGATCTAATACAATTTTTGAATATTTATTCATATTAATTAAGTCTCTTATACACAAACATGGAAGAAAATGTATTAAAAGAATTGGTAAAATCTAGAAAAATTTAAAAAAAAGAAATTTTAAGCTATTAAATGCGGGGAAGAAGAAACAATCAACAAGTTAGAAAATACATTTAAACCCCTAACAGAACCTTTGTAAAAACTAGTTAAATTATCTAGTGATAGGGTATTAACCAATAGAAATTCGAGATGTAAAAACTAATTTTAAACATGATACTATAACTAAAAACAAAGATAGTATTGTGGCTAGCACCCCGATGAAAAAAGACTATTTGGATTCGTTATCAAAAACAAGTGATGTTAAAGAATAAGATGTTGATTTAGATAATGAATCCTTTTATTCACAATCCGATGATTGGCAATTTGATTTAACAGACTTATATGAAAACAAGAAGCTTGATACTATATTTGGACCACATAAAAATCAATATGGTGACTGGAAATTTGGAAATTCAGATTTGAAGCTAAGTAATGAAAAAATATTGATAGGAAATAAATCTTGGGCGCTAACTCCTGGTCTTTACTCATTGCTCTTTCATAAAAGACCAGAACAGTATGACTCATCAGAATTAGATATATATATAAACGAATTTTGCTTGATACAAATGCACACAGAAGAAACTTCGATCCTAATAATCAACTAAAAGGAAATAGAGGTTATAAATATAAGGAAATAATTAAAAAGATATTTGCTACTACTCACATTGGTAAAGGTTTAATGAAAGTAAATCTTAATGAATCAAACTATATATACTGGGATGATCCTAATGAAATAGTAGATCGATTAAAGCTCTTGATGGCATCACAACAAGCTGGTAATGAAAACCATACTAATGAAATAATATCAATTATTGAGGAACTAAAGGAATCAAACATAATAGAATAGTAGTAATAATAATGACTGTTGATAAATTTGGTCATTACTTTAAAAAACATAGTACTGAGTTAAAAACGAAAACACTTTTAAAAAAATTTGGTTTCATTCATAAACGTAGAGAATAGAAAAATTATAAATATAGCTTCACCGTTGGACGAATTTGATGCTGTTAATAAAACTTATATGAATTTAGAAATCAAACATATACAAGAAGATTTAAAAAATTATATAAGGGAAGAGTTAAGCTTGTCAAATAGGAACTTCATAAAAAAGTTTGAAGAAAGAATTAATAAAATTGAACAATATATTTCCAAAAATACTGAAGAAGAAAAACTTAAAATAGAATATGATTATCAATTGAATATAATTAAAAGTAACATAAAAGTATTACAAGATTCGTTTACAAAGGATGTTGATAAAGATATTAAAATTATTGAAAAAGCTGTGAAGGATCAGATGTATAGTACAAATAAAGTTTTTATAAGCAGTATCGAAGAGAGATTTAATAGGATTGAGAATTATATTTTCCAGTGGATGGATAAAAACTCTAAAGCGGATGATATAAAAAAACAAAAGCTGGAACCACCACCTACAATTAAGTTATCATAATATAAGTAATAAAATTAATATTTAAGGATAACACAACGCTTATATAATCTATATAGAAATGAATACGGATAAGAGAGAAATAGTAAATGAACTTCATTCACGAGCGCGGAAAACGTTTTTAAGGCGTCGAGTTATAATGAAGGGGATTGACGATCTCTGGCAATCTGATTTGGTAGAAATGGGCAATTACTCAACTAGCAATAATGGATATAAATATATGCTAACAGTCATTGATACATTTTCAAAATATGCGTGGGCCGAATCACTTAAGTCAAAAACTGCATCAGAAGTTCGTAAAGCAATTCACAAAATATTTCGTATGGGGCGTATACCTAAGAATTTACAGACAGATGATGGCAAAGAATTTTTTAATACGGAGTTTAGAGCATTATTGAGAAAACATTTAATTAATCATTACTCTACATATAGCGTTATGAAAGCTTCAATTGTAGAACGCTTCAATAAGCTTAAAGGCTTGATTAATCAATATAATAAAAAACGACATAGAACTATCAAAATGGCTCCTATCTATGTAACTCATGAACACGAAAAACAATTACTGAATACTGTATACAATCATTTAAAATTATTTAGGTTTAAAGTTGGAGACTATGTACGTATTAGTAAATATAAACACGTATTTGAAAAGGGGTAGACACCAAATTGGACAACAGAAATATTTAAAATACAAAATACTTACCCAATCATATTTATACTAGAAGACTATGAAGGAAATGAAATAAAAGGTGGATTTTACAAAGAGGAGTTACTACGCACTCGTTTTCCTAATATATTCTTAGTTGAAAAAATATTAAAAACCAAGAATGATAAAGCATATGTAAAATGGTTAGGATTTCCAAGTCAGCATAATTCTTGGATAAGTAAAACTGAAATATTGTAAAAACTAGCAATAAGTAAGCAAATAAAATAAATATTTAAAATAAAAAAACTATACATTGCGTTTTTTACTTTATTTACATTCAATCATTCGTTATGTCAATAACATTAGCATTGAGCGGAAAATCTTGAATTTTAACGGCAAATTTCTTCCCACCAATAGAATTAGATGTTGATTACGAATTTTCTCTAATTGATTTTCATTCATATAATTCCATTCCTAACGTAGATGATGACAACAATCTTTTCCATATTGGAGATAAAGTAATTGAAATTCCTATAGGTTCTTAGGAGTTGCAAGACATAGCTGATTATATAATCGCACAATATAAAGATAAAAATGTTAATAAATCAGTTTTGATTGAAGCCAACAATAACACTCTACAAATTGAAATAACATCCTCGCATGATACAATTTTCTTTGATCGAAAAAGGTCTATTGGTAGAGTACTTGGTTTTAATGGTGGTTCTTTAGATCCTAGTATAAAACATTTATCAAATCAACCAGTAAATATTTTAAAAGTTAATGCCATACAAGTTAAATGTAATGTAATAAGGGGAGCATATATGAACAATTTTTCCGCACATATACTTCATGAGTTTGCGGTGGACGTTCCTCCAGGTTATAAATTAGACGTTATCCCTAATAATCTAATCTATTTACCAGTGAATGTGAAAGAAATAACATATCTCAAAGTTTGGATTGTTTAATAAACTTCAGAGGTGAAGAAATAACACTTAGATTACATTTGAGACCAAGGGAAATATGATAATTTATAATAAAACCGAATCAAAAAAAGTTAACGAAAACATTCCTTTAGAAACTGTTAAAGCTAAAAGACCTAAATTAAAAGAAGAAAATAAAGCATTTTTAAGATTACTTGAATTAAAAGTAAAATAAAATGTCTGACATACTAAATGTTATGGAGACTCCTATTTCGGATGAGAATATAATAAAAAAGGATTACCACAGTTATGTACCATATATTCAATCATTTAAAAATAATGATGAGATACGAATTACTATACAAAATAAAGACTTATATGTTCTTCCTAGTGAAAGCTTCTTGTATATAGAGGGAAATATAAAAAAACACTATAGGCGAGAACTTTCCAAACACCAGACTAAGGAATAATTGCGTTGCCTACCTATTTGATGAAATACGTTATGAAATTAATGGTGTTGAAATTGATCGTACACGATACTTGGGGATGTCTAGCACTATTAAGAATTATGTTTCACTTAATGAATTTGAAAGTAAAATGATGAGAAATGCTGGATGGAGTGTTTCTGGAGATTTAACTATGCAAATATTTAATTTTTATTTACCCCTAAAATTATTATTAGGATTTGCCGAAGACTTCAATAAAATAATTTTAAATAGTAAACATGAACTCATTCTTTTACGAAGTTCAAATGATGAGAATGTGTATTACTCAACAGATGAAAATCTTAGTTTATCGATTACAAATATAACATGGAGAATTCCACACGTGCAGCTTTCAGACTCTAAAAAACAACAAATAATGAAGATTATTAAAGATGGTACTACTTTAGCTATAGCATTTCGAAGTTGGGACTGTTATTTTAATCCTACATTCTCTGGCGGAAGAAATCATATTTCAAATGTTAAGCTATCAATAAACAGAGAGAGGCCTAGATTTATATTATTCGCTTTAGAAAACAATAAGAAATACATTCATTCTGACTTAAAAAACATAAAAGTACATTTAAATTCAGATTATTATCCGTACGATGATTTAAATTTGAAGATTACAGAGAACCGCTATGCTATTTTATATGATATGTATGCAAAATTTCAACAATATTACTATATGAAGTCCGCACAACCACTTCTTTCCTGTGAAAAGTTTAAGGACAACCCAATTGTCGTTATTGATCTAAGCTATCAAAATGAAATGATTAATAGCGGACCTATTGATGTGAAAATTGAATTTGATACTGCGATTCCGGTTCCTGCAAACACAAATGCTTATTGTTTAATTCTCTATGATCGTTTGATGAAGTATACTCCATTAACTGGAATTGTTCAGAAAGTTATTTAATAACTTGTTGCACGATTGTATTACTTACATTTTATTTTTTTCCAATTTCATATAAAATTAAAGACATAATAAAATTTTGTTTTAACTTAAAATTTTTTATTTAAAAAAATTAATTATGAATATCTTAAAACAAAATTAGCATTCTATTTTCATTAAAAATACATCATCATCATTATCTTTCATAAATTGATCTTTATAATTAAGTTCTAGGTTATCAATATCATCAAGATCCATTAAACAAACATCATTATCATTGATATTCAAAAATTTTTCTTTATAATGACCCCAAGCTAGGGTACTTACGTTGTCCTTACATATAAATCTCTTTTCATCTTGATAACTTAATGATATTTTATTAGCTAATGTTGTATATAAAGCATGCAATTTAGATCTAAACATATACATTTTACCATAATAAATTTTTCTATTGTAATTATAAACAATTTTTATAATCAAATAAACTTAGCATTCTACAAATATTATTTTTTACTCCTTTTGCTTTTTTTATTTCTTCCATATTTTCATTAATAAAGGAGTACATCTTAGACCTCAAACCAATAAATTCCCTCATTATTACGCCATTATTCTCATCTTTCATCATTCCCAACATATTTTTATTTTTTTGTGGAATATTAAATTTGTTATTAATCTTATATTCAGATGTATCAAACCTATCATCAATGTCGTTAAATATATCTTTATAAAAATCATCAGTGTAAATTGTATAAATGTAAGAATCAGTATCCATATAATTAAGTTCTAAATTGGATTTATATTTTGGAAGCATGTAATCATAATGGAAATCATACATTTTCCACTTTGATAGTTCTAAAATACATAGTCCAAGATATATAGGTTTATTGTAAATGGAATAAGTTCTATTTAACTCAACTCAATCATATTTTCATCAAAAATGCTTATTGAGTTAAATTCTGGTTTCGCAATAAGAGCCCTAGCTCCAAATTTTTTACCAATGTTTTTCCAAGAGTTAGCAAGTTTTATATTCTTCCATTTGTCTACATTTTCCATAGCATTGTTTAACAGTTTAAAGAAATTTTTTTCAAAAGGGTTTTTCGCGTTGGTCCTATGAGAATTATTTAAAGAAATATTTTTTTTTAACCAATCCGATTGCTTAAATTTCAATATTCTATGAATTTTTGTTAGCTTTAAACCATGTTTTAGGTACTGCTGTAGATTTTTATAATAAATAATATATTTGCTTTTGTTAGTTAAATCAACAATAAGTTTTTTATCTTTAGCATTCGGAGGGACTTTGTTTTCACAACAAAATGGCAAATCGTTGTGATGATCATGAATCTCTTCTGGATATATCAAATCAACCTCAAGAATATAACCAATACTTGAGTTATCACAAATAGAGTTTAGGAAAAAATTATTAATATCCTTCATCCATTCAAACCCACTCTCCGGAAGATATTGCGACATTGCCCAACCATATAAATTGTTTGCATCTAGATACATTAAATATTTAGATGATATTTGATTATCATAGTCCGGCATATATTTGTTGTGAGTAATAATGACATGGATCTAACTTATATATATTTTTACATAGTAATCTGAAGTTTTCAAAAGCGTCAGTTAAAAGAAGAACATCCGATTTAAGATAAAGCATTAAGTAATCTTCTAATGTTTTACAGCCGAATGCATTCCACACTTCTTTAGCATGATTATAATCATCATCAGAGCAATCAGTCTCAGTCAGTATATTAAAAAAATCTTCTCTCTTGGGTAAATGGCATTCCTTAAGCTTTTCAAATGAATCTAAATAATTGTATGGAAAGATCCCCTTTCTTATCAACAGTAAAAATTGTTTTTCATTTTTAAAAATTGATTTTACTGTTGTGAAATCGTTTTTACACAAATTATTTACCAGTGAGTCTATACTTGATTACATAAATCTAAAGGAGTCTAAGAATCTAATTTCTACATTGTCATCCTCCACTCTAATAATTTTTGATAAGGATATATAGACCTCTTTTTTTAGTGGGATAATATTTATGACACCATTACCAATATGATTTAGTTCTTTAATAAACAAATGGCAATCATACGAGGAAAAGTTGTGAAATATTACTGGAAAAAAGTGAGGAATTTTAAAATTTAAATTACATCTATTGTTCGCAGGTCCTCTATATTTCCTATTTAAATGACAGTGATCATTTACCTTAACTTCACCAATGATAGGTTTTTCACAAATATGGCATACACTAGTTCTATTAAAGTGATTATATTCCTCATCATTTAAAGGAATCATTGGTTTGACTTCTTTTATATAATGTTTATAAAAATATGATATGTCATCTACCAATTCGCTAAGAAACAATCTAAGACAATCTAACCACTTAAACATCTTAAATTTATCTAAAATACTATTAAAACTACACTTAATATAATACGAAAAAGCATAAGGTATATGTTTGTTTATCAACGTCGTTGATGATTTATTAGGATCTGGAATGCATGTATCGATGTTTTGAAATATGCATTCTGTATCCGCATAAATCACAAACGGTATATCTAATGCTCTTTCATTTTGTATAAATTTTAAAATATTATTTTCCTTACTTGGTATGTATGTCACACTCTTACTACATACTGGTATATGATGTTTGAGTTTGTCCTCACGAGAAAATGTAGCAAACAATAGTTACAAACATAGTTCTTCCCATTATGTTTGCTGGTTTGTCTCCTTATTAGTCTAATAAAAAAAAAAATATGTACATATTAAATATTTTTTAATATATATTTTCAAATATTTTTTTTTAAATTTCAATTGTCTTACCTTGATATATTTTTTATCCATATGTAATGAGCAGTGGTCGTGGTATAAATTTGTTTTTAAAGAAACAGCAAGTTAATGTGGCAATCTTTCATATCTTTGGTCTTGTAATATGGACCAATAGCGATGTTTTGCTCCTCGTCATATCCAAAGACGTTTATGCTAATTCCATCGTTGAGTTTCTCAAATACTTCAACGTCTTTTATTTGAAGTGGGAAACATAAGCCTTCAAAGTTTAAAATTCTATCATTAATCATTATATCTGTTGAGCTTATTTCTATTCGATATGACGATGTTCGATCACAATTTTTTTTCAAATTAGAAATAGCAGAAACCACTGCCCATTTGAAGCAAAACTCATCACTATTTCTTACGTTGATGCTCGCTTTTCTTGCCGCCAAATTTTTTGGTGTAGGAATATATGTTGAACCCTTTTAGTGGCTGATATTTGTTTAAATTTAGATTAAGCCTTAATAAATTTATAAGGGTCCAACCACTGTCTCTTTCTTGAAACTCTTCCATTTTTTTAGTTATGGATTTTGCTTTAAGAGGGAAGGCATTAGCGAAGTCGTCATCATTAAAAATTATTTCCATTTTTGTTTGGAACATCTTCACCTCTAAAGGAGTATTTTCCAATTCTTCAGTATTGATCTTGGCATACAATGCACAAAGCTCAATATTAAATTTTATTGCATTATATTTAGCAATCCATATGGCGACTTCATTTCGTAATGCTAACCAAGCTCGATTTAGAAACTTTTCAGGAAATAAACAAGCTTCATCCTTATTTTCTACTGAAATAGTTTGGATGCGTGTTTTGAATGCGGAGTTAATTTTTTTAATCTCAATGTTTGCATTGATTATAGGATTAACTATAACATTTGATGTGCTTGCATGAAAGGTTTCATGTTCACGTAAATCTTTTTGATTTTTGAATTTTTTTTCCACATTCTACACAAATATTGTATAAGCATTCCATTTTTATATATATATATGTATATATATATATGTATATATATATATATGTATATATGTATTTATTTTTTTAAGTTTATTTAAAGCAATGGAGCGAACACGATGTACTAATTTAAATTACTTAACAGCACATACTTTATAAAATGTTTAGGACTGGCCGTGGGTATGTATGTATGTATGTGTGGGCTTCACCGTATAATTAGAAAAATAAAGACTATCTATGTATTACCCAATATGATTTTTCGCCCTTTTTACAATACACAAGATCATATAAATCAAACCTAAATTCTTGAAGAGAAAACCAACTAACCCAAATGCTAAAGACTCCCTATCAACATGTTTATTTGCCCCACATAAAAATTATCTTAACGCTCCCAAATATATACAAACCAAGTTTGAAATTTAAGTATTTGACTGCAACTGCACTTTATTCTTCTTAAAAATCTGAAAAACATTTTACAAATATAAATTCATGATTTAAAATTACCAATAAAGTATTTATAGCATGAGAACCACTCTAATGTAAAACATTTAAGTATTAAATAAAAATAAAAACCAAAATTCTTCTTTAGCATTCTTATCACATATCGCTTCAGTTTAACAAAAACCAAAAATCTAAATTTAATGATCTTCTCCTAGATTGTTTATTTTTCCTAATGTGTAAAATATTTATATTTCTATCTGTAACTCCACTTGTTAGCATGTTTTAACACTTATCAATATGTGTGTCTGCTGTGTTCAGCTTGTCTATTTCTTTCATATATGTATATGAGCTGGTACATTGCACTAAACCTTAATCAGAATATCACGCTCATCAATATGTCAACCCATATCAACTAACACTTCACATTTAAGCAATTAGTTGCAAAAATTTATTACCCTTAAAAAAATTCCTTATCTCACACAAATACTTTTTTAGTTTGTTTTCCACTAAATTTAAGAATTTTTTTTAATTTTCATAATTAAGCACATTACCACATGCTTAAAAACACATCCAATCTCCACACTCCAAGAATTTATTACCCTTAAAAAAATTTCCTTATCTCACACACATATATCCGTCCACTTCTTAGTCTCTATCTACACAGTGCATTATTAGAAATAGTGATTATGCTTTTAAAACCAAATGACCTACATGCTTTCCACACACATAAGATCATTACACTCATAAATTCTTACTCAACTTGTCAATCCCTTTTTTACACTTTCTTCTTTTAAACGATTTACAAATTTATCGGTTTTTAATGACCCTTATTCTTGACTTTTATTACACTCACACTAATTTATTGTTCTTTAATGCCGCTTATACTACAATTTTTAAAAATTATATGACAAAAAAATACATTGAGTTAGTATCCCATACAAAATACCTTGAGTTAGTACACTCATACAAAATACCTTGAGTTAGTACGCCCATACAAAATACCTTGAGTTAGTACACCCATACAAAATACCTTGAGTTAGTACACCCATACAAAATACATTGAGTTAGTACGCCCATACAAAATACCTTGAGTTAGTACACCCATACAAAATACCTTGAGTTAGTATGCCCATACAAAACACCTTGAATTAGTACACCCATACAAAAAACCTTGAGTCAGTACGCCCAGAAATATACTACTTACATACATGTCTGTATAAATAAAATCACCGTGGTGAAGGGTATAGAAGATTCGGCACAGCCGAATATAGCACTTTTACTTGTTAATAAAATAAACACTTGGAAGAAAAAGTATGGCCATGCTTAAACACGAAAATGCACGTGTTTCTCTTAAAATGTACTTGTGCTTTAAAACCATATGTTGTACATTGCATGTCAACGTGATCAATATTAAAAAATATTAATTTAATATTAATATTGCACGGCATGTCAACGTGATCAACATTAAATACTGTTAATTGATCAGCAATATTTGGTTAACTGCATTTGCACCAGAAGACGTTTCTAATTACATATTTAAAAATTAAAATATGAATTTTATTTTAAAACGCGCCAACCAAATAGTGCTGATTAGCTAATAAAAGTCACGTAGGCATGATTGATTAAAAGTTGAACCTGAAAGTAAAGTAAAAATGGCAATGAGTATGGATTTAGAAACGAATCTTTTAACACGTTGTTTAATTACTTTTACTATTATTTAGAACAGCTCGAACCTAAAATAAGTATTTGTATATTCATAAAGAATAAACAACATTTTGGCGCAGCCGGTTTTTAAAAATATTTTAATAAGTTTTTATTTTTCATTGTTCTAAATAATTCGTGAGGCAAGGATCAAATCTAACAACATAAAATAATAAAATTTTAATAATCTAAAAATAGTCAAATATTGGCTAATAATACTGAAGTTTTCCGGAAATAATAAAATTTTATAACGATTTTACTGGCAAAGACACCTTAGCCTTAAAGTGCAGTTGAGTCTGGCTGCACGGTAAAATAGATATATAAAACAAAGACTAAATAATACAAAAATTAAACTCAAAACTAATAGAAATAATATAAAAATAAATAGTGCATCTAGAAACATAATAAGGAGCAAAAATTGCGATCCAGGGGTAGCAAAATTAGCTAAAGAAAAAACTGAAGGCAGAATTTGGTAAGTCTATTTTTCTGAATATACAACATATACAAAATATACATATACATACAGGAAAAAATAATAAATATATACACTATATAATATTAGAATATATTATTGGTGTATTATATATAACATATATATTTTATTTAGAATTGCTTCTACTTCCTTATTTTAAAAATATTCGGTTATTTAAAATTCAGTTGATGAAACTAAGTTATAAAATTTTCCTTTTATAAAACTAAAAAATATTGCCTAAATTAGAAACAAGGGTTTTCCTAAATTTCTTTCATTGATTGAAATTTGGAAACACTTGATTGAGATAGTTTTATGGATTATAGCGCGATTTTGATAGCAGAACTTAAGGAAAAAATTTCCCAGCTAGAAAAGGAGAAAAAAGATAAAAAAAACAGAAATTCTAAATTTTAATTTGTTACTCCTTGCGAAAATAAAAAGTTTAACAAGTAGGGAAATCTAGGAGCTTGTAAAAACTGATATCTATTCGAAGTGGGGTCAGTTAACAAGACTAGAAACTACATATGCAATTTTATTACATTTAACAAAATTAAATCTAAAATATAGAAATAATAAAGCTAAGGAAATCGCAGAACTTAATTCTAAACTTTTGGACAACAAAAGAACATTAAAAGAATATAAGGAAAAGGAAATTAAAGCCGAGATATTAAATAAAGAAACTTAAGAGAAAATAGAAGAACTCACCAAAAAATTACAAAACGGAATACAGATAGAAAAGGATCTTTATAATAAATTACAAGATAGTAATAAATTTATATTTGAGTGCAAGGAAAAAATTAATGACATAAGTATTAGAGGAGAAAGTTCAAAAGCGTACTTGGTTGAAAACATAAAACAATTACAAGAGAAGGTACATCAAAAGGAACAACAAATTGAAATTTTAGAAAAAAAATTGGAAGAAGCAAGTAAATACATCGTTTGAAATTTCCATGGTACATTCTGCAAAACCGAAAATCGGGGAACAACAATTGGAAAGATAGAAAGATATCGCAGAAAATTCACATAATTCAGAAAGTACTCACAGTACAGATAGCGTGCAAAGTTCCGAAATATTAGACGAATCACGAACAATACATCAACAGGAATCAATCGATATGTCATATGAAAATATAGGAAGAACAGTTGCGAGGCTTGTATCATAATTTACGGGAACTGCTTCAACTGAATTTTCATGTAAAGTCTATGAGTTTATAAACGCGTGACAATTAGCTTTTAAATGTGTGAATTCTTAAGATGAAGAAATATTCGTGTCATTGTTGTCAACTAGATTAGGGGGGGATGCATTTGAATTAGTTAGAGAAAAAAGAATTATAAAATTAAAAGATCTAAAAGCGCTACTAAAATATACTTATCTTACAGCCAGAACACTAGATAGTGTCATAAACGAGTTGAAGCAAACACGACAATTAGTCACAGAAGATGTAAAATCTTTCGCTAGACGTTTGCTCCAGAAAGAAGCTATGGCCAAAGAAATAATCTCGTCAAACTATAACGAAACTGAGTCAGGAGCTCTGGTGAAAGAGTTACAAAAATCTGTAATTATGACACTTAAATTAGGGCTTGTAAATCCAACTTTGAGACAATTTATGATAGGTAGTTTTGAAATAGAATTAGATAAGCTACTAGAGTCCGCCCTTAAAACTTCTATGTTCCTAACAACACAATATACAAACACAAATTTACAGTTTAATGCACAAAATTATACAATGCCTAATACTAATTATACTAATATAACACAATTACCTCAAGCACAAAATACAAACTTTGTACAAAATCCAAATTATTCACAACTAACACCATACGCACCAACACCTTACATAGGTATTTCCAACAGCACACCAACACTATTTTCAAACTTCGGTAATTTTCAACACCCACAAACACAAAATTTTCAATACTCCGCCAGTTCAAAAAACCCGAAAATCGTACAACTACATAAACACACACAACCTAAAATAAAATGTGGTTTTTGCAATAGACAAAATCACACGTATGCTGAGTGCAGACAGAGAAAAAACACTCCATACTGTGACAATTGTAGGGTTGGGAATGGGAAAGATTCTTGTCCGAGGGCACAAATATTAGCAACAAACACCAAACATGAAAATCACTCAAGAAAAAAATTAAATGTAAATGGTGTTCTCGCATAGGCCACCTTGAAAATGATTGTTTTAGTAAAAAGAATTATATGAATTCAGACAAGGGAAACGATCAGGGGGCCAGTCCAGCCATCTAAACTGTGCCCCGAATAATAATACAAATAATTTTGCAACAAAATTAAATCAAAATACAGCTGATCCACACCCAAAACCAGCTGATTGCATTAATCTACAACCAAAGGTAGATAATATTTCTAACACTTCTCATACTACTGCAACAAATCCAAAGTCAAATGCGACTGACCTACATCTACAAACAGACGTAGATGATAGCTCCACAACATATCAAGTTGCTAAATTGTTGGACGATAATAAACAATCAGACCAGGTAAATAATAATAAAGTCAACGACAGTGTCGCGAAATCGTCAAACAAAAATCAAAAAGAATAAATAAACATAAGATCAGAAACAAAAACAAATCGTCTGATTGTGATATTATCCAATTATTGTACATAACAATTTGGCGTATGATTGTATATATAGGTCATCGTCTAAAAATTATAGGTTTAAGTATGTGGGATGATGTGTGCAGGACTTTTAATTGTATAAATAATATAAATTGTGTACACTTTATGAATGATTTTTTCGTTAATTATATAGAATATTTTAAATTTAGATATAGAAATCAAGGACGTTTATACGTCATAAAGAAAATAAAGCAAGATGACGTATTCGTAGAAATACCGTCTGTTTTAGCTAAAAGAGGTAAATTAACAGTTTTAATAGATACAGGCGCGGATACAAGCCTGATTAAAATAAGTTCATTAAAACCACTTAAACGTATTAACAAACAAGAATTTAAAGAGCTAGGTGGAGTATTTGGAGGGATAAGCAAAACAATAGGTACTATCAAATTAACGAGTTCTTTAAATGAAAATTTTCGTGTGAAATGGCATTTAATTAATGACGTCAACGATATTTCAGCTGATTTTGGGTCGGGATATTCTGTGGAACCACTAAATCATTGACACGATTTCTAAAACATTAAAATTTTTAAACAAAGATAAAAGTATACTTTTTGAATTGCCTCTCAAACGGTTTTCGCAAAATTACGGTGAAGTGCGTATTTGTAAAATTCAGGCACGTACCACAACAGTGGTGAAGATTAAAATACCTACATCATCAGAAGAATTCCTTATAGTATCCCAAACAATTGCTCCAGGTATACACTTAGCTAACACAATAGTAAATAAAAATGTACCAATATTAAATGCAAATAGAGAGGATTATTATGTAGATATAAATTTTATTCCGAAATATACTAATATTAATAAATTCAAGGTTGTTGGTGAAAATAAGTACGAAATTTTCAATATTACCAGCAAAACGTCTAATAATAAATCTGAAACTTTAATAAAATCTATTAAACTGGGGGAATCATTAAATATGGAAGAAAAAAATTCCATAGAAAATATTTGCGTACAATTTAGTGATGTTTTCCACCTTGATGGAGAAAATTTAGGTTATACTTCGGCAATTACACATAACATACGAACGAAACAGGACCAACCCGCGATTAAACAAACATGTGAAATAAATGCTCGCTGATGGAATAGTATCAGCAAGTAAATCACCTTGGAACTCACCACTTCTTGTAGTCCCAAAAAATCGGGTTTAGACGGACAGAAAAAGTGCGAGTAGTTGTGGACTTTAGGAAACTAAATGAAGCAACTATAAAGGATGCATTCCCACTGCCGAGAATAGAAGATATTCTCGACCAGTTGGGACACTGCCGATACTTCACAACGTTAGATTTAGCGAGTGGCTATCATCAGGTTTTGATTAACCCAAATGATAAGCCAAAAACTGCATTTAGTACCGCGCTAGAAATATGTTTTAATTATTCTTTGGAATAATTATTTGTCGAAAATAAAAAAAGATTTTTCCTTTTTTGTGTTTGTTTAACTTTATTCTTCAAAGTATTTTTTAAAACTAAAAACTTACTAACTAAATTCATGCTTTTAAATACAAAGGCTCACTTAGTCCTAAATTCTGCAGAATAGGCAGAATCGATCATTTGTATCGATTCTGTTATGAAACTTTGTATTGAACAAAATTTGTCCGACAAGCAAAACGTTCATAAAATAATTTCTTTTCTTCTTTTTTTTATTTTCTGCTTTGCTTGTCTAACAAAAACAAATGAATTTACAGAACAAAATTTAATTGTAATTTGATATCCTCAAGTGCCATTGATCTATGTTTTTGTATTTAAGTTCAATGATTTTCCAATAGCAACTTGAAAACATTTATACAAAATACATTAATAAAATATAATTGTTGAATAGGCAGAATCGATCATTTCTATCGATTCTGTTATGAAACGAACTTAAATTGTAATACAATATCCTCAAGTGCCATTGATCTATATTTTTATATTTAAGTTCAATGATCTTCCAATAGCAACTTGAAAACATTTATATAAAAAATACATTAATAAAAAATATATTAAATTCTACTTATTATTTAAATACTTATTTACTATAGTAGGGATGTCCCCATCTCCTGGTGGAATTACATATGCAACTCTTTCGGTCATTATGAATTCAATCGCATGCCTTCTGGGTTGACGGGTGCACCCGCGACTTTTCAGAGGTTAATGACCCATATTCTGACCGGATTATAGGGTATTGATTGCTTCGTTTATCTTGATGACATAGTCATCTACGGTAAATCGCTAGAACAACATAACGCGAAATTGGTTAAAGTTCTGTCCCAATTAAGAAAATTCAATTTAAAATTATATAAATAAGATAAATGTAAATTTTTATGTAGGGAAATTGTATACTTGGGGCATAAATATCCAGTACCAACCAATGTTAAACAGGTACAATCTTTTTTAGGGTTCGTAAACTACTATCGTAAGTTTATTCAAAATATGGCCCAAATTGCGGCACCAATTACTAAACTGCTTAGAAAAGATATCCCATTCAACTGGACTCCAGAATGTCAAAAAAGTTTTGAACAGTTAAAGTCCATAATTACTAGTCCACCACTTCTCATATACCCAGATTTTTCTAAAACATTTATCCTGACAACTGACGCCAGTAATGATGCAGTCGGGGCTGTGCTGTCCCAAGGTAAGGTGGTGGAAGACAAACCTATTGCGTTTGCAAGTAGAATGTTGAATGAAGCAGAAAAACGCTATTCGACAATAGAAAAAGAATTACTTATAATCTTTTGGGCAACGAAAAATTTTCGTACCTACCTACTTGGACGTCCGTTTACAGTTTATACCGACCACAGACCCTTAATTGGTGTATTTAATGTAAAGGATCCCACCTCTAGATTGATTAGATTTCACCATAAATTGTCTGAATATGAATATCAAATTGAGTATAAACCGGAAAAGTTTAATGTAAATGCAGATGCATTAAGCAGGATTGATACAAGTACAGAAAATAAAGAAATAGCAGTCCAAACAAGACAACAATAAAAAAATATGGACAAAAATAAAAATTCTGATGTAGAAGATAACGTAAATAGTCAAAATATGGAAAATCAAAATAGTGCAAATAATGTATCAGAGTCACATCAAGATAAATTTGAAATCTTGTCTGATCCAAAAGAAATACAAACAGTTTTGCATGATTTCCATAACTCAGTGCTAGGTGGACACCAGGGCATGAAGAAAACATACTGGAAAATAACACAACAATATAGGTGGAAGGGCATGCAAAAGGATATAAATAATTTCATTTAAAAATGTCCTAAATTTCAGGTTAATAAAAGCTCAAAACTGACAAAAATGCCAATGATTCTAACCGATATACCAGCTTTGCCATTTGACAAAGTATTCATGGATGTAGTGGGTCCCTTGCCACAAACGTATTCAGGAAACAGGTTCATTTTGACATTTCAGGATGAATTAACGAAATACATGGCCTGTAGCCCAATGCCAGATGCGGAAGCAGGTACCATAGCGAAACTTTTTTATGATGAAGTTATAACAAGGTATAGAATTCCAAAACTTCTTATTACCGACAATGGCACCAATTTTACATCGAAACTATTTTCGGAAATTTGCAAGTTACTAGGAATTAAAAATTGCACATCACCGCCTATCATCCGCAAGCTAATGGTTTCCTAGAGCGAAGTCATCGACCTTTAGCAGAATATCTGCGAAACTTGGTTGGCAATGACGAAAGAAACTGGGATCACTGGTAACGTCAAGCAATGCATGTGCGCAATAATACACCGCATTAAATTGTTTGTACGGGTTTAAATTTAATTTCCCAACCAATTTGCAAAGAAAATCCGCTCCTGTTTATAATATCGATAATTACCCAGTGCAGCTGAAATATCAAATTCAAAGGGCACATGAAATATCTAAACGTCATTTAATCGAAGCAAAAAATATATCAAAAAAATCTTACGATAACACGGTAAACCCAGTAACGTTTAAAACTGGGCAAAACGTATTACTAAAAAATACCATTAGGAAAAACAAATTCTCGCCTATATGGATTGGGCCTTATGAGGTAATATCCACTCCTGGGCCAGTAACAACAGCAATAAAAATTAGAAAAACAATAAAAAAAGTACACAATAATCGTTTAAAGCTGTTTAACGAATAGTAGGCACCTAAAAAGTCTAATAAAATATAAATATATAATACACCAATATTATCAAAAATTTTAATGCAGGGATAAAAAAATATAAATACAAAAAAAAATTAACATATTTTTCATATCAGGTCTCTATTAGAAATTCAACTTGCAGACATATTAACATACTAATAAAACATTTTAATAAATAACATAGGGTCTGACTCTCATTAAATTACTTATATATTCCTATACATATTATTAATCAATAAACATATTAAATATATAAAAATTTATGTTAATACAGCATAAATCATTTATTATCAACTATTTTTTATAAGTCAATAAGATTTTTAATTTTATTATTAGTACTTGTATATATTCACTGGTAGAGATATCTAATTAAATTTTATATTATATGTATTCATAAATCGTTAAATTATATTTGTAGTAAAACACAAAAATGAAGTGGTTAAGCATATGTCTATTGGCAAATGTAATACTGACAACAAGAACGGAAAACGACATTCCATATCAGATGATTGAACTGAAAAATTCACCTGTAAATTTTGAGAACATTGGAAAAGCAGTTTTTTAGAAAGATGTCTGGACCATATTTACCAAATTTAAACCAATGGATTTTTCTTCGGTGCTAGATATTGCTGAACAATACGATCAAAAAATCGAACTTCTCTGCAGTCACATAAAAAAATATCAAAATTCTTGTAAACTGATGGTGAAGGAAACTGAAATATTATCAAAGAATCTAAGGCAGAACAACGAACACATACTTCACATATTTACACATCGCAGGCCGAAGAGAGCAATTGATGCAATTGGACGTTTTTCTAAATGGGCTTTTGGAACTATGGACAACGACGATGCCCATAAAATTTACAATACTAAAAATACTAGGCAAACATGACGAACAGTCTTTTGAAATGATGAAACACCAGATTACTGTAATGGCTTCAAATTTTGAAAAATTTAGTACATCCATCAAAAATTTAACGTCAGATGTGGAATTAATTGCAGAAAATTTGAGTGAATTGGGAACTTCTTACGATAATTTCTCACTTCATACTAATGATGAAATTAATAAATTAAAACTTAGGTCAGAAATATACGAACTACTGACAATAATTAACTCAAATTTACTGGAAATAGAGAACCGCCAAGCAACAGAGTTATCAATTTTGAATGACTTGTTTCAAAATAAGTTGCATCCATTCATACTAGATGAAAATTATGTAGCAGATTATTTGAAAAAGTTAAAATTGGAATCAAGAATAAATCCATTTTTCCAGAAACTTTTTAATATACACCAAGCAGCCCAAGTTACGTCACTACCTTTTGGGGAAGAGATGCTAATTAAGATAATAATTCGACTGCCAGAGCCAATTGTGTACAGCATCCACAAAACTTATGCTCTTCCAACATCATTAAATGAGAAATGGGATTTATTATTAAACACAAAATACGAATACGTAGCGGAAGCTGATAACCATGGCATATTCATTACGCTAACACAAGAAGAGCACAATAAATGTGTTAGTGTACAAGTCAATACTTCAGCAGCTGTCTCAGTGTGTAAACATAATAGCCCAATCTTGACCAGCGGAAACACAGAATGTTTGGTAGAATTATTACAACACTCAAAAACATCTGAAGAGAACTGCAAGTACAGTGCAGTCCCAGCATCCGGGGGAATTATGCTTAAAATGGTATCCAGTAACCAATGGTTATTTAAACTAAAAAATAAGCTTATTTTAAATGTAAATTGTGACGGTATATATTACACCGCTACATTATCAAACACCGGAATTTTAAAGTTATTAAAACCATGCGATTTTAGCAATAAAGAAATTAGAATTCCGTACGAAAAAACAGAAATTACTGAAACATGGTATAAACAACCAGAAGTCGATCATTCAGAGCTCCTGGATGTGTTGAAGCGAAATTTCACTAGTACCAACGTAACCATTAACCATAGATTGCCCTTAAAAATTGGAAATCACGACCAAATAATGACAAGTCTTGCGGAAGGAAAAAAGTCATTGGATGAATTACAAAAAGAATGGGATATAGCAGACAAGTCAAGGAGGATTGAAAATCAGGACTAGGAAATTTCAATACACCGATACTCCATAATTTCGGCAGGTTCATTGGTAACAATTCTGGTAATAATTGGTCTAGTCATCTATGTATTAAAGAGCAGAAAAAGTAACGTCGACAATAAACCTGCTATACAGCTAACTACCATCAGCACTGGAACTACTGTAGCCGAGGAATCATCATGTCAACGCAGGGTCGCCCCGAAACCACCTCTATCCAGAAATGCCAGCAGGAAGTCAATTAAGCGCCCAAATGATTTAACATTTGCATGTATATAAATGCTACCAACCACATTAATTTCGAAAAAAAATTAATTTATTTACTTGTTGTTTTTTGTAATAATGTAATTAATTTAAGCTATCAGTTAACTTTAAAATAAATCTAACTTTAAAATAAATCTAAATTGCATTAAAATTTTGAATTGTTAAATAAATAACTTTAAACATATATGTTTCAACAATACGTAATCTAGTTTCAAATTTATAAAAATAAATTTAATTATTAAATTGTTCAAATATTGTAAAAGAAAGTAGTTATACTTAAACCAAGAAGAATTAAGAATAAATCATATTATTTATCTACTCTGAGTCAGACCCACAAAATAATAATTATATACACAAAAAAAAATATTTATTTCAATTATATTAAGGAAAATTACATATAAAATAATAATAATTTTAGTTGAATTATAAAAATAAAAATGTATAAAAAAAGAAACAAAAATTAAGTTGAACTATATTAAATAAAATTGTTTAGGAAATAAGTTGAATTATACTAAATAAAGTTATATAGATGCTGTTTTGCTTTAAAGAAAGGTTCAACTTTTCTTGGATGGGGAAGAATGTTGTACATTGTATGTCAACGTGATCAATATTAAAAAATATTAATTTAATATTAATATTGCACGGCATGTCAACGTGATCAACATTAAATAATGTTAACTGATCAGCAATATTTGGTTAACTGCATTTGCACCGGAAGACGTTACATATTTAAAAATTAAAATATGAATTTTATTTTAAAACGCGCCAACCAAATAGTGCTGATTAGCTAATAAAAATCACGTAGGCATGATTGATTAAAAGTTGAACCTGAAAGTAAAGTAAAAACGGCAATGAGTATGGATTTAGAAACGAATCTTTTAACACGTTGTTTAATTACTTTTACTTTTATTTAAAACAGCTCGAACCTAAAATAAGTATTCGTATATTCATAAAGAATATACAACACATATAAGTCTTTCCAAAATCGGTGCAGTATTACGGACGTAAAAGGGATTAGAAAAAACCTGTTTGACTATTAATTATATAGATATTATATGTACCTTACTGTTATTAAGTCTCGTGCTGTCACTAGCCATTTACGACTGTAGCAATTTTAGACTGGCGACTGGAACTGCTAACATTTGTCTCTGTGAACTCGTAAGACTAAGGTCCCCATAGCATTCACATTTAATATGTGCCTGCCTGTGATCCCAAGCTGAATATTAGCCAGTGAGCTGGAACCTTTACTCATATTTTGCACTACCATCTCATCCTTTATTTAGGCACAGTTTGCAAGTATCGTCTTAACTCGATTTACATCTTGGCCAGATGATACTTGAAGTTTCCATGACCTGTCACTAACTCAGTTAACCAGAAAGGTACCCAGATTTTACAAAAGAAACTGTTTGGTCTTTCTGCTATTTGGTAGTGAAAATACCAGACTCTTGTGGGAATCGAACCCACAACCCTGAACTGAAAGAATAGTACACAACCTATTAGCCCAACGGGGCACTAATTTCCAGAGTACCGAAATGTTCACTCACTGTTTAATTATGTATGAATGTGTACATTTTATTTTTTAGCTGCATCTTCTCATATACATATAGGTATGTATATGTCTGAGAGACTACAAAATATTTTGTGTTTTCTCATTTATGAATGCGATGATTTATATTTTCTCTTTCTGTTCAAAAGTGAATAAATGAGAAAATATTTTGTTGTTCACGCAAGTGCACATATTTGAGAATTTACAATTTGGTTAATTTACCTAAATGAAAAGATCGTAGAAAAATTTGCGCTAAGCATTCGCATACATAAATGTACGCACATATTTTATAATGTGCAACTGCCGACGCACTGTGGTCAATATTTTGAGATAGCGGCCAAAACTCCTTTTGGTTTTTGTTCTCCGATTTTAAAGTTATTATAGTCATATGAAAGTAGACAGTAGTAAACCTCGGGAACCAAAAAATTAGAACTCTATTTCAACTATTTCACTGAGAACAGGGTGGTCCAAAATGGGCTTTTTCAGAATTTAGTAAATTTATGATATTTTTAGTTAATTTTTAAAGTTTAAATGATCATAACTTTTTTGTTTTTCAAGATTTTTGGACGAAATAAATTTTGTGTTGTAACTTAACTTATTTCCTATTACTGGTAAAAAAATTGAAACTCTGCTGTTTTCAGAAAAATTTAAATATTTTTTTTAAAAAAGGTCAAATTTCTCGGAAATTTCCTACTTCATAGAGCACAACTCCTGTGAGTCAAGCTGAGTCAAAACACAAATTTACTATTTTGTAGTCCTAACTCTCCCCTATATTCCTATATATACAATATATAAGGTAAGATATTCGGTACAAATGCACGTCATATTTTTTGAGAAGTTATTTGTATGTGAAAGTGGCTATTACGCATATATTTTGATGAAATTTTGTACAAGAGTTCTTATTGACCCAAAAAATAATTCTGTTGAAATTAGGAGAAGTTGGCCCATATTTGGACCTAGTCCACATAGAAGGGTGTATCAAAATTTTGACAAAAATGACAATAGAACTCTCAAATTATGTGGTATCTGGCAATTCATTTGGAAAAGGTAAAAAATGATTTTATTGCCATCTAAAATTACATAACTTAAATACCTGAAAATTGCAAATAAATTTAAAACCAATGGAAATAACTGGTAAAACCAAGTACCTGTTATATTATGTTTCAAAGAGGTAAAAAAGATCATGTTAAAACTTCCAGCAATAGTATATTAATCCATGCACTCATTTTTTTTTTTTCATTATTGTTTAAACAATGGCTAAATTCAGTTATAGTGTTCTATCTGATATATATTTTGATCAGAATCCAAAATATGCGACAAACAAGAAATAAAAATTCATAACTTAAAAATAAAAAACTATTTAAATATTTTAAGAAAACGGTACAATCAATGTTCCAGAAACAAGAAATTGTTTTACTCACGCAACCAAGAATGGCTAAGAAATAAACTTATTTTTAAAAAGCCATTAGTATATAAATCTCCAGAAAGTAATTATACTAATTTTGTATCTAATAAAAAATTATATAATAAAGCGAATATTATAAGAATAGATAACTTTATAATAAATTTAATTAGAAATAATATTTGAAGATGTACAAACTGTAATGTAAACAACCTAATAAAGGCTCCTTATTTTACAAATGAAATATATATAATTGGAACTCTTGCGAAAGGTTTGGTACCCCCTGAGGCATTTCTTTACATGGATAAAAATGGAGTTATTCAAAATGAAAATAGCGTCCCCATTTTTTACCATAATTACAGAAGAGCTACTACAAAAGCAATTGATTGCAATTTAGATAATTTAAATATAAAGTATGATACACAAGTATCACATAAAGATTTACAGTTGTTTAATAAAACAATTAAAAATAAAAAATACTGGTGGATAAGAAATAATTAGTATATTACTATTTAGCTTATCTCTTTTCCTTTTTAACCCTTGACTATCAACTTGCAATCTTTTTCTATTCAGTTTTCATTGCAACAAAAATAAATTTTCAATTATTTGTAATTCATTTGTAAAAATAAACTTTTGCAAAAAACAAACTAGACTTACATTTATATACTAATTACTAGAGTGCTCGATTTCGGGACATTGTAAAAAAATTATACATCTTGTCAACTATTGTTTATTATAGTTTTATAAGTATCCAAATTTCAATTTAATAAACAAAAAAAAATTAAAAAGCCATCAGTAACTACCACGAAAACTGGAAAAGGTGGTCGACCAGCAAAGCCAATTGATAAATGTAGTGAAAGATCACGAAGACGCAAGCTTAAACATATCAATGAAGAAGTTTCTTGTAGCATCATAAAGGATTCATTTCTGCATCAAATTCAACCATCGAAAACTAAAAAGAGTAAAATTGCTAACATTGAAAAAATAATGGAAGCAAGCCCCAGACGCACAAAAAGGATTTTAGAAAGTAAATAAAAATAAATTTACTCCAGAAGAAGCATTTGCACTATTTTTGGATTTGAAAATGACTAAAAACCAATATACAGAATTGCGGAAGCGAACCAAGGAAAAAAAATTGTGGAATTTTTCCATCATATCGAGATAAAGTTTCTGCCAAAAAAGATTGCTTTCCTTCACCAACTGCTATTAGTGTAACTTCAAGTTCAGCAGAAATAAAATTGCAGGATCTCCTTCAACTCACTGCAGAACGATTATTAAAGAAATTTGATGCTGACTATTTAAAGAAGTTTAAAAATTGCAGCATGACTTTAATTTCTAAATGGGGATGTGATGGGTCCTCTGGCCAGAAACAATACAACAATGGAAAATTCATCAGATGCCAATTTATTCATGATTTCTTTCGTTCCATTACGTTTAACAAAAACTTATATTGGTTCAGAGCCTTCAACTAGTAGAGCTGCAGAGATAGATGTATGGAAGAATGAAATTCCCTCATCAACAAAATTTTGTAGACCAATAAAGTTTGCTTTCAAAAAAGAAACTAAAGATGTCATAACTGAAGAAGTTGGCAAAATAAGAAATGAAATTAAAGAACTTCAACCAGTGATATTTGAATTTAATGACCAATGCATCGAAGTTAACTTTAAAATGTCACTTACAATGATCGATGGAAAAGTTGCACAAGCTTTAACCGAAACAAAGTCTTCGTCAAGCTGCACCATATGCCAAAAAACATCAAGTCAATTGAGACAACCACCAACACAAGACGATAGTTTTAATGAACCATATGAATATGCTAGAATTCGTTTTATGGAGCATATTCTTAAATTGGGATACGATTTGGAATTTGGCCCGTTAGGCGAAACAGTGAGAAACAACAAAGAAAATTTGGAAAAAAGAAAGCAAAAAAAAGCAAGGAGATTTTTTTCCGATCCAGAAAATGATCCCCCAACAAATAAATTGCATTTTTATTAAAAAACGTTATGGGTAATTAGCATAATTTTAAATAATGAAAATCAAAGCTATTTGGAAGAAATTTTTACTAATATTGTTTAATTAATACTAGTTTAAAGATTATAATTTGTTTCTAATTTTAGTATAAATTTTTATTAATACATTTAAATAAAATATATGTGCAACTTTAAATCAATAGTAAAAGTTTACTTAAAATTTTATCGATGTTGTGTTCTGTATATAATATATCCAAATGGTATTGATATTGTTGGGAATTTCAGTGTTATTTTTCAGTTTAATCCTCACAAGAATTAGCTTTCTTCCAAAAAAACCAACCTTTGGCCCCTGTGAATATTGAGACTAAATAAATGTCAGGGGCCAAATGTTGGCATTTTCTGACCAAAATTAAGTTTAGGAATAATAAATAAGTATTGGTTGTAAAATACGATTGAAGAAAATAAGAAATTATCAAAAAAATACTTATTTAAAATGTCAAAATATTCAACTTTTACATGGAAACTCAACAAAAAATTAAAATGCATTTTTAACTCCACATTACTTACGTTCCTATCACTCGATTTTTACGTTTGAACACGCAAATTGAAGCTTAAAGTCCCTCCTATTGAACAAAACAAATTGCGTAAAAAAATACCAATCCGGTCAAAAGTTATAGAGTTTTGACCGCTATCTCGCGAAATTGACCACTGTGCGACGTATGCAGTAACAAAGTGTTTGCTTTATTTCATTCTTTTGCATGTGCGATCGTAGGCAGAAAATTATTTTATGTTCATTTATGATAAATGTCCAACGTTCAAAAATAAACATTTACATTAATGAATAATTGCAAAAAAAAACGACTTCAAAAAAGGCAAACTTAAAATCATGTTTCTGTAAGACGGTAACTATACAATGATTATATTATATTCGATGAAGATTGTAGCGGGATTTTTTAAATGTCGTAGCACATAATGTCAATTCAGATAAAAAAAGCTAATTTTGGAATTCAATAATCTAAAGCAAAGATCAGTCGATTTTCTACCGGGCGAGCAGTGCTTTCGGAGTATATAGGGGTACAAGACCCCAGGGTGCTGGTTTTTTTTTCAGGTCAAAACAATGCCAAACGACTGTCTGTATATAGCGGATCAAAAGTTTGGCTATATACATAAAATTATACTAGCTATTGCGACACCCTGTGATATTACGAATTCAAATTTTACACTTGTTATAGCGGTCGTAGCAGTACAGGTTCTTTGTAAATTTCAAATGTCTATCTGTAGCAGTTTAAAAGTTTGGCCATTGATATCAAATTACATAAACTATTGCAACACCTTTAATTTATAATTTTAAATATTTATACTTATTATAACGGACGTAGTAATGATCATTCCCTGTCGGACAATAAGTAGCTGACTACAAAAAACACTAACTTTAAGTTAACTTTTATGGACTAATTTTAAGCCAACTACTATGCAATGCAAAATTTTCGTTAACTGAAGTGTATATTCTGGACAGCAAATTTTTTGTGTTTGGTTAGTCGTTGTTTTTCCCCATTTTGCTTCTTATTTTTCTTTTGAAAGAAGTCAAAGTTGATTAGCATTGAAACGCCTCCAAGGCTTTATTTACTTAGTAACGTCGTCGTGTAAACATTTTAGATTTATTTTTATATTACAAGTAAAGGATAATGTAACAAAACTAATAATTATATAATAATAATTATGTAATTATTATATAATAATATAAGAATTATATGATAATAACTATATAATAATTATATAATAACCGATAATAATCTCCAATTAATTAAGTAAAAGTAATTGTAGCGTTGGAAAGTTTATTCTATATGTATATGTATCTTAAATATTTTTGTGAAATTAAGACATGTACATACATATTTTATTTTAATCTACTCATTTCCTAAATTAAAATTATTTTAAATTTGTTACTATTAGATTAATACAGCTGCCGGCCACTGTCACCGACTAGTTGTTGACGCCGCACAGTGGCTGAAAATCTTTTTTCGTTGGCCAAAAGTAAATTTTTTTTTGTCACCGATTTTTAAAATTTTTACGTCATTTTGTAGTTAATATATCCAAATTTAGGTAGCCAAAAAATTATGTTAAAATATTGATAATTGTGGGCGTGGCATGTTGTCAAACTCAACTTTTTTTTTAATTTCAGAAAAAGGTGTTTTTCTTTGGTTTTTTATCAAAATTAAATGGTTACTACTCGCAAGCTATCATCGATAATGGTCTGCGGTTTTTTTATAATGTTGGTAGGATTATTGTCTTTAGTTGTTGTAAGTAGACACAGCTCTAGCGTTCAATATTAGGGGCGTTATGAAATATTTATGAAACTACTATATTTTCCTCAAATTTAAACTTTAGTGGAATAGAACTTCTAGGAAACAAGAAACGTATACAGCCACGAGAAAGGTGAAAGTGTCCTCTTTAAGGCTATATATACTTTTGCACCCGCCACGAGCCGCCTGTAGAACACTTTTTTTCATTTTAATGAAATTACTCGAAAAAATTCATATACAATGGTGTATTAAATTTTCACTTTTTTGCCTAAAAGTTTATTTTTTTAGTTTAGGCTACGTATAACTAAAAAAAATAAATATAATACCTTCGAAAGGGTTTAATGGCTTTGTTTTGGGTTCTACAGGAAGCATATGATCTCTTTCTAAATTTACCTGTTATCAAATGTTAGGGTCAACCAAAGTCATAAACAATTTTATAACAATAATTGCGACATTAAACCACTAAAGTTAAAAAACAACCCCATATTGACGCATGAGTGCAGTTTTGTTCAATTTAAGCGCTACCTGCTATGAAATTAAAGATCAGTGTGTGAAGAATATATATCTAAAAATTTATAAAAGTACGGATTCGTTAAGGGATTACTCAGTAATAACTTAATCCTTTAAGTGTACGGATAAAACATAACAAACGCAAATAAAAATATTCAAAAGAAAATGGAGAGCTTCAGTTATAAAGAACTGGCCGAAGTGTATTTTAGAAACAAAAATCAGGAAGATGTTCTTAGTTACGTTAAAATAAAATTAAACTTAAATTCGTGTAGCACCGAAATGCAAGAGCAATTATATAATTTCGTCAAAGCACTAAAAAAACGCTACATAGAAGTTATGTACAGTAAACAAAAATTTTATATAAAAAGTGCAAAGTGGTTAGAAGGTCAACTTACTGTCGCTGCACAAACAGCAAAGCAAGATAAGGCTGGAAGACCACGCAAATCATTAGTGGACAATTGCAGCGATAGACCTAAGAGGCGGAAGCTTAAAGATATTAACGATGCCTTTGGTTCTACAAATATAAAAGAATCTTTCCCACATCAATTACGATCACAGAACCAATTTACAAAAGTGGATATCATTGAAAAAGTTGTTAAACCTAGTCCACCGAGAACAAAACGGATTCTTAAAAGTATACCAACTCCGAATGATGCAATACAGTACACAAATGAGGAGGCATTAGCATTATTTCTGGATTTGAAATTAACAAATCAGCAATATATTAAACTCAGACAGCGTGCGATTGAAAAAGGCTCAAATATATATCCAGCATATCATCACATAACCGCTGCTAAAATGGACTGTTTGCCATTAAAGGACACTATTACAATCACACCAATTTCGGCAGAGGTACAACTACAATCTCTACTTGATCACACAGCCGCACGCTTGCTGCAATCAATAACAGAAAATGAGTTGAAGAAATACGGAAACACAAAGTTAATTCTTTTTTGTAAATGGGGATGTGATGGTTCTTCGGGAAAAAACAATATAAACAAGCTGTATTTGAAAATATTTCTGACTCAGATATGTTCATGGTATCATTTGTACCATTGCGATTGAAAAAGATTTTGGAAGATTCGACTAGTACAACGCAAACAATGGATATTTGGAAAAATGAGACACCATCTTCTACGAAATACTGCAGGCCAATCAAATTTCAATTCAAAAAAGAAACAAATGATGCTATTAATAAAGAAAATAGTGATATCAAGGCCCAAATTACAGCAATATAGCCATTACAATTACAGTTAGATGGGCAGCAAATTGAAGTAAGCTACCAGTTAGTCCTGACAATGATAGATGGAAAAGTGGGTCAGGCTTTGACTAGCACGAAGGCTGCATCCAGCTGCATTATATGCCAAGCAACATCAACCCAATTAAACCAAGTCCCAGCAAAATCATTAGATAATACCGATGCATATGAATTTGGATTATCACCACTACACGCAAGAATACGACTTATGGAACACATACTAAAAATCAGTTATGATTTGGATTTCGGGTCTTCAGGATCAATAAGAAACAACGTGACCAACAAAGAGTTAAGAAGTTCAAAAAAGAAACATGTTCAAGATGAATATCGCAAACGTGGACTGATTATAGATCAGCCAAAAAAAGGGTAAGGGCAATACAAATGATGGCAATACCGCAAGAAGATTCTTTTCAGATCCAGAAACAGCATCTGAAATAACAGGAGTGGATTTCAACCTTATTTTCAGATTTAAAATAATACTAGAAGAACTTGCGTGCAATAAAGAAATTGACTGTAGAAAATTTGTAGATTATGCTAAGGAAACTGCAAAAATATATACAACTAACTACCCATGGAGAAATATGTCTGCAACAGTTCACAAAATCCTTTATCATGGTGAAGATGTCATTAAATATCATTTGGTGCCACTTGGAGATCTATCAGAGGAGGCTCAGGAAAAAAGGAACAAGGATTACATATTTTATAGAGAGCACAATACTAGGAAAATTTCACGGAATTCAACAAATGAAGATCTATTTAATATGTTATTGGCAACGTCAGATCCGTTCATATCCAGTATTCGAAATCAATGGAAAGTGGACCATCGGGATTTAGATAAAGAAGCCAAAAAACTACTAAAGAACAGAAATAGCACGGAACAAAATATGGAATATTTGCAATTAATATTTAAGTCAAATGAATAAAAATTAGATTTTCTTGTTGCTTCCAAAAAAAAAATTTTTTTTTTTTTTGGGGGGGGGGGGGGGGGTGAGGTGAAGGTAGCGCAGAAGATCCGAGTACATTTTCCATTCGTCATGAAAGCTTAAAAATTAATTTTTTATGCAATCTAGGCTTAGGTAATACAATTTGTTAATTATTGACACTATTTTTCATATAATATGCTATATAAACGCCCACAAAAAGGGGGCGGGGTCCAAAAATAAATTTTTATGATTTTCTGGCTCCAGGGTAAAGACCTTGAACCTTCTTTGACATAAAAATGTTTCATTTGCTTAACAAATTTACAAAAAAAACTTGTAAAAATGTGTAGGTTTTCAGGGGTTGGTTTAGTTCTTCTTAGGGGAATTTTTTCCCCCTGGTCCAATTTGGCCCATTTACGAACTTAGCCTGCCCTATCCTTCAAGATATATATGTACCAAATTTCAAGGGTCTAGCTCTTTTCGTTTAGACTGAATCGTGTTCACACAGACAGGCGAATGGACGGACGGCCGGATGGACAGACGGACGTATGGACAGACGGACATAGCTATATCGTCTTAGATTTCATCACTGATCAAGAATATATATACTTTTTTGGATCTTAGAGGGATATTTTACTATGTTACACACAGAATAAACCCATATTTCACTCTGAAAGTTAAAAAAATTAAAATGTTCAACTTTGACCTCGAATTCCTTAAAAAGTCCTCAATCAATTTTAATGTAATTAAAACTGAATCAAGCTGAGCTAAATATCTATTCATTTCAATATTTTGATCGGTTTAAAAGTTACAGAATTTTGGCCAACGAAAAAATTTTCAGCCAGTGTGCGCCGCCGACTTCAGTTAACAGCTTAGAGTTTTTTTTAGTAAATATTCTCGCGGGTGAAATTGAAAAATTTTTTCATAAATAATAAAGTAGGTTTAAAGTTTAGAAATAAAAAGGTTTAAAGTGGTTTGAAGTTATTATTTATGTAAAATATAAAAAAGAAAGTGTTGTTGATTTTTTAATGTTATTGGAATTTATGAACAATCATGAGAGGGGTTTAGGACGGGGCACATAGAACCCTTCATGCGTTATACTCTGACGTATTGAACTGAAATCAAAGTAAACCCCCGTCTTCATTTGCTATCAACATGTCTTAACAAAAGTCAAACTTCATATACTAAAACAACGCAGTATTATAAATGATTTTTTTTATATTAAGTTTGACTTTTGTTAAGGCATGATAATGTCTAACGGAGTCGGGGGTAAGGACGGACGAAGTTGACAAAATGAGTGCTTTGTTGACGGATATTAAATCAGGAAATTAAACACTTAAAACGTTTTTTTCCATTTTACTTTATTTAATGTCTTTATTTTGTTGTATTTGTTTTATTTTTGCTGCAACTCAAAAATCAATTGATAGCTATCACACTAATTAACGTACGTCAAAAGTTGCCTAACCGTCGTACTTTGCGTTGACGGAGACGTACTGATTGTGACAACGCTCATAACAAAACTTGTATTTCAACTTGTCAGTTGAAAAAGACGACGTATAACGTTTGACAGATTCTGTGTGCCTCGGCCTTTAAGGCTTTTTAAAAATTAAATTTTTGTGTTTTTAAATTTTTTGAAATAATCAAATATTTTGTATATGTATTTATGTTTTTAATAAATGTTACTTTTCATAAATTACAACAAATTACAATTAATAGTTTAGACATCAGCTGAAAACTAAGTTTTTGTAGCTAGTTATTTAGTTAGTTTTTCAAAATAAAATTTATTCAAAATTTATTTTAAAATTTTTGAATAATTTTAACTTCAAAAAGCAAAAAATGACAATTAATTAAATAATAGTTAGGTTGCAGCTAGCTACAAAAAGTAAGATTTCAGCTAAAGTCTGGCCTATTACCTTTTCGTTGACTTAAATCTAACTAACTTATAGTTAATTTAAAAAAAAACCCACTTATAGCCAATGGAAAAATAGTTAGTTTACAGCTAGCTACACAAAGTTAACTGAAAGCTAACTTTAAGAAAGTTAACTTTAAGTTATATGCAAAGTAATGCAGAGTCGAACAATTGACTACCGGCCTAGGACATCGCAATGTTAAAATAGTTAGTTGTTTTCATTGCAAAGTAATCCTGTGTCAGTCAGCACTAGTTGCAAAATAGTTAGCTTAAAGTTCATTTTTAGTTAACTGAGTTTCCGACAGGGTTCTGTCTAATTGTTAAATGTTTGTCAATAAATGTTCAAAATATAGGGCTATATATGTATATCAAATTACGTCACCTATTGGGACACCCTTTAAATTCAAATTTTAATTTAAATACTTGTTATAGAGGACTTTCTCATAAAAATTTTATAATTTAAAATTTTAAATATTTATACTTGTTATACCAGACATAGTAGTGAACATTCTGTCTAATCTTCAAGTGGTGGGGACACCTTTTAATTTATAGATCTAAATTTTATACTTGTTGTTAAAGCGGGCTAAGCAATATAGGTTCTTTGTAAATTTTAACTGTCTATATATAAAACTTCAAAGGTTTGGCCATATATATCATTTAACTATTGGGATATTGGGATACAAGTTCTTTGTAAATTTTAGCTGTCGGCATATAATGGTTCAAATTTTTGGCCACATATATTATATTAAACCAACTAATGGAACACCCTTTAATTACTAATTTTAAATATTTATACTTATTATAACAGACATAGTAACGAACATTCTGTGGAACTTTCAAGTGTTTGTCTATAACGGTTCAAAAGATAGGATAATAAAGGTGAAATTACGTCACCTATGGGGTCACCCCTTAATGTTTAATTTTATTTTTTTATTACTTGTTATTGGGAGCTATAGTGATACACACTTTTTGGGGTTCCGTACACAAAGGGTAAAAACGAAACCCTATTGTTTTCGCTACAATGTCTGTCCGTCTGTCAGCGCCTTTTATCTCTGGAAGCGTAATAGGAAATTTTCACAGATGATGTATAGCTGTTGCCGCTATAGCAACAAATACTAAAACTTATAGGGTGTTCCAACAGTGAGGTGTTATTTGCCTTTATGTCTTTATTTCTGGAGCTATAGGAGGCAACCACTTAAAATTTGCAGACAGTAATTAATACTATGTTCGCTTTCTAAACAACTATATAAAATAAAACCTTAAAATTAAAGGGTGTTCCGAGAGTGACGCACTTTGCCTAATTTTTAAACGATAATAAATAGACTCTTGAAGTTTTTACAGGAGGTTTATTACTATGGAAACTATAACAAATCATAAAAATTAAAGGGTGTTCCGACAGTGACGTGATTCTCATGTATAACGCCTTATTTCTTGAATCGTAATAGATAGATTCTTAAAATTTTGTACAGGAGATATGTTGCCACGGCCAATATGACAATTACTAAAAATTAAAGGGTGTTCCGACAATGACACGTTTTTCACGTATAGTGACTTTTTTTAATGGTAATAGTAAACTCTTGATATATTCATAGAAAACTAATTTCCACGGCCGTTATAACAAATAAAAAAATTAAAGGGTGTTCCGACATAGACATGATTTTTACTTAAATAGCCTTATTTTTTGAACCGTAATAGGTAGACTCTTGAATTATTTACAGTAGATGTTGTACATCGGCCGCTGTAATAATTGCTAATTACTAAAGGGTGATTCATCAGTGCCATGTTTTTCACTTATATTACCTTATTTTTTGAACCGCAATAGGTAGGCCTGAAATTTTGATAGAAAGTGTATTACCATGGCCATTATAATAACAATTCCTAAAATTTAAAGGGTATTCCAATATCGATGAAATTTTCGCGAATATAACTTTGGTTTTAAAAATAAAGGGTGACCCATAGGAGATGAAAAAATTAACAACTTGAATTTATAAAGGCCTACTAAATATAGTACGGAACCCTACATGTGTGAGACTAACTCGCACTTGACTGATTTATTTAAATTTTAAATTGTTGACCTACTATATCTGTTGTATGGGGATACCCTTTAATTTTTTAATTTTTAAACTTCTTTTAAAATGGGACCAATCTGTTAGCATAACCTTTCTAATAAAGAAAGAAATTTTAAAATCGGTTCAGAAATGACCGAGATCTGAAGGCACAAACATACAAAAAATAAATTAGTCAAGTGCGAGTTAGACTCACACACGTAGGGTTCCGTACTATGTTCAGTATAATTTAAAAATTCCAGTTATTTATTTTTTTATGTCTTATGGGACACCCTTAAATTTTAAAATTAAAGTAATATTCGCGAAAATTGCATCATAATTGGAACACCCTTTAAATTTTAGTATGTAATTAATTTTATAGAGGCCATACACTTTCTATTAAAATTTAAAAAATAAGGTAATATACGTGAAAAACACGTCACTCATGAACACACTTCAATTTTAGGTATTTGTTATAGCGGCCGAAGTAACACATCTACTGTAAACATTTCAAGAGGGTATCTATTACGGTTTAAAAAATCATGTCACTGTCGGAACACCCTTTAATTTTATTATTCATTATAGTGGCCATGGCAACTTCGTTTCTATAAATATATTAAGAGTCTACTTATTACGATTAAAAAATAAGTCACTATAATTTTTAGTAATTGTCATATCGGCCGTGGCAACACATCTTCTGTACAAAATTTGAAGAGTATACCTGTTACGGTTCAAGAAATAAGGCTTTGTCATGCAAATCACGTCACTAGCAGAAAACCCTTTAATTTTTACTATTTATTATAGTGGCCATAGTTATACACCTCCTGTAAAAATTTCATGATTCCACCTATTCATTAAAAACTTAGGCTATATACATGCAAATCTCGTCACTATTGGAACACCCTTTAATATTTAAGTTCAATTTTGTATACTTGTTTATAAAACAAACTTAGTTTTAATTACTGTCTGCAAATTGTAACTGGTTGCCTTTTACAGCTCAAAAAAAGACATAAACGTAAATAACACGTCACTTTTGTAACACCCTACATTTTAGTATTTTTTGCTATAGTGGCCGCAGTTATAAACTTTTGGTAAAATCTTCAAGAGTCTACCTATTATGGTTCACAACTTCCAAACATACAAAGCACACCACTATCGGAACACCCTTTAATTCTTAGGTTTATTTTTTTAGACTTGTTTATAAAGCGAACTAACTTTTAATTACTGTTTGTAAATTTTTAGTGTAAGCCTCCTACAGTTCAAGAAATAAACACATATTCGTAAATAACACCTCTCTATCGGAGCACCCTATAAGTTTTAATATTTGTTGCTATAGCGTTCTATTATGGTTCAAAACTTAGGCCTTATACATACAAATCACGCCACTATCGGAACACCCTTTAATTTTTAGGTTTATTTTTTCAGACTTGCTTATATAGGAATTAATTTTAATTTAGTGCTTGCATATTTTTAGTAAATTCCTCATACAGTTCAAGAAATAAGCACATATTCGTGAATAACATCTATCTATCCGAACACCCTATAAGTTTTAGTATTTGCTAGTATAGCGGTCACAGTTATATACCTTCTGTGAAAATTTTAAGCGCCTACCTATTACGGTTCAAAACTTAGGCCTTATACATGCAAATCACACTACTATCGGAACACCTTTCAATTTTTAGGTTTATTTTTTTATACTTGTTTATATAGCGAACTAAGTTTTAATTACTGCTTACATATTTTTAGTGTATGCCTCCTACAGCTCAAGAAATAAACACATATTTGTGAATAACACCTCTCTATCGGAACACCCTATAAATTTTAGTATTTGTTGCTATAGCGGCCACTGTGAAAATTTCAAGAGTCTACCTATTATGGTTCAAAAATTATGCCTTAAACATGTAAATCACACCACTATCGGAACACCCTTTAATTTTTAGTTTTATTTTTTTATACTTGTTTATATAGTGAACTAAGTTTTAATTACTGTTTGTAAATTTCAAGTGTATCCCTCCTACAGTTCAAGAAATAAACAGATTTTCGTGAATAACACCTCTCTATTGGAACACCCTATAAGTTTTAGTATTTGTTGCTATAGCGGCAACAGCTATACATCATCTGTATAGCTGTTGCCGCTACGGTTCCAGAGATAAAAGGCGCTGACAGACGGACAGACATTGTAGCGAAAACAATAGGGTTACGTTTTTACACTTTGTGTACGGAACCCTAAAAAAGCAACACACAGACGAATTGATAACCTCCTTCTTTTTTTGAAGTCGGTTAAAAAGAACATTAATGAGAAGAAGCTGATTTATCACTCTTCATGTATATATGTACATACATATATTACAAAAATCAAACAGGTACAGGATCACTTTACCGAACTAGGTCGGTCTTTTAGTTCATTTGTTCAGTTATAGTTGACATAGCAATACACCTGTGAAAATTTTAAGTCTGCCTATTATGCTTAGAAAATAAGTAAATATACATGCAAATCCGTCACTGTCGGAACACCCTTTTATTTCTAGTAATTATTTTACTTGCCATAGTAATACAACTTCTTTGGAAAGGTGTATTACTACAATCAGTGTACACTGGTTCATTTCATGCTGTGTAATTAGGGTTTGGGAAACGGGAATTTCCGCGAAACAATATCAGCAGCTAATTTTCTGGTTTCAGGGATAACCGAAATTTTCCCGGGAAACTTTTTATAGTCATTAATGTAAAAAAAAACATGTGACAAAACTTTACGCAGTACAACTGTTCAACAGATTATTCAACTCACCTGAATATATAAAAACCATCAATTATGACAGGCAAAAATAACTAAAAGTTTCTTATTTGAGTTTTTTGAAGTCAGAAACATCGGAATCTGATTTATCTTTATAATGCCACGTTAACTATTAATCCAACGTAAGTAAAAGGAAAAGGTAAAAACCCCTTTTACCTTATCGCTGTAAATTTTGCAAAATAAATAGTGATTTGCTAAAGTTCTAAAGACTTATTTTGTAAAAATAAAAATAATTAATTAAATACTATTTTTGTGTAAACCAGTCTGCTCTAAAAATTACAAGATTCTTGATCACAAATAAATTTGAAACACCTGTGTGATTGATTTTAGCTTGTTCCGTAGATCTCATAATTTATATTTTTTGTATGATTTAAAATTTTTAAAACTGCGGAAAAAATACTTAAAGTTGAAACAAATGCTGGCTCGAAAGGATTAAATAAATCAGTCAAGTGCGAGTCAGAATCACACAGTACAACTTTAAAAACACAAGTTGTTGAATTTTTCAAGTCACCACTTTTGTCAACTATTTTGGTGACTCTTTGGCGACTTGTCAACAAAGCGTCTACATTTTTTATATTTTCCATTGATGAGAAAGAAAATCTAATAACGTTCAGAATTTATTATCAGAGCTGTTCTAAAAATCGCTTAACTTAATCACATAACGTTATTTTAATACAACTACTTCAGAAAACTGCCAAAAGTGTACACTAGAATCATTAAAATGTACTAGTGAATCACTAGTTCCAATGTCTACATATGGTCGCAAAAGAACTACCTAGTGAACAGCAGGGTTGTCAGATTTATTTTCACCTATTTCTCCAAAATTGATGTGAAAAATCGCTAAAACAGTTTTTTGTTAAAATTTGCCTCTAATATTTAATTTTAATATTTTAATTTTAAAAATATTTTTAACAAATCACAAAAAATAGATTTAATCAGAATAGCTAAAATTCGCCAAAAATGGAAAAAAAGTCGCCAAAATATAAAAATGTTTTTTTTTTTGTATTTAAAATGATTAGTGAACACAAGAAAGGTACAATTTTTACTTAAAAAAATTGTGGTTATTATAAATTGAGACCTGAACATACCCATCCTTGAGGTATTTATCACCGTGTTCTTATTTAGAATAAAATTATTCAACATTACTAAAGATGTGTGCTACATGCCCTAATTAGCTGCAGGTAAATTAAAAAAAAATTCTTTTCTTTAAAATTAATCATCTAATTTTTAAAAAATATTCTTTCAACTTCAAAACTTCCTTTGTATGTAAAAAGTAAAGTATAAAAATAATCATTGGAATTACCAGCTGTACATAATTAGCTGGAAAATGTTTATAATCTTTCTTAAACAAAAGTGAATATTTTCTATTATGGTTAATAAGTATCCAAAAGTATGTTAGGACTTATAAACATTTTTGAAAACAAGAAATTTTATTTTTGAAAAGGAATTGCAAGATTTTAAAATCGAAAGATGTTTGTAAACTAAATATAGTTTCCAGAATAAAATCATCCTTAGATTTGAAAGTTTCCGGTAAATCCTAATTAAATATGAAAAACAATTTACTTTTAAATCTCAATTTCTTTGTTATCCATTTTGATATTCTTTAATTTAGTTTCTAATGTTGGCTGATATTAAATGAAAAATCGCCAACAATATCGCCAACTAAAAATCGCCATGTCGCCAAATCCAAAATTTGATCGCCAAATTAGATTGAAAATCGCCACGTTTGACGAGAAATCGCCATATCTGACAACCCTGGTCAACAGTACCAATGTCAGTAGCAAGAATGATAGAAAACAATATTACGCCATGCGCATGTTTTCCCGTTAAGCGGCATTTAGATGATCAATCGCGGCTTGTCAACGCGGGTTGATGGCAAGCCAACAAGCTCGAGTAAACGACCAAAATTCGTGTTTGTCAGCCGCGCTGGTTGGAAATCAAAAATTTTTGATATTTTGTGTTTACCGACACGCCATCAAGCTTGTCTAAATGCATGTTTGTCAACCACAGTGTAAATTTCATTTGAATTTTTGTAAGCGAGCAGTAAAGATGTCTCGGCTAGAGCGCTTGTTTTTAAGAGAATTTATTGTTTTTGCATGTGGGTTAATTTTTATGTATGGTATATAAAGCATTTTTATTAGAGTTTATTTTTAAAATATTTCATTTATGTAATTATTGTGTGTGTGTTTATATGGAAATATTAATTGCCAAAATTCAAGTTAAGAAAGGGTATGTAGGCTAGTTAGCAAAAATATTATTTAATTGGTATTTTTCAATTATTATAAAGGAAAATCCCATAACGAAGTTGGGGAATTGTTTTCCTTCAACTTAGGACAGCTTTTAAGATTATTACTTGTTTTAAAAATTAAGATAGATTTGAATAAACCTTAAACAGCATAATAAGAAAGGATTCACGGTGCATTAAAAGTAAAATACTGAAAACTATTCATGATAGAGAACATATAACTGCGGAGTATATGTATTACACGGAACTGTTCGAAACTTTAAATTATTTTCTGTATAAATAAAATATTACATACATTATTTTCCTATTCCTTCACACAGCATGAATTAAAGAGATTTTAATGAGGCATAACTCTGACCAGATATTAAGAAATTTAATATTGCCGGAAGGTGTTATTGTGCACAAATAATATTTATAAAGAATATTTGTATTTTTTCAATAAATTATTTTAAATAATTGATTAGAAACTGAAGAATAAATAAAAAAAATATATAGTCATGATGTCGTTGTTTATAACTCTCTATAATTCCATTGTCCAAATTCGTTTATTACTCTTTTTTGATTCTTCCTATAATTCATCAATTAATAAAGCAGCACCTAAATCATGCGTCATTTTAAATAACAACCTCACTGCTCAGTGTCTGTTGTATAATGATGTTTGACAATCTTCGCTTGATCATGTAAATGCTAAACACTCTCTCTCAGCAACCCGCGCTGACAAGCCGAGATTGACCATCTAAATGCCGCTTTAGATGACGTTGTTTGGCCAATTTAAAGTTGCCAAGTCTGTAACCAACAAATTGCTTAAAGTAAATATGTAGGTACAAAAAAATGTAAGTAATAGGCATAAATTGGCAACCCTGCAAATAAACTCTCAACTTTTTTATTAAAAACTCTCATAATTTATAGTAATACTCTCAGTCAGAATTATTAACCAATAGGAAGACATTTTCGTGAGGTCATTCGGACGACATGCGCAAAAAAGTTCAATTTTATTTTCGTGATGGCGTAACCTTGTTTTCTATCATCCTTGGTCAGTAGTGCATTATTAATGACAAGCACATGTTAAATGTCTATAGTAAATAGTATTTTCTGGGGTATTATAAGCCACTAGCACAGATAACTAACCAGAATACCCACTTGTGACGTTTAAAAAAGTACTTTGTACTTGCAGCTTTCGATAAAGTGAATAAAAAGATAATAAAAGCAATGAGTAAGAAGTACCAGCTATATGTTGCCATTACTAACATATGTTTTTAATTAAGTAAACAAAAATTGGAAACAAATTTTAACAAAAATTATATTTTCTTAATAATATATGAAATAAACTGGTACAATAATTTCGTTAAAAGTTATTAAAATATATTACGGTTGTTGCAAAGCGCAGTTAAAAGTTACAAAAATACAACATGATCAAAAAGTTGGAAAAAAATGTGCAATAAAAGTTTTTTAAGTGGCATTTGTTCAAAAAGTCTCAATGTTAAAGAGAATTCAAGGAAAATTTGGACACAAATGCAGTTGGAAGCGGAGGAGTTTCGTCTAGATTATTTGATTCCTTATGGTAAACAATTTTATACATGTATGTGACTTCATAAGGGTTGTGCAATATACATAGATGCTTATATGCATTACATGAATGATTCTCCGGCGAAGTGCACGTTAGCAACCAAATCTAACGTTTTAAGGGATTCGTGTGGAATTGAGGACCTAAGAAACGAAAACCTAAAACAGTTTACAACTATATTTCATAAATATAAATAAGAGTGTTTGTCAGCAAACGAACTAAATCATCTACAATCAAACAAAATACTAGATTAGTAAAAGAAATGCAAAAATCTGCTACAAAAATTTATATGTAACTACAACCGAAAATGTGTGTAGGGAATTTTGATGCATCTTCGTATTTAGTTGCTTTTTTATTAAAACGGGTTCATTGAAAAGTTGTAAAATTTTACATGAGCAATGATCCCTATGGTTATTGATCTTATTAATCAACCACGACCGCCTTTACAGCAATGAATAAACGTTTATTTTTCGATAAAGAAAATATGGTAAGTAAATCAATCTGAATATACTGTTATATATACGGAAACTAAATTGCATTTTAATTTTAGATAATTGTGCCACTAGTTCTGATAACTAGTTCACATAATGTCCTCAATTCTACACGAATCCCTTAAAACGTTAGATTTGGTTTGAAATAATATTATAAAGTATCATTATATAGGTCATCGACGGAATAATCTTTTTATTTCTCACCGCCATTACCATGTACAAGAACATTTCCTTATGTTCTGGTTGCTAACGTGCACTTCGCCGGAGAACCATTAATGTAATGTACATAAGCATCTATGTATATTGCACAACCCTTATGAAGTCACATACATGTATAAAATTGTTTACCATAAGGAATCAAATAATCTAGACGAAACTCCTCCGCTTCCAACTGCATTTGTGTCCAAATTTTCCTTGAATTCTCTTTAACATTGAGACTTTTTGAACAAATGCCACTTAAAAAACTTTTATTGCACATTTTTTTCCAACTTTATGATCATGTTGTATTTTTGTAACTTTTAACTGCGCTTTGCAACAACCGTAATATATTTTAATAACTTTTAACGAAATTATTGTACCAGTTTATTTAAATATTATAAGGAAAATATAATTTTTGTTAAAATTTTGTTTTCAATTTTTGTTTACTTAATTGAAAACATATGTTAGTAATGGGAACATATAGCTGGTACTTCTTACTCATTGCTTTAAACATTTTTTGTTATCTTTTTATTCACTTTATCGAAAGCTGCAAGTACAAATGATAATGTACTTTTTTAAACGTCACAAGTGGGTAATCTGGTTAGTTATCTGTGGTCAGTACAGTTTCACGATTGACATTAACTGCAGTTTATATACATATAGAAGAGTTCATACATATGTACATAGAAGTTTTAATGAAAAAAATGGAATTGTTTATTTTTGTTTTTAAGTTTTTGTTTTATTTAAATTATTTGTTCAAATTGAAAAATATCCTTTATGGGTAAAATACAGATGTTGGTGTTTATTACTTTGGGCTAAACTATTTATGCGAGTTCCGTGCATCATAAGATGCAATTCGACTTCCTTTTTTCGGCATGTGTCATGTCGATCTTAATCCATACTGGATTAGCATTCCATTTCATGGCATTCACAGTTTTAGACAAAATCTTCGACATCATTGGCGACATTTAATTTAACACTAACTTTACATCAGGTAATTTAAAGATGTTTAATTTTACTTTGAGGTGTCTTCTGATCATCGGAAATAGAAAATATTTTTATTTATTTTTATAATATTTTTATTTATTTTATTTTTAACCACTTTTATTTGAATTTATACACTTTTTAGGGTTCCGTACACAAAGGGTAAAAACGTTACCCTATTGTTTTCGTTGCCGCTATAGCAACAAATACTAAAACTTATAGGGTGTTCCAATAGAGAGGTGTTATTCAAGAAAATGTGTTTATTTCTTGAACTGTAGGAGGGATACACTTGAAATTTACAAACAGTAATTAAAACTTAATTCACTATATAAACAAGTATAAAAAAATAAAACTAAAAATTAAAGGGTGTTCCGATAGTGGTGTGATTTGCATGTTTAAGGCATAATTTTTGAACCATAATAGGTAGACTCTTGAAATTTACACAGAAGATGTATAGCGGTGGCCGCTATAACAATAAAAATTAAAACTTATAGGGTGTTCCGATAGAGAGGTGTTATTCACAAATATGTGTTTATTTCTTGAGCTGTAGGAGGCATACACTAATAATATGTAAGCAGTAATTAAAACTTAGTTCGTTATATAAACAAGTATAAAAAATAAACCTAAAAATTAAAAGGTGTTCCGATAGTAGTGTGATTTGCATGTATAAGGCCTAAGTTTTGAACCGTAATAGGTAGACGCTTGAAATTTTCACAGAAGGTATATAACTGTGACCGTGTTCGGATAGAGAGGTGTTATTCACAAATATGTGCTTATTTCTTGAACTGTATGAGGAATTCACTAAGAATATGCAAGCACTAAATTAAAATTAGTTCGCTATATAAGCAAGTCTGAAAAAATAAACCTACAAATTAAAGGATGTTCCGATAGTGGCGTGATTTGCATGTATAAGTTTTAAACCCTAATAGGCCGCTATAGCAACAAATATTAAAACTTATAGGGTGTTCGATAGAGAGGTGTTATTTACGAATATGTATTTATTTCTTGAACTGTAGGAGGCATACACTTAAAATTTACAAACAGTAATTAAAACTTAGTTCGCTTTATAAACAAGTCTAAAAAAATAAACCTAAAAATTAAAGGGTGTTCCGATAGTGGTGTGCTTTGTATGTTTGGAAGTTTTGAACCATAATAGGTAGACTCTTGAAGATTTTACCAGAAGTGTATAACTGCGGCCACTATAGCAAAAAATACTAAAATGTAGGGTGTTACAAAAGTGACGTCTTATTTACGTTTATGTCTTTTTTTTTGAGCTGTAGAGGCAACCACTTACAATTTGCAGACAGTAATTAAAACTATGTTTGTTTTATAAACAAGTATACAAAATTGAACTTAAATATTAAAGGGTGTTCCAATAGTGACGTGAATTGCATGTAGACAGCCTAAGTTTTGAATGAGTAGGTGGGATCATAAAATTTTTACAGGAGGTGTATAACTATGGCCACTATAATAAATAGTAAAAATTAAAGGGGTTTCCGCCAGTGACGTGATTTGCATGACAAAGCCTTATTCCTTGAACCGTAACAGGTAGACTCTTGAAATTTTGTACAGAAGATGTGTTGCCACGGCCGATATGCCAATTACTAAAAATTAAAGGGTGTTCCGACAGTGACATGTTTTTCACTTATAGTGATTAATTTTTTAATCGTAATAAGTAGACGCTTAATATAATTATAGAAAGGAAGTTACCATGGCCACTATAATGAATAATAAAATTAAAGGGTGTTCCGACAGTGACATGATTTTATAAACCGTAATAGATACCCGCTATAACAAATACTTAAAATTGAAGTGTGTTCATTAGTGACGTGTTTTTCACGAATATTACCTTATTTTTTAACTTTTAATAGAAAGTATATTACCATGGCCGCTATAAAATCAATTACATACTGAAATTTAAAGGGTGTTCCAATTATGATGCAATTTTCGCGAATATTACTTTAATTTAAAAATTTAAGGGTGACCCATAAGACATAAAGAAATAAACAACTGGAATTTTTAAATTATACTGAACATAGTACGGAAGTACGTGTGTGAGTCGAACTCGCACTTGACTAACTTATTTATAATATTTTTTAACGAAAACATAAACCAAAATGAATTATTTGGTTAAAGGATTGGATATGTGTGGTGTATTTTATTAACATTATCGATAAACTGGCAACGTCGTCACCACATCGTTAGGGGATACCAAATTAACATTGATGTTGTGTTAAAGTGGTGTTGCCTCAAAATCGATGATGTTGCCGTCTTCAAACAGAATAAGGGTGATTAAGTTAATGTATAATTAAATTAGTTTTCTTAAGATTCTTAGAATTAAGAAATAGTCATGAATTGTAACATACATACATATGTATGTGTATGTTCTGAAAATTCCGTACAAACGATTCTTATGAAAAAATCGAACATATTCATTAACAATGTTAACAGGTAGAGAAATCACACAATACAATAGTGCTTGTTTAGAAATGTCCATTACTGTCATAAGAGCCTTTTGTTTAAAGTTTCTTCCAACCACAAAACATAATAACATTAATTTATTATCATTCTGAACTATTAAAATTATTTTCGTATTTTCCAAATTAAAAATAAGCAAATAAACTATTCATGCATGCATAACCGTATATAATTTTTTGTGAAAATAAAACAAAGAAATGTAACGTATATTGCTTAGCCTTAAGATTGTTATATGAAAGCGTGATTTATGTACATATATTAATTTAATCCGATAACTAAAAAAAATATTTTTTATATTGAAAACTAATGGTTTGGTTAATTATGGTTATGCACATATTTCCAGTGTTCTTATTTTATTACACACTGCGACATAAACCTGCTTTGTTGAAAGTTGACATGCTACTGATTAAACATTTTATATGTTTTGTTCTCTTTGTGGAAGTCTCGTCGAGATTGTGTGTGTGCACGCAGAACACTGAGGGGTTTGCGTGGGTCTCTATGATGTATGTATGTATGTATGTACACTCATAAAAAAGTTTACTAAATTTAAGTAAATTTAACTAAACTTGAAGAATTTCGGGAATGATTTGGCTCCAAGGAAAATGTTACTTAAATTAAGTACACAGTTTTCCTACAAAATAGTAAAAAAATTATCTTTTATAAACTAACAAAATCTTTACTAAACAATATTTTATTATGCTTTTTCGTGGTCGTAAATTTCTATACATAAGTAAATTCGTTAGTATAAGCCCAAAGTAAAAAGAAGGAGTATGAAGGCCTTCTAGAAGGCCTCTTTACTCCTTCTTAGAGGAACGAGGCCTTTCGTTCGCACTCCATTCTTATATCTTCTTTACATAAGTTGTCATTGCGGAGCAGGCTTCTGCCGGAAAGCGTTCCAGAAGGTCTTCCGAAAATTGTCTGCTAGAAGACTATTAATTAAGTGCCTCTTAGAAGGCTTTTCATAGCAAAAATTAAAAAAGAAGTGTTCTGGGAAAAGATTTTTATTGTTGTTCTAATTTTATTAAATTTTTTATTTTGAAATATTAAAATTTTTTGGGGCTCTAACCGTCAACCTCCAGGCTGATAGACTAGCGCACTACCAATCAGTCTATCGAAGGATATCATTCGCAAGCAGCAATAAATTATAAACGGTAATTAAATGAACTTTGGTGTTTTATAAATGAGAAATCTAAAAATAGAAAATTATGTTTTTGACATACAAAATGAGCACACATTCTCTTACTTCCCTTCTCTTAGTAGGGAAGTAGGAATGGATCTTTTAGAAGAGATAAGGCCTTCTTTGGAAGGCACACGAAAATGACGATTGTATAGAAGGCCTTTTTAGTTTTAGCACTGGAAGTATACTTTTAGAGAATATAAGCAAAGTTTCCTTACTATGAACTTAATTTTTTCTAGCTTTTAGAATGCCTTTAACTCCTTTGAAGATCAAAATTCAGAATTTGTGTTGTTCTAATAAACCTTTCTCCTTGTTTTAAGTTAAATATTACTTAACAGTATATAGGAACTGCCGTTCTGAGTTCACTTCTAACCTAAATACATTGAAAATGCACAACAAAGCCATTAAATTACCCAAACGCCATTAAAAAAGCAATAAATTAGTGGAGGGTAATAAAAGATGAAAGTGTAAGAAGAAATAGGTTAACATATTAATAAGAAATATTTGTGAAAGGGGAGATATTAAGTAAATAGTATGAATTTATGAGTGTAATGATCTATGTATGTGGAAAGAATGTAGGTCATTTGTTTTGATCGTGTGGTAATGTTCTTAAATATGAAAATTTTATAAAATTCTTAAATTTTTTTAAGAGTAATAAATTCTTGCAGCTAGTTGCTTTAATGTTAAGTGTTAGTTGACATTGATAAGCGTGATATTGGGATTAAGGTTTAGTGCAATGTACAATGTCATGTATATAAAAGAAATAGAGATGGTGAACACAGCCGAACACTGCAGACAGACGTATTGATAAATATAAGAACATACGATATGAAACGAAGTACAAACATATGGTCAGAGCGACAGATGGACGGACACACAGGCAGACTAACAAATAGGTAGACGGATAGTCAGAGACTTTATTTTAGTGGATGTTATCGGCTTGTGTATATTTGGGAAGTGTTTGTTTGTTTAGTTCTTTTTCTGTTTAAGTTTTAGATTCGATTTAAATGATCTTGTATATTTAAAAAAGAGTGAAAATCGTATTGGGAAATAGAAAATCTTTATCATACATACATTAAGAGAGATAGTCCTAAATATCCGTGCATTTACTGTTCGCATGTGTGTTTAACATACATGGAGAAAAAAATCATGCGATATTGCATGAGTGATATAAGTGTTCACCAAAAACAAAACCATACTCAATTCAATTCTTATAGACAAAACAATAATCCAAACAGACAACAATTTTAATAGTAATAGAATCAATAATAACTTTTTAACCATATCAGTTTTCACCCTAATACAAATAAGAGATTCACTAATTACTCTAGCAGAAACAATAATAGTAATAACCATAGTAACACGTATAGAAATAATAACAACAGAAATGTAGACACCATACAAAACTCGGGAAACGCATTAGGCCAGTAATATTCCTGGCCCCGGTATACCTCTTTGTCATATGCGCATAGATTTCCAAGGAGAACAATTTAATCCAGAAGAAAGATGCAAATTAACAGGAATAATTAAAGAGGTAATTAATTCAGTTATTAGGTAGAATTGAATTAAAATTAATCTTTTTGGACGAAATATGCGAACACAATCCCCAACTAGTAATTTTTCCAATAGAAACAAACGCCATGATACGAAGAGACTTTTGTAGAAATTATCTTTATAGACAGATAGACCTGAAACATTTACAATTTCCTTATATACAGCTTTTGAAGCTGTTGAAAGAAGCTGTTTATAAATCTAACCCATTTACTGAATAATTATTCAAATTAAGAAAATAATTATTGAAAAAAAAACATCAACTTAATTGTCATGCTATAACAAAAGTTTAACTCATCAACATGGGCAGTCTACATTTAACTATTAAACAGATTGTATTAACAATAAAATATGTTTATGTCTGGATAAGTGTGTGTACTTGTTTCACATCCATGTAAAGCAAGAGCCCCTACGCAAACCCCTAAGGGTTTGTGAGCACATGCACAATCTCACAAAGAGAACAAAACATGTAAAAATTTTAATTCAGTAGCAGTAGGTTTCTGTCACTTTGCTAAATATTTAGCAAACCAATGCATTTTGATTTTAACCACTTTTTTTGGTTGGGGGCCTTTGATGTAAAGACATCAACATGTGCAGTCTACATTTAACAACTAAACAGATTATATTAACAATAACATATTTATGTTTATGTCTGGATAATTGTGTGTACTTGTTTCACTAGATAATTAGAATTATAAATGCAGATTATCTATTTTTCCATATGATTTTAGACTGTTTTCAAAATACGCAAGATCACTTGCGATCAAAACTAAAAATTACAACAGAAAAACAACTAAATCTAACCGTTAAGATTCTGTATCAACATATTTATTTATACCCAATAAAAATAACCTTCAAACAACCCACATACATACATAAAATCAAGTTTCTGGCTATCCTCTTATCTGTCTACGTCAGATAAGGGAAAGTTGATATAATTGCAGCAGCGTTTGTACATTCAATTTGTTTTAAATTTTCATTTTTCATTTCTTTCCATTCTTAAATATAATCTATAAATTTTTACATCAGTAATTATTTTTTATTCATTTTTTACCGATCTCATAACAGAGGCGGGTTAAATCTATTATGATATCGGTTTCATACAATTTCAGTATTTTTCATTGTGGAACAAGTTAGTATGTATATAGTAATTATAATAAAAATGTAATAACTGTTTCCTTAGAATTCCATTTCAACAAAGTATTGAAGTTAAAAATACTCCTATCCGAATTATTGATTTCCACGTTTCAGGATGAGTTTTTATTCTGAATTTTCCTCGCTGGACTTTCAAATAGCATACACCCTTTTTATATTTCAAGGTATACTGCGTATTTTGTTGTTATACGCTCTGCTCCAGTTATATGATAGTCTTCTAAATCCATTATATCCTTGATGCTAAGCCTCTGCCTTACGTTTAACTTGTTAAAAGATGAAATTAGTTCCGCGTTGCTGTTCATTGTTGTATAATTTACAATAGACTATAGAACTTTTTTGAATTTAATTAGAATTTATATAAAATTTGCGTAATAAATGTCAGAACAAAAAAAAAAAAAACAACAAAATGAAATGAAATAAAAGGACAACAAATAAAAATTAATAACTAAATAAATTAGTCAAGTGCGAGTTCGACTCACACACGTAGGGTTCCGTACTATGTTCAGTATAATTTAAAAATTCCAGTTGTTTATTTCTTTATGTCTTATGGGACACCATTAAATTTTAAAATTAAAGTAATATTCGCGAAAATTGCATCATAATTAGAACACCCTTTAAATTTTAATATGTAATTGATTTTATAGCGGTCATGGTAATACACTTTCTATTAAAATATCAGGAGCCTACCTATTGCGGTTAAAAAAATAAGGTAATATTCGTGAAAAACATGTTACTAATGGACACACTTCAATTTTAAGTATTTGTTATAGCGGCCGAAGTAACACATCTACTGTAAACATTTCAAGAGGGTATCTATTACGGTTTATAAAATCATGTCACTGTCGGAACACCCTTTAATTTTATTATTCATTATAGTGGCCATGGCAACTTCCTTTCTATAAATATGTTAAGAGTCGACTTATTGCGATTAAAAAATAAGTCACTATAAGTGAAAAACATGTCACTGTAGGAACACCCTTTAATTTTTAGTAATTGGCATATCGGCCGTGGCAACACATCTTCTGTACAAAATTTCAAGAGTCTACCAGTTACGGTTCAAGAAATAAGGCTTTATACATGCAAATCATGTCACTGGCGGAAAACCCTTTAATTTTTATTATTTGTTATAGTGGACTAACTTTTTCACCTCCTGTAAAAATTTCAAGAATCCACCTATTCATTCAAAACTTAGGATATATACATGCCAATTACGTCAATATTGGAACACTCTTTAATATTTAAGTTCAATTTTGTATACTTGTTTATAAAACAAACATAGTTTTAATTACAGTCTGCAAATTGTAAGTGGTTTCCTCTTACAGCTCAAAAAAAAAGACATAAACGTAAATAACACGTCACTTTTGGCACACCCTACGTTTTAGTATTTTTTCCTATTGTGGCCGCAGTTATACACTATTGGTAAAATTTTCAAGAGTCTACCTATTATGGTTCAAAACTTAGGCCTTCCACATACAAAGCACACCACTATCGGAACACCCTTTAATTTTTAGGTTTATTTTTTTAGACTTGTTTATAAAGCGAACTAAGTTTTAATTACTGTTTGTAAGAAATAAACACATATTCGTAAATAACACCTCTCTATTGGAACATCCTATAAGTTTTAGTATTTTTTGCTATAGCGGCCATAGTTATACACCTTTGGTAAAATTTTCAAGAGTCTACCTATTATGGTTCAAAAGTTAGGCCTTATACATGCAAATCTCTTCACTATCGGAACACCCTTTAATTTTTAGGTTTATTTTTGTCAGACTTGTTTATATAGCGAACTAATTTTAATTTAGTGCTTGCATATTTTTAGTGAATTCCTCCTACACTTCAAGAAATAAGCACATATTCGTGAATAACACATCTCTATCGGAACACCCTATAAGTTTTAGTATTTGCTAGTATAGCGGTCACAGTTATATACTTTCTGTGAAAATTTCAAGCGCCTACCTATTACGGTTCAAAACTTAGGCCTTATACATGCAAATCACATTACTATCGGAACACCATTTAATTTTTAGGTTTATTTTTTTATACTTGTTTATATATCGAACTAAGTTTTAATTACTGCTTACATATTTTTAGTGTATGCCTCCTACAGCTCAAGAAATAAACACATATTTGTGAATAACACCTCTCTATCGGAACACCCTATAAATTTTAATATTTGTTGCTATAGCGGCCAAAATTATACACCTTCTGTAAAAATTTCAAGATTCTACCTATTATGATTCAAAACTTAGGACTTAAATAACAAAATAACACCACTATCGGAATACCCTTTAATTTTTAGGTTTATTTTTTAGACTTGTATATAAGGCGAACTACGTTTTTATTACAGTTTGTAAATTTTTAGTGTATGCCTCCTACAGTTCAAGAAATAAACACATATTCGTGAATAACACCTCTCTATCGGAACACTCTATAAGTTTTAATTTTTATTGTTATAGCGGCCATCGCTATACACCTTCTTTGAAAATTTCAAGAGTCTACCTATTATGGTTCAAAACTTATGCCTTATACATGCATTTCACACCATTATCGGAACACCCTTTAATTTTTATTTTTTTATACTTGTTTATATAGTGAACTAAGTTTTAATAACTGTTTGTAAATTTCAAGTGTATCCCTCCTACAGTTCAAGAAATAAACACATTTTCGTAAATAACACCTCTCTATTGGAACACCCTATAAGTTTTAGTATTTGTTGCTATAGCGGCAACAACTATATATCATCTGTGAAAATTTCAAGAGTCTACCTATTACGGTTTTAGAGATAAAAGGCGCTGACAGACGGACAGACATTGTAGCGAAAACAATACGGTTTCGTTTTCACACTTTGTGTACGGAACCCTAAAAACCATCCAAACACCAAGGTTAAAATTTTCGAGACTAAATAAATACATAAATATGTGTTCTAATATTTACATATATAGGTAATGCTTTAGAAAGAAAATATAAAAGTAAAATTATTATGACCCCAACTTTATTTAACTAAAGTAAGGAAAAACGATTTTTTTTAATTTAATTTTATATTTATTTTTTATATCAATTCATAAATTAATTTTTTTAATATAAACTTAAATCTAATTTTATTTTATTAAAAATGCATATCCATCATCAATTTATCACCTCCTTTGTCAAACCAGTACTCCTTTACATCTTGCAAAATATCATCCCCTTCGTCGTTATACAAAAACTCGAAAACTTCGTCATCAAAATAGTTTGAATGATATCCCAACTGGTTGTTAGGGATATCAAAATTCACCTCAGTGCTATCACTATTAAAGCTCAACGATACACAGATGTCTCCTTCCTCCACTTGGAATAAAAGGGAATGATTGATGCTCCTTGATCTTTTACATCATCCGACAAAATGATAATGGGATCCTGGAGTTTTGCATTATTTTTATTTAAGATGGCAAATTTTCTATATAACTTCTTCCTTCAAGAATAAAACAACGATTTAATACAAATAAAATTTTTATAAAAAATAAAATTTCCAAACACTAGAATTTTTTCAAAATAAAATTTTAATAAACAGTTTGATTATATCAACATGTTTATTTGCCCATATAAAAAATATCTTAACGCTCCCAAATATACATATACAAACCGAGTTTGAGATTTAAGTAATTGACTGCAACTGCATTTTATTCTTCTTAAAAATCTTAAAAACATTTTACAAACATAAATTCATGATATAAAATTTATGAGAACTCTAAATTATTGAATAATCGTAATGAATAAAAATACCGATAAAGTATTTATAGTATGAGAACCACTCTAATGCAAAGCATTTAAGTGTTCTATAAATACACAAAAGTATTAAATAAAAAAACCAAAATTCTTCTAATTTAAAATACTTAGTACTCCATATTTTATATAATGTTTAGGTCTGACCCTTGGTATGTATGTATGTGAACGTGTGTGTATGTATGCTTTACCGCAAAACTAGAATTATTAATAAAGATTTTCTATTTCCTAACACAATTTTTCACCCTTTTTTAATACACAAGATCATTTAAATCAAACCTAAAACTTAAACAGAAAAAGAACAAACGCTAAAGATTCCTTATCAACATCTTTATTTACTCCACATAAAATGACCAAAAACAAAAACTTAAATCTAAATTCTTCTTTGGCATTCTTTTCACATATCGCTTCTGTTGAACGAAAACCAGAAATCAAAATTCAATGACGTCCTAGATTGTTTATTTTTCATAATGTGTAAAATATTTCGGTAACTCCACTTGTTAGCATGTCTCTACATTTATTAATATGTCTGTGTGCTGTGTTCGGCTGTGATCAGCTTTTCTATATTTCTTTCATATACATGAAATTGTACATTGCAATAAACCTTAATATTAATATCACGCTTATCAATATATCAAGCCATGGCAACTAACACTTCATATTTAAGCAATTAGCTGCAAGAAATTATTATTCTTAAAAAAATTCCTTATCCCACACAAGCACTACTTTACTTTGTTTTCCCCTAAATTTAAGAAATTTTTAAAATTTCAATAATTAAGAACATTACCACACGCTCAAAAATACAACCAATCTCCACACTCGATAATGCAATTTCATTTCTGTCCGTCCACTTCTTAGTCTCTATCTACAGAGTGCATTATTAGAAATAGATTACCTACATTCTTTCCACACACATAAGATCATTAATTTACTTAAAGCTCACCTCACTAGGGTTTTCGGGACCGGCAATTACGAATCTGGTATTAGATTTTGAAAATTCAAAATCCAATATGGCGGACTTTATTTTGTAAAGTTAGAAAGTCGATTTTTATACATCTGATAGCTTTTATGGCTTGAAACTCGTTATCTGGGATTTTTTGGATTGTACATTACGAATCTGTTACTAGATTTTGAAAATTCATAATTGCGAATCCAATACTATAACATTATGGGATTTGCTTAAAACTTGTTACTTAGATTTTGAAAATTCTAAACGGCGCAATGCTTTTGTAACGTTATGGGATTTATTGTAACTCATCATTTAAGGGTTTCTAGGGTCTATGATCTGGTATTAAATTTTAAAAAATTAAATGGTGGATAATTGTTTTTTTAAATTGATCAGGTTTGTTTTAAAATAATTACTTACAGATTTTTGCGATCGCTGATAATGAAAATAAAGTCGGGTTTTTAAAATTCGAAAAGTTGGATCCAATTTTATTTTAGTATTAATTAAAAAAAATACATAATAACTTAAAAATTAAACACAATAACTAAAAAAAACAAATTAATTTTGCATCTTACATATTTTTTCTTCGATTTCGTATCAGCAACCCCGAAAATCCCTATGTGACGAATTTCGTGCGATTCCAATAATGTTAAAAAATAGTCCGCCATATTGGATAAGCCATTTCCAATTTTCAAAATCTAATAACAGATTAGTAATCAGTGGCCCCCAAAACTTCTAGAATTAGGGCTCCAGAGAAACATTTTTTATAAGATATAAAAAATCGCGCGATTTTTTAGAATCTTATTTTGGCGCCTTTGGATTTTTACTACATTGCTAGCTGAGGCAGTTATGCAATAACAAGAAAATTGGTTTTAGAATTGACTTGCACAATAAAAGTTTGCAATCGAGAGTAGAATTTCCGCCTATAAGCCAGTTTAGTTGCACTGCTTTTAACTTCATTTGTGTTAATTTGGATTCAATTTCATAGTTAATGAAATTACAAATATAATTTCTTTGAAAATTGTGTAGGGGTAAGTCCACTTTCCTAAAACACACTACTATTTAGTTCCAAATTGTACTACATAATGTCTTTAGTGTTTTTTTATACGTATGTGTGGCAATATTGTAAATGACATAAAGATTTTTATAGGTTCCCGGATTTTCGGTTTTCCGCGTTTATTATACATACATACAATATAATAAATAAAAAAACCCATAGAAGATGCAATTCAAAGAAGGCGAAAAAATATTAATCGTGAAGAAATAAATTGGTTGAAGATATGTTGGATAAGGGTTTTAAACAGAAGGAGGATTTTAAATTACTAAATTTATTGCCCTCACAGGGAAGACCACAAAACTTTGGAAATATAGTACTAACACGTTTATATCATCATTCTAGACTCACCACATTTAAAAAAGTTACAGATACATATGATTGATTTATTACCGTTTATTGATAACGAAAAAAGTTCAAATATATTAATAGTAAGAGTAATAATAATAATAATTTTGGTTGATTGGTAAATGTTGAAAGAAAGCCTTTTTATTTTGTTATTGTTGATGTATTTAATAAAACTTTCATAAAAAGAAATTAGTTTGTTTCAATTGAGATCCCGTAGTTAATATTTGGTGTAAGTCCTTTTGAAGTCATTAAAAGTATAGTTTTTTGTTAATCGCACTTAAAAATTATTATTACATTAAAAATTTAAATCAATTTAAGATTAAAACCAGTAAAAGTGCTATATTCGGCTGTGCCGAATCTTCTACACCCTTCACCACGGTGATTTTATTTATACAGAAATGTTGTTAACTCTTTACTTAAATTAAGTCTTATGAGAAAAATTCATTATTCATGCTTTAAATGAAAAAATTCTGTTTTTTAAGAGAATTATAGTTATCTTTTCGGGCTGTTATGGTCAGTTATTTGTTTTTCCGTTTGTTACAATTGTCGCCGTGTTGTCAGCTACTTAATGATATAGAAGATGACAGCTACATCGTAAACTCTGACATTGTTGTAGAAATACTAATTTTGCTTTTATAAAATTAAATAATTTTTTCACAAATTATAAATATTTCCCCCAAAACTTTTTTTCATTTGTATATCAATTTGTAATTTACAATTTTGTGACATTTTCTTTTGTTGCAAAAAACAGAAATTAGCCTAAGTTGACGACAGCCACAACGGTGGTCGTTTACCTATAAACGTGTGTATTTTATTTTTGACAGTTTTTATTCGGTATCCTGATGATGTCTATGTGTTTAATGCTCCTAAGTTTTAAAACAGTGATCTCATCTTTTTTAAAATCAAACACATTTTAAAAATATGTTACTCTATATACACACATACATACATATGTATATTCTTAATATTAAATATATGTTATGTTACAGTCATGATTTTCATTTTCAAAGAAATATTGAAATTTTTGTTTTAATTTTTCGAAAATTATTTGTAAAAATTTTTTGTAAAAAATTTTAACCGAAAATTTTTTTGAAAATTTTTAACAATTTTTTTCGAATATTTTTTTGTAAAAATATCTTTTTGAAAATGTTTTGTAAATATTAAAAAAAAATTATTTTTTTTTTTTAATTTTTATTTTTTTTTAAATTTTATTGAAATTATTATTTTTAAATTTAGGACCTTCCTGCAATATATATTGAGTTAGAATGGTCAGACTAAAGCAAAAAAAAAAAAAAAATCCGCATATTAACCCCCTATGTGCCCTTTAACTGCACCTATTTACCAGTGGGTACCCTGTGGGTCCATTGGCTACCTCTATATGTATTGCTTTCTGTAAAGGTCTTTAATACAAATCAAAACAGAAAAACCCTCCCAACCTAAAAACAAACAAAAATCGGCCTTCGAAGGGGGTTATTGATCCCCAGATATCTGTATGCACTCCTTGCGATCTATCTGTCGCAGTCTAATATTTATTTGACAAAAAAAAGGCAAAAGAGAATCATTAAAGCCGAAAAAAATTAACAAAAAACATATAGCTGGGAGTGGTTTTTGGCCCGCAGCCTCCAAAGGAATGATCCGATGTTTCTGAATTGCAATATCAAAATTTTCGAAACTATGCCTGACAGATTGGTGTGCTTAAATTTTTTGTATCTCTTTTGGTGCCTTGGCAAATTACATTACTACCCGAATACGGACAGATGGACAGACGGATATCGCTTAATCAACTTCTCTATGTATAAGGATCCAGAATATATATACTTTATGGGGTCGGAAATGAATATTGTAGAAATTACACATCGAATGACAAACATATACTTATGTATATACCCTTTCCACCTGTGGTGAAGGGTATAAAAACACAAAACTAATATAATAACATACACATATCCATATTTTTTAAATTATTCAAATGAAAAGCCTGAAATATCTCCATATTAAATAAAATACACTTACATCACTTTCAAATAAAACGGCTCATATACATATGTATGTATATGTAAATTAGACGTGAGCGCAAGATGTTAAAAAGTGTTCAGCATTGCATGTTTTTGAAACGCAAATATTGATTGTATGTGTAGTGGAATATTACTAAACAGTAAATACAGAGAACAAGGGAGCAAACAGTGCAAAAATCAGTGCACCTAACTTGAGCTTACAGTTTTATCAATTGTACAATAAATATGCTGAGCATTTCATATTGTTTACTAGTTAATTTTACTTAAATTTTCTTGAGAGTAAAATCTCTGATTTTTGAGAGAAAAAAATAAATTAGATTTTTTTATTCATCAATAAATAAATTACTATACATAAAATAACTAATATACATAAAATACCTAATATACACAAATAACAAAATACAAAGTACAAACCCCTTGCTTTTAACATCATACATTTACATACATGTTGTCTGCTATAACAGTATTTCATATCAAGAGACACTATTGAAACAAAATATTCACTACTGAAATTTAATTTCAAACAACAACAAATATTGCATTGGTTGGAAGAAGAGCAAATGCTATTGTATGTTTTTATTTAAGAGCACAACAATATTTGTATACACATGAAATCAAGTGCAAGAAAAAAGAGACCAATTCATTATTGAACATTATGAAGTTAGTCTAACAAGACGTTTTATGCTCACGTGTAATGTAATTGAAAAAAAGAGCTGTAACCCACGAAACCAAATGTTTCCATTTTTTCTGAAGTCAGACCTGTCGTAAGTAATTCGTTAAGATATTTCGGTAGTATGTCTGAAATTAGACTTGTCGTAACGAATTCGTTAAGACATTTCGGTTGTTCGTCTGAACAAAAAAAATATAAAACTTTGATTCAAACGTAAGTAAATAAAAGCCAAAACTGTATTAAATAAAAAAGAATTAATATTAAAAATAAAAAAAATTAGTAAAAATTAAAATTGAATTGATTACGGTAAAGTATTAGTTTAAATACCAAATCGTTCAATAATCATTATATTCACTTAACTTTCAGAGAACGAAGCTTATACGGAGGTACCGACAGAAAACGTGTTGCGATTTCGTACCTACATGTCGTTGCGATTTCGTACCTACATATCGTTACGATTTCGTAACTACATATCGTTACGATTTTGTAACTACATATCGTTACGATTTCGTAAACTACATATCTTTACGAAGTCGTGTAGACCCTTTCATATAAAAATCGTTACGATTTCGGTAATATTTCGGTTCTAAAATCGGAAGATTTTTTCGAACAGTCGTACGAATTCTTTACGAAATCGGAACAACATTTGGTTTGCTGGGAAAATAGAAAAAAATTTCAGTTGACATATACATACATATAAAATTGAAAACTTTTTCAATTTATATTTTATTTTAAACATTTCAAATCGAATTCCCGTAACAGAAACTAAAAGCTTTATTCGTTTATTCTTCTTAAAAGGCGAAAAAGCTAAAAGACATTAATGATATGTAATTTTTCAAATTATGTTCTCATAATGAAAAGATATAAAAAAAATAAAATTTAATACAAAAATTAACTAAAAATTTTAGACAATTTAACTAATTTTTTATAATTAAGAGCCCAAATAGCGTCACAACATTTGCAAGACCACATACTCAATTTGGAAAGATGGTTGAAGAAATGGAGAATAAAGGTGAATGAACAAAAATGTACTCATATAACTTTCACATTGCGTAACGAATCGTGCCCCCCTATTCGCATAAATAACCAAATAATACCGCAGCTTTTAGATGTTAAATATCTGGATCGGCGCCTTACTTGGAAACGGCACATAAAATCAAAGTTAACACAAATGAAATTAAAAGCAGTACAACTAAGGTGGCTAATTGGCAAAAAACTGTACCTAGGGTTTATATTGTAAACTTTTACTGTACAAGTCGTTCCTCAAACCAATTTGGTGTTATGGGATTCAATTATAGGGCACTGCCTCAGCTAGCATGTAGAAAATATTCAAAGGCGCCAAAAAAAGATTCCACGTATGATTACAGTTGCTCCCTGGTATATAAAAACTCAAACATCCATAAAGATCTAAACATGCCATCAGTCAAAGCGAAAATAGCGAAGCATACAGTCACGTATCTAAAGAAGCTTGAATCTCATCTAAACCCTTTGGCGCGTAACATACTAAATGAACCTGGTTATATTCGACTAACAATTCTTGCAAAAAATCCAGGTACTCCTCTGTTATGCTCATGTCAAATTTTGGATCAATTGGCCTAGCCGTTTATAAATGACAAGGTTATTTCCAAAATATTTTGATTCTGTCATACTGTGCACTGGATGGACTTAAAAGTATATTTTTATTTATTTTAGACTTAAGATATGAGTAATTATTGTTAGTTAAAATATATTAAAGATACAATAAAAAATAAACGAACAAAAATAACAAACCATTATTTTCACACTCTTATTGTAAAATTTCTTCATAATATAATCGCTGAAAAATAGGTGATCTTTCATTAAAACATTTGGGCAATTTTTCATTATAAATAATCGCTTAAAAATATGTATAAAAAAATTAATTATTCTCCAAAAAGCCTATGTTAATTCGCACTAATGGGCGACGAAACTCGTGCAAAGCTTCACGGCTCTGCCTATTTTGGTTCGCCAGGAATACGATAATAATTTTTTACTTTGTATGGGAGGTACCACGCCCACTATTTCAAATTAGTCTGTGTTTGACTCAACTATGTACGCGTAATAGTGGGGTTACTGGTGTGAAATTCCAAGATACTGCTAATAGCATTTCTGTAGATACAGGATAATAACTTTTCACTTTGTATAGGAGGTGCCACGCCCACTATTCCAATCCAGTCTATCTTTCTCTAAACTATGTACGTTAATATAGATATTACTGGTACAAAATTTCAAGGCGTTACCTATTACTATTACCAAGCAACACTATGATAAATATTTACTTTGTATGGGAGAGGCCACGAATATCAAAAACTAAGAACCCTATTTTACCAACCGTATATCTAATAACAAACTGTGAAAATTTCAATACATTTTGTGCTTTATATATGTACATATATCGACTAGCTATCCCCGGTGCGATTAACTTCACTCATCCACAAAAAATACAATAAACACTTGGAAGAAAAGTATGGCCAACCTTCAACTCGAAAAATATTTTAGTTTATATACAAGAACTATATAGACTATACGTATTAACACGATAATAATTTTTTACTTTTTATGGGAGATATCACTCCCACTATCCTAATCCAGTCTGTATTTTGCTAGATTATGCACATTAGTATAAGCGTTACTTGTGCAAAGTTTCAAAACTACCTATTGTAGTATTCTAGGTATACGATAATAATTACACACTAATATGGGGGTACCACGCCCACTGTCCCAATCCAGTCTGCATTTTGCTAGACTTTGCACATTACTCTGAGGGTTAATTGTGCAAAGCTTGAAGGCTCTATTGCAGTTTTCTAGGTAAACTATATAAATTTCTAATTTTGTATGGAAGGTACCACGCCTACTATTCCAATTCAGTCTGTGTTATCTTGACTATGTACGTTAATGTGGGGATTACTGGTGCGAAAATATACTCTAGATAGAGCATAATAATTTTTCACTTTGTATAGGAGGTACTACGCCCACTATTCCAATCCAGTCTATCTTTCTCTAAAATTTGTATGTTATTGGTGCAAAATATTAAAATATTCGGTCGTGCCGAATCTTCTATACCCTTCACCACGGTTATTTTATTTTTACAGATATAGGTACAAAATTTATTTAATTTAAGAGACAAACGCATTAAAAATACTGCGCTTTTTTCACTAAAACTTTCGTATACGGTATATATCGTATACGGTATATATCGTGAAATGCCCTACTATGTAAAAATTTTATAGAAAATTTTTATGTAAAAAATTTTATTGAAATTTTTATTGAAAAATTTTATAGAAAATTTTTTTGTAAAAATTTTATAGAATTTTTTTTTGTAAAAATTTTATAGAAATATTTTTTGTAAAAAATTTATAGGAAATTTTTGGAAAACTGTTATTGCAATTATTTTTCTAAAAATTTTATAGAATATTTTTTGTAAAAATTTTATAGAAAATATTTAAACAATTTTGTGTAAGTTTTTTTTGTAGAAAGTATTTTGTAAAAATTATATAGAAAATTTTGTAGAAATTTTCTTTGAAAATTTTATGGAATATTGTTTGGGGCATTTTATAGAAAAATTTTTGGAACATTTTTTTTTAATTATTAGAAAATTTTTTGAAAATTTTTTTGTATTTTTTTTAATTTTTTTGTAAATTTTTTTTTGCAATTTTTTCCAAAATTTATTTTGAAAATTTTTGGTTAAAATAGTTTGTAAATTTTTGCTGTTTTATAGGTACACGATATAAATTTCTAATTTTGTATGGAAGGTACCACGCCTACTATTCCAATTCAGTCTGTGTTAACCTGGCTATGTACGTTAATATGGGGATTACTGGTGAGTAATTATACTCTGGATAGAGTATAAAAATTTTTGACTTTGTATAGGAGGTACCACGCCCACTATTCCAATCAAGTCTATCTTTCTCTAAACTATGTATGTTATTGCTGCAAAATATCAAGGTGCTACCTTTTTTCTCAATATACTTTAGTCTATAGAGCACTGATTCATAATACAGGAGAATAAGAATTTATAAAACAAAATTCGCTCCACCCTAATGTACATATGTATGTATATATGTATGCATGTATGTAGATATATATATATATATATACATATATATATATATATATATATATATATATATATATATATATATATATATATTGTCATCTGAAATGCCTAACCATATTAAATAAGATTAAAAAAAACATATGTATGTTGTTACACTCATGTTTTTCAATTTCATAGAAATATATGAAATATTTTCGAAAAATTTTTTTAAAATATTTTTGAACATTTTTTGTAAAAATTTGTTTGAAAATAATGAATAATAATTTTTTTGCAAATCTATTGTAAATTTTTTTTATTTATCGTAAAAAATTTATTGTAAATTAGTTTTAAAAATTAGTACATTCCTGCAATCTTTATTTCTTTAGAATGCTCAGACTAAAGAAAAACCCTTAAATAAAATTCCTTATATTGACACCTCCCCATGTGCCTTTTGACTGCTAATGGATACCTGTTGGTCTATTGGCTACCTCTATATGTATTGCTCTCTAGAAACGCCTTTAATATGAATCAAAGAAGAATAACCTCACCAACCAAAAAATAAACACAAAATCGGTCCTTGAAGTGGGTTATTGATCCCCCGAGATCTGTATGCACTCCTTGAAAATTTGGGAGTAAGTAAACTAGCTCTTGGCCCTTCCCGATTATGCCCAAAATTTACACAACTATTTATCTCCATATACCAAAGGCACCTACTAAATTTCGTTTTAATATGTCCAACGGTATGACCTGTACAAACTCCACAAAAATAGTGGCATACACTAAGAAAAAAACTGCGGGCTAAAATTATGCTGTGTCGGGCTTATTTTAAGTTTTGAACAAATCAAGCCTGCAAAACACTAAAATGAAGATAATGATAATGAAGATAATGAAAATGAAGATAAAATTAAGAACGACGGGCTTAAAACAAGAATTAAATCTTAAAATAAGAATAAAAATCCTAATTTAAGAATAAAATTCTTGATTTTAGATTACTTCAGGACTGATTATTTTTTTTTTTAAATCTAAAAGTGCTAAAAACAAGCTTAAAATTCTTAATTCAATCCGAAACGATCTTAAATAACAAAAAAAATATTCTGTATGCGGTGGTTGGTTTATTTAGTTGTCATTTTCTATCAGCGTGTTAAAGTGAAAAATAATTAAAATTAAAATGAAATAAGCTTTTGTAATGGAAAATTCTCAAATTGTGAACATTGATGAAAACTCCGCAAATAATTGCATGACTGTGGCTATTAAAGCAGTTATTCCAGAGGAAGAAAACAGTCAAAATACTCTGGGCGAAGAAACCATTGAAAGTGAATAGCAGTTCACTCTTCAAACAGTCCAAAATGAAATTTGTGGAATTCCAATTAGTAATTCTGGTGAGTTTGTGCTTTTAAATGTTGAAAAAGAACAATTTCAGCATTGTGCCGGAAACCAAGACGAGGAAAGTTTGAGAAGACTTTTAAAAGAATTTGATTTGGAACCTGTCTTTGAATATTTAAAGTGTAAGGACTTTGTACTTTATTGTATGCTCTACACAATTTTCATTTTATGATATTTTTAAGCTGCTCAAGTGACCTATAGAAGCTTACAGATCATGCGAAAAGAGGACTTAAAGGAAGCTATTCCTCCGTTAGGACTGCGCATGGAATTTCGTGAAAAATTATTTATTTGGAAGAAAAAACAGGTGGAAATGTTTTTGTTTAAGAGAAACTGATCACAACATGTATTGTAGTTTGGAATAGACGAAGGTACCATGTCAATGACGTCGAAAGTGGAAGATTGGCCAGAAACTGTAAAAATTCCAAGAAATACTTCATTAAACTCCTCATCCGCAAATTTGTCAATTTGTGGAAAATTGTTGAACAAAGACTTGAGCGTTGTTCTAAACGAAACATCAAAAGGAAAAATTATTCTCGAATTTTACAACCAAAACCAAAACTTAACAAACGAACACAGGAATAAATTGATAAACATTATAGTGGAAGAAATAATCAACAACAATATCACTCTCCATGCAAAAGACTTTTTGGTATTAACAAATGAAATTGTGGTAATTTTTCCTAATGAAAAGGCTGCTGAGGTAAGATTTATGTTATTTTATTGCTTTATATGTACATATATAAATAAATTGTCCTTTTTTAAGAATTACTATTTCATACCAAGACAAGGGCGCAAAAATCCAAGTGGTAAACTGTACGCTAAATATAAAAATAGAAGATCCAAAAAACGAAGACTTATTGACGAATTGGAAAAAAATGACTCTGATAAAGATTCTTCATTTGAAAACTTAAGTTTCAACAGTGAAACTTTAACTGAGACTAGCAAATCAACACTCGTGGCGTATAAGACATTCTTAAGCAGGAATAGCTCTGACTGGAATGAGGTCTGCGAAAAATGGAAATTAACTTTTCAGTTGCGTCAGCAGGACCTAAACGAAATGGAAAGTGCCGATTTTTTTAATTCTTAGCCTAAAATTTCGGATTCTAGAGCACCTGCATTGGTAAATAATTGTGTAATAGTTCCCTTTGTGTAATTTTCTAATAGTAAAATAATTCCAGATCAAAATCGATTTTAATTTATTGCATCCATCAGAAGCACAATTATTTTATTCGAAATGGGAAGATTTTAAAATAAAATTAATTCAGTATTATGAAAATCATATTCGAAATGATTTTTGTAGGCAACAATTTACTAACGCAAAGTTAACTGAAAATAAAGGTAGGAACCAATAATAATAATTAAGATAAGACTTAATATCTCTGTTTTGTCTATTTCTCTTTTCATTTTTAAGATGCCGAGCACTACATTTTGACCATATTACTTAACGCTATACTGCCTTCCCCAACTCGATTTAAAAACTCTTCAGGATAACTAAACAAGAAGGCAACTATTGTAGATGCAGAGGAAAGTTTTGCACTAAGGTTGACGTCACCATTATTAACAGAAAACAACTTTTTCAGTTCGGTGAAGCAGAAATTGGGAATATTTCTGTACCATTATGTATAACGAGACTAAAAACATTTAACTTAAGGATGTCTGCTAGCGAAATTGGATGTTTTATTCATTTTTTGCCACTAATAATAGGTGACCTAATTCCTATTGGTAACAAAAATTGGGAACTTTTTATAACCTTAATAGAAATTCTCGACTTCTTATTAAAACCCACATATCTCTATGAAGAATTAAATGATTTTCAACGACTAATCAAAAAACATCACACAATTTATACTAAGCTCTACGGACCACTTAAACCAAAGCACCATTTTCTAGTTCATTATGCTACTGCAATAAAGAAATGTGGCCCATTAAAATATATATGGAGCATGCGTTTTGAAGCGCAACATAAAGAATCAAAAATGTATTTAAATAACATTACATCTAGAATAAATCCTTCTCGGTCATTAGCTATTAAATTTTCAAATTTTTTGTTAGACCATGAGATCTCATTAGAACCTGTTTTTAGTTATGAATCCTCAAAAACTGTTGATTTAAGACAATACGACTTTTTTCAAAAATAGTTTCTATACCAGACATAAATTTAACTAATATACACATAATTGATGAAATAACTTATAAGAGTACACTTTATAAATCTAATTATTTCCTAGCAATTAAAAAACCACACTTGATCTCTTTGAAATAAAAGCTTTTTTATATCAAAATGAAAATATTTATGTTATGTGTTATAGAATTAATGTTAAGGGCTTTAATAATCATTTTCAATCATACGAAATTGAACCAAGACAAGGTTTAAAAACTGAAAATGTAAATATTATAAATATATGTAGCTTTACTAGCCCTCCTCTACTTGTATATTATATTAGTAATGGTAAAGCATTTATTAGACTTAAGCATATATAAATAAATTTATGTACTTACACTAATGTGTAAGTTTTTTTTTTTAATTTTCAATGAATATTTGAATAAAACCACAATATATCAAAAATAAAATTAAATATCTTTTACTTTGTTTGCTGGGTTAATGCGATAAACTACATTCGAATTTCGAATGAAATTAAGAGGAAACATTCTTGAAATAAGAATGAACATTCTTAAAGTAAGCCTAAGTCAGACTTAAAGTAAGCTTACATAAGGCTTGTTTTAAGAATGCGTGAATCTTAAAACAAGATTTTTATTCTTAAACTAAGAACGATGCAACTTAAAAATCAACTTAAGAATAATCGTTCTTGAAATAAGATTTTCGGCTTGATTTTAGCATTTTAAGCTCGAAACTTTTACGACGTTTGCGACTTGATTTAAGGCCGATTAGATTTGTTTTTTTCCTCAGTGTACACACCCACCCACAGACATCATCGCGAAAATAGCCAAAATGGATCAGGAGACCTCTAAACGTATAAATCCGTCGAAATCCCGACCTCGATTTTTTTATGTTTATGTACTATAATTTACCTTATACTACGCATGGTAAAGTAAAAAAATTGGTGAGAATTAGTTTGCTTAAAAATACGTTTATTAAATTAATCACAAAAGTAGTACATACGATTCAGTAAACATAACAATAAAAAAATCGAATATAAATGCGATTGTGTTTGTGTTTTTTATGATTGTACTTGCAAATACAACTGAAAATAAATAATTATTCTGAAATGTTTTTAAAAAGAATATTTTTATTGATTATCTCATTACGCGATTGTGTAAAAACTGATTTAAATTCCGTTGAGTCTGATTATATTTAAATTTTAAAAGCAATCACAAATAAAATCTCCGCCACAGCTCCCAGATGTGTGTCCCATGCTTCTGCAAAACAACATACAATTTAAGTGATTTCCGATTGTATCACAGTAAACAAAAATTGGTTTTAGTTTTCCCTGAACCTTGGAATTATCATCAAACTGAGTTTGTTTTCCTGTAAATAAAGAAATAGAAATTTAAAAACAACTTCTATGAATTAATTATAAAAAACAAAACTTAATATTTAACGCACGAGTATTTATTTAGAAAAATATAATAACATAATAAGTACATATCGATACCTTAATATAGAAAGGCCCTAACTAACGTTTTTCCTACTTTACAGGAGAATAAAAAAACTTAATAATAATTATAGTTTTGTAGTCGCGAATTGTTTTTTAACGCAATTTTTTATTAGTGTTTTAATGCTGTAACAATTTTCTATTATTTATACATATGTATTGGAAGATCATGTATCCAAATATGCAAAAACAATCTATTTAAAAAAACGAGTTAGGGCCTTTCTATATTAAGGTAACGATATACACTTTAAAATTTCAAGAGAATTTCAAAATAAAGATATGTGAATCAGAGAATGACAAAAGTATAATTTTTAGTACTTATTAAATATTTAAGGCCAAACATACCATACCCACATACTCATACCAATTTCAACTTAAATAACTACACCCAGTGGTAAAAAGAAGGAGTAAAGAGACCTTCTAGAAGGCCTCTTTACTCCTGCTTTTGGAGGCAGAAGGCCTGCTGTTTACATTCCGTTCGCATTCCAATCTCATGTCTTTTTTACACAGGTTGTCGTTGCGGGCAGGCCTTCCACTGTCGCTTCTGCCGGCAAGCCTTTAATTTGATGCCTTTTGGTAGCAAAAACTAAAAAAAAATTCTGGGACAAGTTTTTTTTATTGTTGTTCTAATTTTATTATTAATTTATTTAAAAAAATATATTCAACAAAAGTAAGGTAGTGGTAGACTTCGTTCTCACCAACTGACGATTGATAATTGAATACAAGTTTTCTCGTATTCCTTTATCTGGGTTTTGTTGGTTAAATAGATGATGCTTACAACTAAACACTATAATAAGTAGATAGATACGAAGAGTGCTGATGACAGATGTAGCTGTCTAGAAAATTTGCATTCCGCTCTGGTGGTGTCTAAAAATTAAATTTCCCCAATTTTTCTTTAATATTATCACCTAATTTGTAATTTAATTAATTCTTTCTTAGAGAGAATAAAAACGAACTTAAGAAGCTTGACTATAAATTTCATTATATGTAATTATTAATTTATTTTTATTTTAAATTGAAATATTAAAATTTTTTGGGATTCGAACCGTCATCAACCTCCAGGCTGATAGACTAGCGCACTATCATTCGGTCTATCGAAGCATCTCAATCGCAATCAGCAATGAAGTAGATAAAGGGCATTTCAATGTACTTTTGCGTTTTATAAATGAGAAATCTAAAAATAGAAAATTATGTTTTTGCCATACAAAATGAGTACACATTTCTACTTCCCTACTAAGAGAAGCGAAGTAGGAATGTGTACTGGATCTTTTAGAAGAAAGAGAAAGGCCTTCTAAAAGGCCTTCTTTGGAGGGCACACAAAAATGAGGATTGTATTCGAGAGAAGGTCTAAGCATGCCTTATAGGAGGCCTCTTTAGTTTTACCACTGGGCAAGTTTAGGCAGATAATAAGTGTTCGTATACTTGTTCATTATTTTTCGCAATACAACTAAGTATAAGTGAATGTTGGATAAAGTATTGGCTATACCCACACTTATAAGTATAGAGTGGGAATAAATATAAGTACATATGTAAATACTCTAAGTATACTTAGAGTATAACTATATGCATTAATTATTTCATCCGTCACATTATCTACCTACAACCAGCTGTACTCATACATGCATTACGTATACATTTTTAAGTTCCTTGTGTATAAATAATGTTTGTTATAAGTATTGAGTATACCCATACTTATTTCATTGCAAATGGGTATGTGTAGGAATTTTCTGTCCCAGTGGTAAAATTAAAAAGGCCTTCTCACTTCAGGCCTTCTATAAGGCATACTTAGACCTTCACTCGGATACAATCCTAATTTTTGTGTGCCTTTCAAAGAAGGCCTTGTCTCTTTCTTCTAAAAGATCCAGTACACATTCCTACTTCGCTTTTCTTAGTAGGAAAGTAGGAATTTTGTATGGCAAAAACATAATTTTCTATTTTTAGATTTCTCATTTATAAAACGCAAAAGTATATTGAAATGCCCTTTATCTACTTCATTGCTCATTGCGATTGAGATGCTTCGATAGACCGATTGATAGTGCGCTAGTCTATCAGACTGGAGGTTGACGGTTCGCATCCCAAAAAATTTTAATATTTCAATTAAAAATAAAAATAAATTAATAATAAAATTAGAACAACAATAAAAATCTTGTCCCAGAACACTTGTTTTTAAACATTTGCTATTAAAAGCCTTCTAAGAGGCATTAAATTAAAGGCCTTCTAGCAGACAATTTTCGGAAGACCTTCTGGAACGCTTGCAGGCAGAAGCGACAGTGGAAGGCCTGCTCCGCCTTATAGAAGGTCTATTTACTCCTTCTTTTTTAAGTATAGGTATAACTAATACCCAAAAATATGTGTAAATACTTAACTACATTTATTTTATAAGTACTTTTTGTCAGTCTCTGACATACCTGCTTTACTCCTAACCATAGTATGAGGAAATAATTACTATCATTTATAACTAAAACTTATAAGTAAAAGTTTGATTTTTTGTAATCAAATATTTTTAAAGGCCAGGATTCACTATCCTACACAATCGTACAATTCAACCACAAAAAAAAATCTGACGTTTCAAAATGGCGTTGTAGTTGCCACACTGTCACAACTGTTATCGCATGGAAAAATAATAGTTTATGATTTTTTGAAAAGATTATCAAATCGTACAGACCTGTCAAGAAGTCTGTCAATCTCATACATATCTTATCCACACTATCATACTTTTTAAGCACACATGCTATTTTTGACAGATCGTACACCTGAACATGAATGCCTTATGACCAGTAAGAAACACTTTTGGGTTCTGATAGCATTTAAATCCCTTGCCCCAATAATAAAACTATTCCAAATTTGCTTCGATCGTATCAACATTTGGTATTACCTAGGAAAATAACCGGGTCAACATATTGTTACGGAAGAAGAATTTATTCATTATAGGCTCTTTACAACAACACTCTCGAACAACAACAACAACAACATTAATGGTTTGTTTTCTTACAATGATGAAAGCAAGAAACCAACAATAAAGAGCATCGCTAGTCATTTAGTTGTTGTTGTCGATTAGTCTAGAAACGCCTCATGTACAAACATTCGCATATACGCATGTACACACGCACATTAAATAAACACTCTTCAGTTAAATACTCAGGCACATACATAAATACAAGCATAAACACATAAATAGCCAGACAAACAGGCATAAAGAAATAAACAACTACTCAAACAGGCACAAACATTCGCATATACACACGCGCATTAAATAAACACTCTTCAGTTAAATACTCAGGCACATACATAAATACAAGCATAAGCAAATAAACAGCCACACAAGCAGACATACATAAATAAACAACCACACAAACAGACATAAAGAAATAAACAATCACACAAACAGGTATAAAGAAATAAACAACCACACAAACAGAAAACAAGAGCAATAATAATCGAACCTGCCAGATCTTTCTGGAATAGAACATTCTTGTGCTTTTAAATCACCTATACAAGCAAACCGTGCTGGCGAGTAGTATGGCAGTATTATTTCAAAAGTCAAAGAGTTCAGTTGTCGAATTTAAAGAGTGTCTAACAGTTTGCTGTATTTTTGAACAGTGGTGTTAGTAAACAAAGTGAGTTACTTAAATAAAATAATAAAAATTATTCACGTACAGCTGAAAGTAATAATTGGACTTGAGGCACTTTATTTATTTTACCTCTGCTTTGCGGTAAAATTTGCACTAATTTTTGTCTAAAATAGATTTCAAATATACATATTTTATTTATTGCGAATATGGGTATAATAATTACTATTTCAAAATAAAATTATAAAAATTATTCACGTACATCTCAAAGTTATGAAGGGACACGTGTCACTTTATTAATTTGCTCTTATGTTTGTCTAGGTTGCGGAGGTTTCTGTCTTGTACTGAAAATAATTTAATAATGGCTGCATACTATACAAACGACGAATATATATTAAATACTTTACAACTGGGGTTTGTACCTCCAGAGGCATTTTTGTATCTGGACAAAAATAATTTTATCCAAAATGCGAATGGAATTCCTATCTTCTATCACAACTATAGAAGGGCAAATATTAAAGCTGTTAACTGCATTATAACCGAAAATAATTTAATATACGAAACTAGTATTTCCAATAAAGATATAAAAAAATTTCAAAATCCAAAAATTTCAAAATTTGGTGGATAATGCAATAAGTAGATAAACTACTTAATTTTTCGCTTGCTTTTAATTTTGGACCCCTTTTTAACAAAACATAAAGTAATGTTTTAAAAAAAAATCTTTTTCATTACAAAAATTTCATTAATATTTATTCCTCCTTGAAGGTAAAAAATGTACTATTTATTTACTAAATAAATCTATTATTATTTTTAAGTTATACATATACTTATATGTAAATATGTTTAACAGCTAACTATTGTTTATTATAGTTTTGTAACCTTCTAATATTGTAAATTAATAAACAAATAAAAAAAACAAACAAAAAAATTTGATATGGAGCCTCATTGTTGGAGAACAACATCCCCAAAAATTTAAAAACATAGTAACTGAACATTCAACTGAAAAAAATGTAGGCGTTATTGCTGAAATAGTTATAATCAAATACACTTTGTTCAACACATTAAAGCGATATAAAGATGCTGAATTAAAAAAAAATTCACCACAACCAAGCAAAGGAAAAACATTTTCGGATGCGGATGAGCGATGGCTGCTGCGTCATAATAAGGGAAGGCCACCACTAAGCGCTGCTATCAATGCAACTGAAGGCGAAATTATTTTATTGAATAAATCTTATTCGAAAACCGGAAAAATAAATTCACTAGCTTAGTCAGCAAATGTTTTAAGTCCTTTCTTCAATTTTTTCAGTAGAGACAAAAAACTGTATAACTTTTATCTGAGTAGACTTTTTCTAAATATGTAAACGTAGTTTTCTTCTTTAGTTAGTCTTGATCTTGTGCAAACTTGTAGACTGTTTTGGGACTTAAAACATTTGCTTTTTATAATATTCTACTCTTAATGTGGAAATCTGCCAATTTTCTTAAACTTTTTATTTTTAAATTACTACAGGCTACAGGCTTATTTAATTGCTGCTGGTAATAATTATTATGGTCAGACTTTTTTGAGCTTTTGATGTCAATATATTCAGTGGGGACCTGAAGAATTTTTTTATAATTGTAATGTTTAACCTTATTACGGTTGTCGTAGTTCGACAACAATAATATTGTTTTCTTTAATCTATTACATTATTATTGTTGTCGAAGTTCGACAACGACAATCGTAAAAAGGCTGATTATGTTGGACTCCTGAATTAAGCAAGGTATAACTCAAGGCAAGGCTAGCTAAATCGCAAATAAATTATATAATTACGAGTTAGACTCACTTAAGGAACCCTATTATGCTCACTATACAACTTAAAAATTACAAGGTTTTAATTTTTAACGGCTTTTAAGAGGACTCTTTAATTTTTATGTTGTTGTTCATAATCACAACTTTTTGGGAATATCTTTAACTTGTAATTATTTTTCATACCTGTTATTATAGAGAGCATAATTATAGATCAGTGTTGGGATGTGTGGATTGTAACAAATTTGGTACAATCGACACATCTTTATCTTTTATTCTTCATTAAAATCTAAATTTTAACAAAAAGTAGACTTAGCACATTTGAAAACTAAGCCAACGATTTATAAAAGCATGACTAGGAAAATACTTTTTTTAAGTAGGGTGAATAATTTTAAAACGGCTTTCGGTAAAAAGCACAATAAACAAAAAAAATTGACTTAAGTAACCCCCGATGGGGGTTTGTATATATATGTATATGGAGACTACCGAATGTGAAGCTCTCAAAACAAATTGTAAGACCCTCATTAAAACACGGTTTGGGTTCAGTCATGGTTAGGGACGCAATATTAGCCGCTGGTGCAGAAAACCTTTATGTTATTGACAAACATTATTAGTGCAAATCTAGCTAAAACATGGAAGAAATTGAGTCTTGTTAACGATTATTACCTCTACCAAGGCAACGACCCAAAGAAGAATTTTAAATCAAATATTTTATTATTGTAAAGAAAAGTATAAAAACTATCAAATATATGTTAAATAAATCAAAATTGTTGAATAAATTTTATGTTAAAATGTACCAGTGTACCATTGATGTTTCGATTGTAGCAAATTTGGCACAATTGTACTACAAATCTCAATAGTATGGAGATACTTTCGTCGAAATAAATAAGGGTAACTTTGACTTTACAATTTAGTGATATTTTCCAAAGCGGCGGATGTTTTAATTTCGAAATTCAATCACATATTCTTTAATGACAGAACTTAAAGGTTATATTTTTCAGTAAAGGTTTATATACCCTTCACTACAGGTGGATACCCCCGAGGGCAAATGCTTTGACGCTGTTCACTCCGGGAAAATAGGGGCACCAGACGCTAGGGTTCCTAGAGCCTTAATCTGGAAGAAAAGGTATGCGACAAACATTGCGGGTCCTCTTCGAGACCCGACCAGTGCCCAAAGGACTGGTACCACGGGAATCGGTGGCCCCACAGGGAGCCTATCCTCTCTGTGACCGGATATTGGTGAGGTCCCCTTCGGGTTGTGGTTTAAGATCGATTTACGTAGGTATGGTGCACAGTCGATGAAGTGTGCTGTTGCACTCTCAACAGACGGAGTTTGGATAGTCTCAAAACCCCTAAGCAAGAGGTCATAATGTGGATCTAGGCTTGCCTTGGAAAGGCTTGCCATATTATATAAATTGCTACTCATTGTGACTGTATCACACACAAAAAGCGATTGGTGGCAATCGTAAAGTGTTGTTATACTACACAATGGGGGCGCTAGTCTACGCCTAAGTTTCACTCGGTGGTAAGACCACCGTGAGGTTAGGCCGACTAGGCCGGTACTCACGTTAATCTTTTTTCACAATTCACTACAGGTGGAAAGGGAATATATAAGTTTGTCATTCCGTGTGTAATTTCTACAATATTCATTGCCGACCCCATAAAGTATATACATATATTCTGGATCCCTATACATAGAACCAGTGTGACCATTTTGGCATTTTTGCAGCTAAATTTAGCATTATTTTTTTCAATTTAGCTACAATTTTTTCATTTAGCAGTTAGCATTATTTTTAGCATTTTTCAATTACGTATTTAGCATTTTTAATTTTATAAAAATCAAACAATCACTTTGGTAAATTTTTGGTCGATTATAAGGAATTGCCATGTATTGGCATGTATTTGACTCTCCAATTATTCCAATAATGGCATACTGCATTATTCTAAAATCGAAAGTGTCTGCAACTTACAAGTTTATTATTAGTTATTTTATACCACAATTACTTTTTGGCCCATTAATTGCAAAATAAAAAAATTTTTAAAATGAAATATAAAAAACCAATCGATCAATGGAATACTTGTTTAAGATATATTCGATTAATCGGTAAAATGTTATGTTTAGTTACTAAAAAGCTGCATGATCACAAAAAATGAAGCGCATAAGACTCTAATTATAACATTTCACTGAATTTATGTTTAATGCACACGAGTAACGCTGCCTGAATAATAATAAACAGCCAAGACCAGCGAGCTAAATGCTCGGAGTTTCTATAAGCAAGTTGAAAAAGTTAATTTTAAACAAATAACAATGAACTTGCTCGAGTCCAACTTGGAGTGTACACAGGACTTTTTAACAACATTACTTACTTTCAATTTAGGTCCTTTATTTCTTAAGATATAAAAAAACACTAGTGCAAGCAAAAAGCACTAAGTCATATTCAAAAGTTCTACACAACTACCAAAGAAAATACACCGAGTGTTTTAAACATAAGACAAGTAAACACGGCGCTCTCTAGTATAGAAAATTCGTTTCACTCGGTCAGATAAATTTTTATAAATCGAACAGTGGTTTGCTCAGTAATAGTATGGTATGAGTAGGCATGTACATATGTGCAAGCTAGTTTGTTCGAATATGACCACTTGCTTTTTCTACAAGAGTAAGTGGAGAAAAAGCATTGAAAGTACGTAATTTTACCGATATGCATACTTTAAGACGCCTTTTATTTCTGAAAGAGGCATATTTTAGTAGGGATGAGATGCTTTATATAAAGTAAATACATAAACCATAACTGAAGCACTAAAAAAGTCAGGGACTTTGGTGTATATTGCTTTCAAAGCAAAATCGAACAATATATTGTAAGGAAAGGGCGGACACAGCTAGTATTAATGCTGAGTATATAGAATTAAAGCCTTCAGAAATGAATAAGAGCCACTCAAAGTTAAGTTTTAAGTAAACTTTGCATTGAACCTTTAAAAAAACTACAAAAGTTTTATTGTGGGTTGAAAGTTTGTATGAACAAAATATTTGTCCTGAAAACCTTTTACTTTAAGACTTATTCATAAATAAAGAGACATATCCTTTGTTCAGTTTCTTATGGCTCTTTTTACCCCTTATTGTATTTGCATCAGTTTTGTTTTATTTAAATGATACATTATATAGCAATTTTATGAAAAATAAATAGTGTATAAGCGATAAATTCATTAAAATTATAAATTTTAGCATTAATTTTTACCATTTTGTAATCTTTTTTAGCATTATTTAAAACTAGATCTAGCTGCAAAATATTTTTAGATCTGGTCACACTGCATAGAACAGTTTATAAAGCGATATCCGTCTGTCCGTGTTGACGTTAAATTTCATTTGCCAAGGCGCAAATTTACAAAAAATTTTTTATAAAAATTTTCACAAAATATTAAAAAACAAGTAAAAGTGCTATATTCGGCCGTGCCGAATCTTCTATACCCTTTACCACGGTGATTTTATTTTTACAGACATGTACAGCATTATTCATATTGTTGACTCTTTACTTAAATTAAGTCGTATGAGAAAATTCATTATTCATGCTTTAAAGAAATAGAAGACAAATGAAAACAAATTCCGTTGGCTACAATTGTCGCCGTGTTGTCAGCTACTTAATGATATTGAAGACGACAGCTACATCGTAAAATGTGACATTGTTGTAGAAATACTTATTTTGCTTTTATAAAATTAAATAACTTTTTAAAAAAATGATAAATATTTCCTCCAAAACTTTTGAATTTATAATTTTGTGACATTTTCCTTTGTTGAATAAAATAGAAATTAGCCTAAGTTTTCGACAGCCACAACGGTGGTCGTAAAGCCATGTAGCTTTACTGGCTTCAAAATAATAAACGTGTGTATTTTATTTTTGACAGTTTGTAGTCGGTATCCTGATGATGTCTATGTGTTTAATGCACCAAGGTTTTAAAACAGAGATGTCATCTATTTTAAAATCAAAAGCATTTAAAAAAATATGTCACTCTATATACATACATACATACATACATACATACATACATACATACATACATACATACATACATACATACATACATACATACATACATACATACGTACATACATACGTACATACATACATACATACATACATACATACATACATACATACGTACATACATACATACATACATACATACATACATACATACATACATACATACATACATACATACATACATACATACATACATACATACATACATACATACATACATACATACATACATACATACATACATACATACATACATACATACATACATACAAATTTATATTCTTAATATTAAATATATGTTATGTTACAGTCATGATTTTCATTTTCAAATAAATATTGAAATTAATGTTTTTATTTTTCGATTATTGTTTGTAAAAATGTTTTTTTTTTAATTTCTTGGAAAATTAAAAAAAAAATTTTCCAATATTTTTCTGTATAATATCTGTTTGAAAAGGTTTAGTAATTTTTTTTAAAATAAATTCGAAAAAAAAAATTTAATTTTTTACATAGAATGAAATTTTTATAATCAAGCTTAAGGTGGTTTTTATTCTCTCTAAGAGAGAATTAATTAAATTACAAATTAGGTGATAATATTAAAGAAAAATTGGGAAAATTTAATTTTTAGACACCAGCACGAGTGGAATGCACATTTTCTAGACAGCCACGTCCGTCATCAGCACTACTTGTATCTAATCTACTTAGGGTAGTGTTTTAGTTGTAAGCATCATCTATTTAACCAACCAAATTGAGATAAAGGAATACGAGAAAACTTGTATTCAATTATCAATCGTTAGTTGGTGAGAACGAAGTCTACCACTACCTTAAGCTTCCCTCTTGTTGAATATTTTTCCTTTAATATTCACCTATATTTTGTTGTTCCTGCAGCGAACCTTCGGTTAGCAATGAAGTTACTTTTTGTTTATTTGTTTTACTTCCAACATTCGTTTTTAGTTAACACTAATCTAGTATCAAATCAAACTTTGTTGAGAAAACAAAATTGCGCGGTGCTTTGCGATTTTTAATTATGAAAATTTTAATTAATATTAGTCGAACTGTTTATGTATTACATAGAATGAAATTTTTATAATCAAGCTAAGTTCGTTTTTATTCTCTCTAAGAAAGAATTAATTAAATTACAAATTAGGTGATAATAATAAAGAAAAATTGGGAAAATTTAATTTTTAGACACCAGCACGAGTGGAATGCACATTTTCTAGACAGCCACGTCCGTCATTTTAATTTTTTTCACATCTTTTTTTTAATTTTATTGAAATTTTTTTTGTTAAATTTAGGACTTTTCTGCAATCTTTAATGAGTTAGAATGGTCAGACAAAAGCAAAAAGAAATCCTTACAAAGAAAATAAATTTCCTCATATTGACCCCCCATGTGCCTTTTAACTGCTCCTATTTACCAGTGGGTACCCTGTGGGTCCATTGGCTACTTCTATGTGTATTGCTTTCTAGAAAGGTTTCTAATACAAATCAAAGCAGACAAAAACCCTACCAATCTAAAAACAAACAAAAATCGACCCTCGCAGGGGGTTATTGATCCCTCGAGATCTGTATGCACTCCTTGCGATCTACCTGTCGCAGTCTAATATTTATTTGACAAAAAAAGGCAAAAGAGAATCATTAAAGCCGAAAAAAAGTGCAAAAAATATAGGCGGGCGTGGTTTTTGGCCCGCAGCCTCCAAAGGAATGATCCGATGTTGCTGAATTGCAATCCCAAAATTTTCGAAACTATGCCTGACAGATTGGAGTACTCACATTTTTTATATCTCTTATGGTGCCTTGGCAAATGACACTTCAACCCGAACACGGGCAGACGGATAGACGGACAGACTGACATCGCTTAATCAACTTCTCTATGTATAAGGATCCAGAATATATATACTTTATGGGGTCGGAAATGAATATTGTAGAAATTACACACGGAATGACAAACTTATATATACCCTTTCCACCTGTGGTGAAGGGTATACAAATATGTTACTCTATATACATTCATACATACATACACACATACATATATTCTTAATATTAAAATATATTATGTTACAGTCATAATTTTCCTTTTCACAGAAATATTGGAATTTTGTTTTTAATTTTTCGAAAATTGTTTGTAAAAATTTTTTGTAAAAATATTTTTTTTTAATTTTTTGTAAAATTTTCTGTGGAAATATCGTTTTGAAAACGGTTTGTAAAGTTTTTTGTAAATGTTAAAAAAAAATTAAAAGATTTTTGTAAATGTTGAAAAAAAATTAAATCTTTTTAAATTCTATTATATTTTTTTACCAGTGTGTGCCCTGTGGGTCAATCGACTACCTCTATGTGTATTGTTTTCTATTAAGGTCTCTAATACAAATCAAAGCAGAAAAACCCTATCAATCTAAAAACAAACAAAAATCGCCCCTCGCAGGGCGTTATTGATCCCCCGAGATCTGTATGCACTCCTTTCGATCTACCTGTCGCACTCTAATATTTATTTGACAAAAAAAGCAAAACAGAATCATTAAGCCGAAAAAAATGTAAAAAAACGTTAAAAAATATAGGTGGGCTTGGTTTTTAGCCCGCAGCCTCCAAAGGAATGATCCAATGTTGCTGAGTTGCAATCCCAAAATTTTCGAAACTATGCCTGACAGATTGGAGTGCTTAAATTTTTGATATCTCTTCTGGTGGCTTGGCAAATGACGGACAGACGGACATCGCTTAATCAACTTCTCTATTTATAAGGATCCAGAATATACATATGTATATACTTTATGGGGTCGGAAATGAATAATGTAGAAATAACACACCGAATGACAAACTTATATATACCCTTTCCACCTGTAGTGAAGGGCATACAAATTACAAAAATTTTACAAAAAAATTTGTGAAAAAATTTTTACAAAAAATTTTCCAAAATTTTTTTACAGAAAACTGTACAAACAATTTTTACAAAAAATTTCCAAAATATTTTTTACAAATTTTACACAAAAGTTTTCCAAGAAATTTTCTGTCAAAATTTAACAAAACATTTTCAAAAAAAATTACAAAAAATTTTCAATAAAATTTTTATAAACAAATATCAATAAAAATACATTTGTCTCTTAAATTAAACCAATATTGTACCTAGGGTATAGAAGATTTGGTACGCCCGAATATAGTACTCTTACTTGTTATGTCTGATTTTGTTTATTTTTTTTTTATTATGTTTTTTATTTAGTACAATGTTACCGTAAAAGTATTTCCAGATAACTACGTATATGGTTGAGATTTATAAATCATTTTCAAACATTTAGTGATAAAATTATCTTTCAAGAGTTCCCGATGAATTGGTGAAACACCCATAAAAACCTCTGACAAATTAGACTTCAGTTTTTGTGTCAAATATTAATTAGGTTCTTAGCGCGATATTGGCCCTTATTATGAGTTGCATATGAATTTCGATCTTCGCTGTCTAACGAACATCGAATTTCAAATTCGTATTATGAGAATTTCGTTGTATAACGAATTTTCTTTTCGATGATTATTAAAAATGTGCCTAAGTATTTGTCAATTTTTTATTGTCTTTTTACAAAAGCCAGCAGTTAATCATTTTATTTTAATTTCATGCAGTTCTAATTTGTAAATACAAAAAAGAATAATTGGAAAAACCTTCAGCTGGAAAAATGAATATGATATATGAAAAAACCACACAGGAGCTAGATTGTATCCACTTTGCTGTTGTTCTAACACTAACCGTTAGAACAACAGCTTTGCCTTGGTCATATTAATTAATTAATTCTTAAATTCAATTTTTCCTTTATATATTTTCCTTTCACATATATCAGCTGATAAATATGTGAATAATCCAATCAGCGTTGCCAAATGTGCAGATTTATCTGATTTTTACAGTTTTTTGAAGCATTACTTAGTTTTTCAGTTTTTTGTTAAAAAATACATTTTTTTTTAATTTGACAGTTTTTTATAATTTACTATTTTTTACTTCAAAACCTATTTTGATATTTTTAACTGGGAATTCATTTGTTTTGGTTATGATTATTTTCCTAGGGAGCAAGTATCTGACGACTATGTCTGCAATGTTGAGCGCAGGCTATCGAATTTGCAAGAGCTAGGGTACAACATGAGGATAAAAATCCCCTTCGTGCACTCGTATTGAGACCGATTTTCACCAAATTTAGGTGATTAGTAAGGATTTGGCGTAGTTATCTTATAATATTGTTACGAAAGAAGAATTTATTCATTATAAGCTCTGAACAACAATACTCTCGAACAACAACAACAACATTAATGGCTTATTTTCTTACAATGATGGAAGAAAGAAACGCCTCATACAAAAATTCGCATTTACGCATACACACACACAGATTAAATAAACACTCTTCTGTTAAATACACAGCCACATACATAAATACAAGCATAAACAAATAAACAGCCACACACACAGGTATAAAGAAATAAATAGCCACAAACACAAGTATAAAGAAATAACCAATCACACAAACAGAAAAAAACAAGAGCAATAACATTCGAACCTGCCAGATATGTCTGGAATAGAACATTCTGGTGCTTTTAAAGCACCTATATAAAGTGAAACGTGCTGGCGAGTAGTATGGCAGTATTAATTTAAAAGTCAAAGAGTTAAGTTGTCGAATTTTAAGAGTGTTAACAGTTTGCTGTATTTTTGGACAGTGGTGTTAAATAAATAAAGTGATTTACAGTAAAAGTAATAACAGAGTGTATTTATTTTGCAATTAAAAGAACCCAACGTAAAGTAAAAACGTAACAATTGGTGACAGAAGTGAAATTGTAAAATAAAATAACTTAAAAATAAAATAATAAAAATGAAATTTGAAGAACTTAAAGTGGAGCAGCTGAAAAAGGAGTTGAGTAAGCTGGATTTGCCAACAGCAGGTAACAAAACTGATCTACAGAAGAGGCTCATAGATGAATTCAAGCGTCGTGGCATGGACATTGGCGCATATGAGTTCGATGAAAAAGAGGTGGCAGAGGTATGTAGCCGTGAAACAACAACAGCAAGTAGCATGGACTTCAATACGATGTTTGCCGCTATGATGGAGAAAATGGGAGAAAACTCTAGAATGCTTCTAGAAAATGTAAACGGAAAGCTAGTCGAAGTTCAGGAAGCTTCTAGAGCAAACAGTGAAAAACTGTTAGCTGAAGTACAAGAAGCTTCTAGAGCAAACAGCGAAAAACTGTAAGAGGTGAAGTACAGGAAGCTTCTAGGGCTAACAGTGAGAAACTAGAAAAAGTTAAATAGCAGCTACAGGAAATTTCTAAAACCGTCAATAAACGTGTTGACATCTTAGAAACAAAAGTCTGCAAGTTCGATGAACAAATCTCTGCCGTAGAAGTGCAACTGTCTGGTTTAAACAGAAAAGTGAATCTTCTAGAAACCAGTGGCGTCGAAGTACAGGTGAAGGATGTCGATGTAAAGCTGCAGGAGCTTGAAAACAAAATTATGAGCCTGGAAATAAGAGAAGGTCCAGTACGAGTAGTGACGGAAAACACAAATAGGATAAAAGCTCCCAGTTTCGACGGCACCATACCCTTCAACGTCTTCAAATTTCAGTTTGAGACAGTGGCCAGTAAAAATCTATGGAGCAATGAAGAAAAAGCGATTGAGCTGATTCTGGCACTTAAAGGATCTGCAGCAGAAGTCCTCGAAAGCCTACCAACTAGCTGCAGAAATAATTATGAGGACATAATGGTGGCGTTACAGCGGAAATATGGCGGCGATCATAAAAAGGAGCTGTATAGAATGGAGCTACGCGGCAGGCTGCAGAGAGCAAATGAGACGCTTCAGGATTTCGCCATGGAGATAGAGCGCTTGGTGCAGCTAATATACCCTGGGGAAAACCATCCACTTTTAGAACAGTTCAAAGTGGAGGCATTTGTTAATGGTATTCGTGACCCAGATATTAAGCACGCAGTTTGCGCTAAGCAAAACACATCCTTTGCTGAAACCATTACTTACGCTCTGGCTCAAGAAACAGCAAAAGTCATTTCGAGACCGCAGTCATACAAAGTGCGAAAAGTTGAAGTAGCTGCTGAAGATGAGAAAACAACAATGGACGACATAAAGCAAATACTTGAATCGGTAAAGAAAGTCTTAGATGAAAGGCAATGTAAAACAAACGCCAAGTGCTTTAATTGCGGTAAAGTCGGCCATTTTCAAAGAAACTGTAAGGCAGCAAGAAAACGATCCAGATCTGTTTCGCCGCCAAGAAACAATAAACGTGCGACTCATGGAACATCTCGAGAGTCGTTAAACTAAAGAGAGCTAGCACTACGGGGCATGACCTAGCTCCCACAACCGAGGGCCCCACAATCTCCATATCTGTGATGCAGCAGCAAAACAGCAACCTTACTGCAAGCGGGTATATCAACGGAGGAAAGCGTATTCTGACAATAGACACAGGAGCGTCGCAGTCTATAATAAGGCCCGATTTAGTAAAGGGAAAAGTGGAACAAGTGAATAATGTAAGCCTGCGCACCGCGACCGGAGAATTTGCTACTGTCTATGGTAAGGCGAAAGTCAGATTAACTATAGCCAACATGAGTGTGGACCATGTGTTCATTGTTGCCGATATCGTGGACGAAGTTATTATTGGCGCAGATTTTATGATCATGCATGGAGTCGATCTGCGCATGGGGCAACAAATAATGATCTGGCGAAACGTCGAAATACCCCTTGATATTGGATATGTGAGTAAATCTGCAGTAAGGAAGTTGGTTGCTGTAGCATCCCAGAAATTACCACCTCAGGCAGAAACTGTGATATGGGCACGTATGGAGGAAGATTGTGAGGACAACCGGTTGTGGGTAGTAGAACCATCAGGAATTAGGAGTGAGACAATAACAGCAAAAGCCCTCGTGAAAACCTCTAAGAATGGAAAAATTCCTGTGAGAGTGTTAAATCTATCCAACAGTGAAAAAGTAATTGGTAAAAACTCTCAGATAGCTCAATGTACACCAGCAGAGGCCATAATTAATTGCGAGAGAGACTCAGAGCCTGAAAAACTGTCAACTAATGAGCGCGAAATACTAGCAGAACACGTGGGGAAATGGGTAGCAGAGCTGGAGCCACCTGACAGAAACAAAGCCAAGCAGCTGCTACGAAAGTACGCCTCTGTCTTCGCCCTAAAAGATAAAAGCCAAGGTAGAACGGCAATAGTGAAGCATGAAATAAATACTGGCGAAGCGAGGCCCATAAAACAAGCCCCCAGGAGCATTCCCCTAGCCAAGCGGAGCGAAGTAAAGCAGCTAGTCAACGAAATGGAGCGAGACGGAATCATCGAACCATCTTCGAGTCCCTGGAGCTCGCCGGTAGTTTTAGTAAAGAAGAAAGATGGCAGCACTAGATTCTGCGTTGACTACAGAAAGCTCAACGATGTTACCAAAAAGGACAGTTATCCGCTACCAAGAATCGATGACACCTTGTACACGCTAGCAGGAACCAAGTGGTTTTCTACGCTAGATTTACAGAGCGGTTACTGGCAAGTCGAGATAGCAGACAAAGATAAAGAAAAAACTGCTTTTAGTGCTCTCGATGGTTTATGGCAGTTTAATGTTATGCCATTTGGTCTCTGCAACGCTCCAGCCACCTTCGAGCGTTTAATGGAACGAGTGTTAAAGGGACTCAATTGGAAGTCATGCCTGGTGTATCTGGATGACATAATTGTCATGGGAAAGACCTTCGATGAACACCTAAGGAATATGGAAGAAGTCTTCAGGCGTATATCAGCGGCTGGACTGAAGCTCAGTGTTAAGAAATGTGCATTGTTTCAGAACGAAGTCAAATACTTGGGGCATCGTGTAACAGCAGAGGGCATATCAACCGATGAAGATAAAATACGGGCAGTAAAGGACTGGCCTCGTCCTCAAAATCTTCACGAGTTACGAAGTTTCTTGGGACTCTGCACATACTACAGACGATTTGTGCCAAATTTTGCTAGTGTTGCTGCGAGCCTACATGAGCTAACCAAAAAGTCGCGACCTTACCAGTGGAGTGAAGCAGCCGAGGAAGCATTCCAGAAGCTCAAGGAATTGTTGTGTGTGGCACCTATCCTGGCATATCCAGTAGCTGGGCAAAAATTCATGCTAGACACTGATGCGAGCGGATATGGAATAGGAGGCGTGCTGTCGCAAGTGGTAGATGGGACAGAAAAGGTTATAGGCTACTACAGCAGAATACTTTCGAAGCCTGAAAGAAACTATTGCGTAACGCGACGAGAGCTTCTAGCAGCATTGGAGTGCATAAAACACTACCACAAGTATTTGTATGGCCAACATTTTACGCTGAGGACAGATCATGCCGCACTCAGTTGGTTGCTGCAATTCAAGAGCCCTGAAGGACAGCTTGCACGCTGGATTGAGCGACTTCAGAGCTATGACTTTAGTATTGAGCACAGAAAAGGAGGCAAGCATAACAACGCAGACGCCCTTTCTAGGCGGCCATGTGATCTGGGGTGTAAGCATTGCACAAAGGCGGAGAGAAAAGAATTCGTTATTGATGTTCGGCTTACACATATAGAATCTAGTGAAGACTGGCCGACTGCACAAAGAAACGATCCCATATTGGCCAAAATTATAGCAGCTAAAGAGGAAGACAAAAGACCGACGCGAAGTGAGATCTCACCAGAAAGTCCACTGGCGAAGGCATATTGGCCTTAGACTGTTCAGTGGAACAGTCTAAGGCTGAAGGATGGCTGCTTATGTCGCACCTGGGAAAGCACAGACGGCAAAACTGTGCTAGACTTAATCGTCGTGCCATCCTCCAAGATCAAAGAGGTCATGAAACAATTCCACAATGGTCCTAGCGGAGGTCACTTTGGTGTAACAAAGACGCTGGAAAAGATAAAACAACGGTTCTATTGGGTCGGCTGTCAACAAGCCGTAGCCGAGTGGATAGCCAATTGCCAGGAGTGCATTGCAGCAAAGGGTCCAGTACGAAGGAGTCGGGGGCAGCTTCAGCAGTACAATTCAGGCGCTCCCTTTGAACGTATAGCGATGGACGTAGCAGGTCCCTTCCCTGCTAGCAATGCTGGAAACCGATACGTTTTAGTGGTGATGGACTATTTTAGCAAATGGCCGGAAGTATATGCCATTCCCAATCAAGAAGCCAGAACGATCGTAGACACGTTTATAAGCAACTGGGTGTGTCGCTATGGTGTTCCCTTAGAACTACACTCCGACCAAGGCCGAAATTTTGAATCCGCTATATTCAAAGAGATGTGCGAGGTATACGGAATAAGAAAGACCAGAACGACACCGTTACATCCGCAATCTGATGGTATGGTCGAACGATTCAATCGAACCCTGGAAGAATACCTGAGAAAAGTGGTCAGCGCACATCAGAGGGACTGGGATGAGCATATACCCAAGTTTTTATTGGCATATAGATCAGCTGTTCACGATTCCACCTCACGAACACCAGCGAAAATAGTCTTTGGATCTGAGCTAAATTTGCCTGCAGATTTAGAGTTTGGTGTCAATCCAACATCGGCAGAAGGAGACCGCGAAAACTCTAGTCAGGCGCAAAGGGACCTTCAGGAGATTCACGAATTCGTGCGGAGTCGGATAAAATTAACCAGTGATAAAATGAAAGCCAGATATGATCGAGCTGCCAACTCTGAGCGATTTAACGAGGGACAACTGGTTCTACTTTTTAACCCACAACGGAAGAAAGGATTATCACCCAAACTACAAACTCATTGGGATGGACCTTATAAAGTAATAAAGCGGCTAAACGACGTAGTTTACAGAATACAGAAATTTCAGAGCCCAAGATCAAAAATGAAAGTTGTGCACTTGGAGCGGCTAGCCAACTATGGAAAAGGTACATCTGTGTCTGTTCGGGACGAACAGGTTTGAGAAGGGGGTAGTGTTACGAAAGAAGAATTTATTCATTATAAGCTCTGAACAACAATACTCTCGAACAACAACAACAACATTAATGGCTTATTTTCTTACAATGATGGAAGAAAGAAACGCCTCATACAAAAATTCGCATTTACGCATACACACACACAGATTAAATAAACACTCTTCTGTTAAATACACAGCCACATACATAAATACAAGCATAAACAAATAAACAGCCACACACACAGGTATAAAGAAATAAATAGCCACAAACACAAGTATAAAGAAATAACCAATCACACAAACAGAAAAAACAAGAGCAATAACATTCGAACCTGCCAGATATGTCTGGAATAGAACATTCTGGTGCTTTTAAAGCACCTATATAAAGTGAAACGTGCTGGCGAGTAGTATGGCAGTATTAATTTAAAAGTCAAAGAGTTAAGTTGTCGAATTTTAAGAGTGTTAACAGTTTGCTGTATTTTTGAACAGTGGTGTTAAATAAATAAAGTGATTTACAGTAAAAGTAATAACAGAGTGTATTTATTTTGCAATTAAAAGAACCCAACGTAAAGTAAAAACGTAACAATATTTATAATACATTTTAAAACTTTACAATAAAACTACTTTGTTATAAAAATATTTTTTTAATCATAATAGCTTTAAATTTAAAGTTTCATTTTTCTTTAGCTATCAAATATTTTTTCATTCTGCTTTAAAGTTTTTCAAATTGTAGTAATCTTTTGTTTTTGTAAATAAATTATTTTTTATAAAAAATCTTAAAAATTAGTGTTTGAGTTTTATTTAAATCGTTTTATTTAGTTGCCTCATAAAAAACTAAAAGGACAATAGCAGCGCGTTATCAGGGAAAGTGGAAATGACATATGATATTAGACTGGAGATCTACCTAAAGTCGTTCATCCAAGCAAATCTTCTACAAGATCATTTAATAGTGTTCAATAGAAATTTTCATAACATGTGCATTAACTTTTTTGTATTTTTTACCAAATAATGAAACTGTATATATTAAATAGTAAATCTGTTAGGACTCGGGTATTTTTTTATAGTCAGGGCCATAGAAATACCCAATAACAGAAAAAAATTTAAAGAAACAAGAATTGTGTACACCAGTGTTACCTATATTAATGGATAAATAAAGACAAATATTTTTAATATTTAACTTTATATTTATTAATCGAACTATTATTATTTTCAATTAGGCTTAGGTTTATATATTTTCGGATTACAAGTGTTGCAATTACGTTTTCAAATAAATTGGTCATAAGCCCAAAATACTATAAATAAATGCATTTTTTATCAAACCAAACTTTCTTAGGTAAACATGTATGAGTAGTGGCCTATGATACTTAAAAAGGAGAATGCAGTACATTCTGTATATAATAAAATTTAAATTTTCTTAAAAAAATATATCACTTTATTTGTAAATATTATATCTCATATCAAAAATACTAAGTTAAGGCAGGCTAAAAATAAAAAAAATATTTTCATTTTTTTGTAGATATTTTAAGAAATCGTAACATTTAAATTATAAGCTTTTTATGACATTCCACAAAAAAGTATAGACGAGTACCCAACTTTGGGGGCTATTCCACAAGCCCTACTTTACCCTAGGGGACCGACCGCAACTCCGAAGTTCTGTTTTTTTTAAAAGATTATCAGAATTTATGTTTTCCGAAATTAGGGATTTTTAATTCTGTTAATAATTACTAATAAATCATTGATTTCGTACCCAAAAGGTCCTTCTGTCAAAATAGAGCCCATATTTTTTTAACCGTAAAAGGTATTTTTTCACAAAAAAATTGTGTTGAAAAATAAATTTACCCTTAATTTTCCGGTGGAAATGGGATTAACCCTTCTCGAGTTATAATGAAACATGCTATTGTAATATCGCCTGATTAAGGGACTAATATATGCCAAGCCCCTTAATTAAAATCTCGGTGGATAATAATAAACTGAAAGGAGGATATCTCTGCCGAACAGTGTTGATTTTTTTTGTTGTGAGTTTTCTTTTGTTTATCTTGTTTTTTTAATAATTAAATTAATTCGTGATTTTGCATAAGATGTGATATTTTGCAAAACTTGGATCTTTTAGCGAAGTTTTAAAATGTGAAATTCCGATTTTTTGGTAATTTAGATTTTATTATACTAAATTTTCGATTTTTAATAAAACAAAGCAAACACCAATGTTAACATATCGGGTCGTTCAATTTTGAGGGCCGATGTTGAATGTGAACCACACTTAAACGTCAAGTTTTTTTCTGCATTTAATTTGACACTTATCAATTTCAGAAGAAATGACAACGTTGGATGATCAATTTTTGAAGAAAATCATCTTCAGTGATGAATCACATTTTCACCTCAGTGGATTCGTCAATAAGCAGAATTGCCGCATTTGCGCGAATGATAATCCATGAGTGATTGTCAAAAAACCAATGCACCCACAGACAGTTACTGTATTCGCTATCGTGAGATGATAACGAACTTTTTATGGCCCGAATCGGAAGATATGGAAGTGGACGATATGTGGTTTCAACAGGACGGTGCCACTTGCCACACAGCTAACGAAACAATGGCTGTTTTGTGCGACAAATTCAATGGCCGTGTTAAATCACGTGGTGGCGATGTCAATTGGCATGTGATTTGACACCGTTGGACTTCTTTCTTTGGGGTTATTTGAAAGAAAAGGTGTACGTCGATAAGCCAGCAACAATTCAAGAGCTTAAGGATGAGATAATTCTGCACATTAACGGCATAGAACCTCAATTATCCCTCAGCGTCATCGAAAATTTAGAGCATCGGTTGAAGGTGTGCCGCCAAGGTTGCGGCGGCCATTTGTCCGATATTTTGTTCCATACATAATTAAACCATACCAATATTATCAAAATAAAAAGATATGACAATAATTTCCTAAATAAGTGTTTTATTCAAAATCAACATCGGCCCTTATAAATTTAACCACCCTTTACAATAACATCGTCAAAGCGCAAGGAAAATAGATGCTGACCATATCTCCACCAAACCTCTTAGGAAGCTACATTTCAACTTAAACACAGACAGACGAAAATTGCTAAATAGGCTTTTCTATATATAATGATCTACCTTATGGGGTTTGGAAATAAATATTGACGGAATTATAAATGACAAATTTATATACAGCTGTGAGCATTATAATAGAAGTGTAGTTTTCTAACATTTTACTGTCTTTAATTTGTTACTATGGTAACTTTATTATGTTGTGCAAGAAATAAAACCCAAAGCAAATTATCCTGATAACTTCTACGTTCATGATATAATCAGTAATTTCTAAATTTTCAATTGGATTACATTGGTCATAAAAACAAAAGCCCGTAAATATAAAGTAAAAATTATTGAGTAATTTAGAAATCATTTATTTGTATATTTTAAATAAAATTTTTAAATGGTGATACGAAAAGATAATTTAAGAAATCAAGGTAAAACCTTGAAAGAAATTAAAGAACTATTCGATAGTGGACAACCTTCGTATAGTAACGCATAGCAGAAGTGAATATTTGCGACGTCAATTACGATTCAAAAGGAGCTTGGCTTATCCGTTAGTACTTCTACTATTCGTATGCAGTTGATAGACAGATACAGTGCCAAAACATAAACATAGCAAGCAGTGATTCCGAATAGGATTAATGTTACGTTGGTTCCTCCTTAGTGTACAGACATAATTCCCGAAGAACATCTATCGGGGAGACATTAAGAAACTGTTTCAGACAAGAGGTCGTCGAAAACAAATGACTTAAGGCACCAATTTTTTGTTTGTTTTACTTTAATGTTGAGAGTTCTTTTTTTACTATATACACTCCTATTTTTATGCACACAACTGTACACCCTTTCCGGAGCGGTGAAGGCTACAAACTGAAAATAGATTTTAATTTAGCATTTTAAGCCTCTTGACCTGCTAAAAATATTTCTTTGTAGCACGTTAAGCCCTTAAGATTCATTATGTTTTTGTTCAATATAAGACTTTTTTTGAAGACCAGGTGCATTTTTTATAATTATCGTAGCTAAAGCTATCGCTGAAATTCTAAAAATGCATAACAAAAATTACCTGTATTCCTACATATTTTGAAATTTTTAGTTTTAAATGTTCCTTTTTTGTCTCTAAAATAAGCATTTTTAGAATTTCAGCGACAGCTTTAGCTACGAGAACTACAGAATGTGAATAATATAACAGTAAGCCAAATAAATCGAATAAAGCATTTAGATGTCGTCTGAGTAAACGTTTAAAAAGTACTCACCAAGTATGGGAACCGCTTGACTAAAGCCAAAGCAATGCGTCATTATTAAACAGATTGTTAAAAACAGTCCTAAAATTTTTCGACACATAGTTTTTTTTTTTTTTGATTATGTGTGGCGCGTATTTATTTATGTATATATTTAAAGCACAGTTTTGGATTTATTTTTAATAATTTAAAAAAAGTATGTAAGAGTAAGTTGTTCTCTACGCTTTCAATAATCGTTTGAGACTGAGAATGATCATTAATCTGCCTGAATCTAAAAAACCGTGATTGGTGATGATTGTTCTGCACTTTGTGATCTGTGTACAAATTAAATTTAAAACAAAATAAAATAAAAAGCAAAACTTTGATTTGCGCTTTTTTGCTTTTGTTATTAAGTGTCTCAACATAAATACTCCTACTTACCGCACCATTTCGTCAGCAATAGAGAGAGGTTCACTCAAAATTAAAAAAAGCGCAGGGTAGTCGTTAGGACTGCCAATAGAAGTGAAAACTAAGTAACTTGTAATTTATTTTTCCCACTATTTTTTATGAAATACAAAGCAACAAGATCATTTATGTTTTTTTAAGTTTTCACAGAATAATCAAATTCAAATCTTGATAATAATTAATAATCTTTTTATTATTACAGTTTTTACTATAGTTTACACTACTCTAGTTTTTAGCTCTAAAAGTTTTATTTTTTTTTAATGTCTGTATTACAAACAATATACACGATGATGCGAGTTCAATAATTTTTCTAGAGCCAAAATGTTTAGACCTACCTATAGAAACGGTGACGGTGATTTTGCAAATGGCTTCAAATGTCGTTGTGCTATCACATCTATGACTTCTTCTTTTAAGACTTTTGCAAATCCCGCGTTTACCATAATAACAAACAATATAACATTTAAGAAGTAGCTGTCAATTTCGAACCAACTAAACGAATTCGACATGCCGCAAAACGAGCACAAATATGTATGTATCACCTAGAAGGGATTTTATTTGATCGATATATTTTTTCAACTAAATGTTAGCAATTCTACATCTTCATTACACTTCTTTACATGTTGAACCGTGAGATCAGATTCTACCTATCGTTTGATATCAGACACTATTACGTACATACATATTCAAGTAGTTCAAACTAAAAAAACCCTGACTGAATTTGGTTTTCTAAACTCAGTGCCTCCGATGCACAGTTCTTTGTTCCCATATAACGATGGGACAGAAAATAGAAGGAGTTGACACAGACTTTGAAATCTTTGCAGGGCAGTTATATTTGCTCTAATTAGAAAAATTTGAAAAAGGGAAACACCTACCGCCCATATTCCAAAAAGCAAATGTTATTCAAAAAAAAATGTGAAATCATAGGTTTGTGAAACCCATCATAATCGCTCTTAAAAAAAAACTCTTGATCCTGTCAAATGTCCTTTATATAAGTCATACGCGAATTTTATGAAACTTATGAATGCCTATTAGTACAAAAGTGTACATGACTGTTTTTGACTCACCGTAACGCATACTCACGATGAGAAAAATTTTGCTCACGCACGATCACGCGCAATTACATTAAAAAAAATCTTTTCAAAGTTCATCACAATTACTTGAAAGGACCTCGTCATTATTAACGACTCTTTCTTCTTGTATAATTTATAAATATTGTTATGGTTTTACTTTACGTTGGGTTCTTTTAATTGCAAAATAAATACACACTGTTAATACTTTTACTGTAAGTCACTTTATTTATTAACACCACTATTCAAAAATACAGCAAACTGTTAAACACTCTTAAAATTAGACAACTGAACTCTTTGAATTTTTAAATAATACTACTCGCCAGCACGATTCGCTTATATAGGTGATTTAAAAGCACCAGAATTTTCTATTCCAGACAGATCTGGCAGCTTCGATTGGTATTGGTCTTGTTTTCTGTTTGTGTGGTTGTTTATTTCTTTATACCTGTTTGTGGGGTTGTTGATTTCTTTATACTTGTTTGTGTGGTTGTTTATTTCTTTATACCTGTTTGTGTGACTGTTTCTTTGTTTATGCTTGTATTTATGTATCTGCCTGTGTATTTAACTGAGGAGTGTTTATTTAATGTGCTTGTGTATATGCGTCACTCATGCTTGTTGTATTATGAATGTTTGTATATGAGGCGTTTCTAGATTAATCGACAACAACAACTAAATGACTAGCGATGCTCTTTATTTTTTGCTTCTTTCATCATTGTAAGAAAACAAACCATTAATGTTGTTGTTGTTGTTCGAGAGTATTGTTGTTCAGAGCCTATAATTAATAAATTCTTTTTTCGTAACACTACCCCCTTCTCACAGATCTACCTTTCCCATAGTTGGCTAGCCGCTTCAAGTGCATTTCATCTTGGGCTCTGAAACTTCTGTATTCTGTAAACTACGTCGTTTAGCCGCTTTATTACTTTATAAGGTCCATCCCAATGAGTTTGTAGTTTGGGTGATAATCCTTTCTTCCGTTGTGGGTTAAAAAGTAGAACCAGCCGTCCTCGTTGAATCCCTCAGAGTTTGCAGCTTGATCATATCTGGCTTTCATTTTATCACTTGTGCACTCTATCTTCTTACGCACAATTTCATGGAGCTTCCGTACTTGATTTCGTCTCTGGAGAGATATTTATTTCTCTGTCCTCTTTATCCAACAGACCTGTTGACAACTGGTGGTCACCCTTCTGCGTCTTTGTACATTCTTTGCTCGTATCTATGTGTACACGTCGCACATTTACTATGTGGTGTCGTTTCTCATCCTTCGTACTATTTCTGATGGCGTATTTCTTTTATTGTCCTCGGCGCCCTGCAGTTACGCGCTAAATGTCCCTCTTTACTCCAGTTGAAGCATTTTGGTGGAGCCTTTCTCTCATACCCGATTTTAAGTGGTATCTGCACCTTTCTCCAAATTATTATTTGCTGACTCATACGCAAATCGGTTTCATTATAAATCATAAAGTCGACTCCGATAATTACTTCATCCAAAATATCAGCCACAATAAATACATGCTCCACACTTAGCCTGCCGATACAATATCTTTCGTAACAATATCTTTAAAACCTATATTATTTTCAATCTTGATATTCCCCCATAATTAGATCTGTGGATACTAACAAATGAGTCATCAAATCCTTATGTGTGTCTATTCGAGACGTTTTTTGAGTATTCGACAACCGTACATTTCACACATTTTTGTGATTTGCTTCTAGCACTTCTTCCGACAACCAGCCGAAAATGTTTTTTTTATTTAATTATTATTTAAATTTCAGACAAAGAATCAGGCCACAGCACTCACTTGTACTTACCTCAGAGTACAGTATTTCGTCCATATTCATACAAATTACTTAAAGTTTACTTAATGTAAATTTTTTTTTATAAAAATTACTTCAAGTAAAATGTATTTTTTTTAATAAGGGCGTTAAAATTTAATATTGACCCTAATGAAATTTTTAAATCTTTCTGTTTTATTTAAATATTCATATATGTACAGAAAATTGTTTTTATAATTGATATAAATAAATAGTATTGAATGTAATCACAAAAAAAAGAAAAAATTTGCTTTTTTCCAACTTCCGGTTCGAATTTTATAAATTTCTGTTGCCGATCAATAGGAGACATTATAAGAGTACAAAAACCGGAATAAAGATGTTTTTCTTTTTTGTAATGTTCAAAAAGTTTAAGCAATTTTTAAACTTCAATTAAAATACATAAATAAAGTTAAGAAAATATTATAAATTAGACACCAGCAGAGTCGAGTGCATTTTCTAGACAGCTACGTCCGTCATCTACAAGGTCGATAGAAATATAATATAAAAATTTAAATTTCTCATATCTTATTTCTTTGATAAATTTGTTTAAATAGAAAATTAATCACAATTGCAGCTACCTGCTGGTGTCTAATTTTTATTTATCTCTTTATAATCAAGAACTTAAGCCTAAATAATTAATTTATTCATTTAAAATAGTTCAAATAAATTTCAATAATTATTTTTTTAGAAAATATGATTTTAGAACTGTTACTACTATTATTAGCAATTTTAACACTTTCTAAATACTTAAATATCGCAAACGTTTTATCATTCCTTCGTTCATTTATTATTCTTTTCAAACATCGTTTTTTAAATATTCGAATTAATAGCCAAAAGTTGCTCGTAGAGGGTCTAAATAATAACATCTGCTATTAACAAATTTGTGCCCCTGCGGCTCAAGGCCTCTACTGCAACTTTAAGGGGATTTGAAAATCCACTAAATTTTGAAAAATCTAAACAAATTCAGAAACCCATAACTCTGCGCAATAGAAATCTATCAGACTTTTTTAATAGCTTTCTTCGATTTCAGAAACGATTGAATCGATTTAACCATACTTATCTTATTTTTACATCATCATGAATTAAACGCGACTCTTTGACATATTCTTGTTTCTTATATTTCTCGAGACAGGTTGTTTTTAGAGGACTTTTCAAATAGTTTTACAATTTGGCTTGCACGATCTATAGCATATTTTTAAGTTTCTAAAATTAATACACAAGATGTTAGCAAAAACATAAAAAACCCAGACCGTATTTTTCGTTTTTGTTTAATATTCCATCGAACTGAAAAGTTATTTAAATTTGAATTTGAATAATATGACATTTTACGTGCAATAGGAAGTCACTTTAACAAAATATTTGCAAAAAGTTCTAATAACTTATTATTGCTAATAATGTTAGCTATCAGGAAAACCAAATTTTAAAAATCTTTTGTTGTTAAAATTTAAATGTTTACGTTAGAATTTTTTTCTTATTTGACAAGTAAGCCACACCAAATTTTAAGAGTTTTACTTTTATAGTGCTGTAGATATGATTTATATGTTTACTTTGTCTAGAGGTACCATTCTCGAGATGGTAACTCAGGATGTTGAAACATAGGTTTTTGTAAAAAATTCTTGTGGAGTTAATAATGTATAAAACTTCCCGTTTACAAAAATATAATACTTTATATCAGACATGGAGGATTCAATTACAGGTAATTTGTAATTGAAAATTTCCAATTACTAATTACAAGTAATTGTAATTGAAATCAGGGACAAAATCAATTACAATTACTTGTAATTTGTAATTGAAAAATTTCAATTACTATTACTTTGAAAAAGTTTAATTACAAATTACAAGTAATTGTAATTGTAATTAGGCAGTAATCATTACTTCCAATTGAACGAAATTTAACTATATTCCTAAAAATTTCAAGCTTATCTTGCGTTGCATGATCAACAGTATTATTCAAACGAGCAATACGAAAACTGCATCCATGTTCAATTACGGTGAACACCTTCATAAAGGTAATTATCGTTTACAAAATTTTGAAAACTTTGCGGTCAAATATACATTTTTTCATTTAATATTCCGTAGACATTGACATTGTGAAAAAGAAAATAGTTTGAAATTTGAACTTCAGATTTACTTGCGTGGTCTAAATTCGTTTCTAAATTACCTCAAAAACTATCCTACAATACTAAAGGCTTTTTTACGGTCTAATACTCCCTTATCATCTTCAGCACCAGTTGAAAGGTTATATTTGTTCGCTAGTATTATTTTAACACTAGGGCGCCAAATTTATTTATTCAAATAGGATTGTTATTATTTTTTATAATTTATATGTAATTGAACATTTTTGTATTTAAATATTTTTTGACAATAATTACTAAAAAAAAGTATTCATTATTTAAAATTTTCAATTACATGTAATTTGTAATTGAAAAATTTCAATTACAATTACATGTAATTAGTAATTTAATTTTCCAATTACTAATTACATGTAATTGTAATTGAAATTTTTTAATTACAAATTACAAGTAATTGTAATTGATTTTAGTCCCTATTTCAATTAAAATTACTTGTAATTAGTAATTGAAAATTTTCAATTACAATTACATGTAATTAGTAATTGCATGTGTAATTAATTACAAAATGTAATTGATATCCCCCAAGTCTGCTTTATATATACTTTAAACCGAGGTAATAAGGTACCTTTTCACATAATTTTATCCACCCAGTGACAGAAGACATACACACAAAATTTCCAAAAATTGGTGTTTTGAATTCCATAGTGACTACTATCTGCACCAGCAACAAAATTTTCACAAAATTTTCATGTACAGAAATAACAAATAAAAACTTTTCGAAAAATACAATAATATAACTATATTTTTTTTTTGGCATAAAATGTTAATAGAATTTATTCAACAAATCCTCGGCTAAATTATTGCGAACAAAGTTAACCGCTATCACCTAGTATGAATGAGATAAAAGACAAAGAGGGTGCTGTAACTTATGTGATTCTCAGCTGTGGCAACATCGATTTTTCTGATATGTATAAATTCTCTTTATAATACATATCACAGCGCGCTTCTTCGCCAGTATTATACCACTAAATCACCGGCGAAGTAAAATAATTATAAATTGGCTATGCTACCTTCAAAAATAACCACAACGTGCAATTGCAGTGTATATGTAAAGCTTTACTATCGCTCTAACTATCTGTCTTATCCACTCCTATCTCTTAAAAAAAAACTTACGACTCTTTTTTTGTAGGGCCCACTGATTTCACAACCTTTCGAGGCCCATAAATAAAAATAGGTTACCAAAACTGCCAAACCTAGTGTCGGGTTTTACTTTACTTTGGCAGTAGAATCGAACCTATAGTGTCAAGTCTGTTTATTTTTCCACTGTGTAATCAGACATCATTTTACAAAAACAGCATGTTATTTTCTATTTACCAAGAATTGATTGACGAGTTATTTTTTTTTAATACAATGCTTTTTATACCTTTGCAACAGTTTGTTATTGCTATTGTAAATTTCGTTTGCGTAATGTACAATCTTTTATATTAAAAAGGAACGCATTAAAACCTAATGCACATTGTACGACTATCCTAAAGTTTTTAATGTTTTAATGTGAGACTTTATAACTTTCTATTTCATTAGATGAATTTAAAACTTGTTAAAAAAAAATACAATTCTCATAAATATATTGTGTTTAACATAAATATATTATGTTTAACATATTCATAATAACATATTCTCTATAACATAAACTTTATAACAATAACTTTTATAAAGATTTATTTCTTTAAAAATATTATTTTAGATTCGATTCGCGCCTGCGCAATTTACCACCAAAATACCACATTGTTTTGACTACTCTTTCGTAAAAGCAGAATAATGCAACAGTTTTAAAAATATACGTTAAATTGAATTAATAATTTTTTGGGATTAAGTTATATAATAATGAACCTTATCCTAAAAAATGGATAAAGAACTTAGTGTTAAATGCCCTTATTATGAGTTGCATTCCAGTTTCTATCTTCGCTGAGTTACATAGTAGCACTGTCGAAAATTTCGTTGTATAACCAATTTTCTATCGAACGCAATATTGTTTTTGATGCTTATTGAAAATGTAAGTATTTGTCAATTTTTTATTGTTTTTTTACAAATGCCAGCAGTAAATTATTTTATTTTAATTTTATACAGGTCTTAGCTGTAGATACAAAAAACAATTGGGTAAAGTCGTTTTTCTAATGGAACAAAACCCTCAGCTGGCACAAAAGTATAAGCGCCAAACAAATGGTAAGAAACTACGCACGAGCTAGAATGTATGGTGCCACCCGTTAGAACTGCAAAAAGGAATATGTATTAATTAATAATTAATTAAATTTGGTTCCTTTATAAATTAATAATACAATATTTATTTATAGTGCCAGTGTTCCTGGTGTTCCTGGTACATAACAAAACAGTTTGGACTATTGAAAGTAAAAAGAAAATTACTCTTGAAATGTGAGAAAGTATCAAAAGTAAAAACCACAATTGAACATCTTGAAATATTAATGCTGCTCACTTTCTCAAATTAATTCTATTTTAGTTATTTTAGACGCTTAAATGCATATTTTTAAAGCAAATCATTTAGATCAACAGCTGTAAAAAGTGAATGAAAATAAACTGAAAAAATCCAGTTGTTATTTATAATCTTTTGCAAAATGGAAAGCCACGTAACTATTAAACGTCCTCCGGGAACTTTATTTGAAAAGTTTTTCGTTACAGTACACAGTGGGGCAGAATCAAAGTATTTTGGAAATAACCTAGTCATTTATAAACGGCTAGGCCGATTGATCCAAAATTGACATGAGCATAACAGAGGAGTATCTGAAGTTTAGTTTTAAAGGTGAGTACCATACACCCTCCATGTGTGGCGCTATGTGGTCTCAAAGTTGGGAACCTCGCACCTGAAAATTCTTGTACAGCTTTCCATTTCTTCAGTTTTACTCTGATTTTTATACCCTTCACCACAGGTGGAAAGGGTATATATAAGTTTGTCATTCCGTGTGTAATTTCTACAATATTCATTTCCGACCCCATAAAGTATATATATTCTGGGTTCTTATACATAGAGAAGTTGATTAAGCGATGTCCGTCTATCCGTCTGTCCGTGTTCGGGTTGAAATTTCATTTGCCAAGGCACCAGAAGAGATACAAACAATTTAAGCCCACCAATCTGTCAGGCATAGTTTCGAAAATTTTGGGATTGTAATTCAGCAACATCGGATCATTCCTTTGGATGCTGCGGGCCAAAAACCACGTCCATCTATATTTTATTCACGCATTTTTTTTAAATTTTTTCGGCTTTAATGATTCTCTTTTGCCTTTTTTTGTCAAATAAATTAGAATGCGACAGGTAGATCGAAAGCAGTGCAAATGTTTAAAAAAAAATTTTTTTAAACATTTTTTTTTAATTTTTATTTTAAACATTTTTTTTTAAAAATGTTTAAAAATGTTTAAAAAAATTTTTTTTTAAACATTTACTAAAAACTTTACAAACCGTTTTCAAAACGATATTTCCACAGAAAAATTTTTTAAAAAAATTTCGAATAAAATTTTACAAAAAATTTAAAAAAAAAATATTTTTACAAACAATTTTTGGAAAATTAAAAAAAATTCAATATTTCTGTGAAAATAAAAATCATGACTGTAACATAATATATTTTAATATTGAGAATATATGTATGTAGAGTAACATATTTTTTTAAATGCGTTTGATTTTTAAATAGATGGGATCTCTGTTTTAAAACTTAGATACATTTAACACATAGTCAATATCAGGATATCGACTACAAACTGTCAAAAATAAAATACATACGTTTAAAGGTAAACGATTATTTGAAAGCCAGTATAGATAGCTACATGGTTTCACGACCACCGTTGTGGCTGTCGTCAACTTAGGCTAATTTCTATTTTAGTCAACAAAAGAAAATGTTACAAAATTGCAAATTACAAACAAAAAGTTTTGAAGGAAATATTTATTATTTATTAAAAAAGTTATTTAATTTAATAAAAGCAAAATAAGTATTTCTACAACAATGTCAGAGTTTACGATGTAGCTGTCGTCTTCAATATCATTAAGTAGCTGACAACACGGCGACAATTATAGCCAACGGAATTTGTTTTCATTTAGCTGGGTCGCACAGTGGGATTCGTTCATACAATGTTTGGCAAAAAATATAAGGAGTGCCCGTAGAATGTTGAAATTTTGCTCTGAGCCTTTGGTTAGTTTCATCAAAATTGGCCAGTGGGCATGGCTCAGAGTTTTTGAAATTTGGCACAGAGCCTTTTATTACCTCAATTAAGAATAAAAAAAGTTTTATCAAAATTTGCCACGCCCACTACCCACCGCTCATAGAACTCAAAATTTGTTTTTGGCCCAAAGTTTTTGAAATTTGGCATGGAGCCTTTTATTACCTCAATTAAGAAGAAAATAAAGTTTCATCAAAATCGGCCAACCCCACTACCTACTACCCACCGCCCATAGAACCCAAAATTTATTTTTGGTCCAAAGTTTTTGAAATGTGGCACAGAGCCTTTTATTACCTCAATTAAGAATAAAATAAAGTTTAATCGAAATTGGCTACGCCCACTACCCAAAACTTTTTGTTTCTTTACCAAAACTAATTATTTTATAAATAAATTTTAATACATGCATTTAAATACAGACTTTTATTCATCATCTACCATTTCATCAAGTTCCAGAACCTGTTAACGGGGTTGACATCTAATGCTACTTATAAAAGGATATGAGGATACTAGAAGTCGATGAAAAAAATCTGTATTTGTTTCAACTCTATCACACTTTCTAGAGAACCTTAATCTATAATAATCTTTATTTCTGGCTTCTTCAGATATCATTCCAATAGGAACTATTGCCGCATCCATCATATCAGTATTTTGTGTACTGTTACTGGGATATATACCAACTATATTTTTCAACAAAAATTTTTGCTGTATCTAGAGCAAAATTCTTGAACTTCAAGGAATTAACTTTTTTGCCACAAGTTATTATTTGTAGTATAATGGTGTAGTTACTCCACTACACCATTACATCGGCAACAAGTGCGGGGTTAGAAAAGAAACGCCTGGACGTATTTCCATGGTTAGTAGACCCAGTTCCTTGTTGAACTGCATCCACTCGTATACTCATCTGTTCCTTTAAGGCCTTCTGAATTCGAAGTTTATTTTCCAGTTTTATACTTTTGTGTTCGTCCTTCAGCGCCGGCCATCTGTCAAATGGTTTGTTGTAGGCAATATGAAGTATGCACTCCATAAATTTTATGCGAGCATGTAAGGAGGAAACGCCCATTTTGTGCTTCACCATCAATAACTTTGCTTGAAACTAATTTAAAATTATTCATTGCAATTAGTGAGTTCGTAACTCAGTTTACTATATAACACAGAAAATAAACTCATTTTAATAATACTTTTTTCACTTCTCTATTTGCTTTTTTCACAAATTGTAATTTAATTTTGTAATTTTTTAAAATTAAAAATTTCATGTATTTGGAGAAAAATTTTATGATTTTATAAAAGATTATTAATTATTTAAACTTTTTTTTTTAATTCATAGTATGGAGTCTTACCTTTCATTTTATTATAGCGGGAGCACCGAGAACGACCCAGCAACCTTTTTTTCTTTCAAGGAAATTTGTAATCACGGCACGTTATAGAACAAATTTTATTCTATCATATCTTTTAAACCATATAAGCGAACTTTATAATTTTTTTTTTTAAATACGCAGAAAAGGACATATTTGAAAAAAATCACTATTTGAATCAGAGCAATAAAATTATCTTACGTACAAACACTATAGAAGTGCGTAAACAGTTTTCACTATTTTGGACAATAATTTCAGAATTTTATATCAATTCTAGAATTCTGCGGGCACTGCTAGTCAATGAATATTTTATTTAACTAAAAAAATATATTTACGGAAATTGGAATCCAAAAAGTAAAATTTTAAAGGCCGGTTAGTACAATTTTAAACCTTTATTTACCATCCCTGGGCAGAAAAAAAAGAAATTACTTTTATATAGACTCAATATGATCTAAAATATGTCGTAAAAAAGGGTTTTTCCCATCTGTATATGTTAAATAGTCGATTGTGGAAATTTATATGTTACACTGACCGCAAACATATATTTTCAATTATTTCTTAAAAGTAAACAAATAAGAGGTACAGTGGCACAGAAAATTCTACATATCCCTGAATATTTTTCATTACGACCCTTTATAGCAATAACTTCTATTTCATATTTTGATAGATTCCTTGAGTCTTTAAACGCATTGATTATTACGTGGTATCTACGTTCTGTCGCAATTATATCAGGATTCAAACATTTTTGTTCATTAAAAATAAAAAGGAGCACATGGCTGTACATAGAGCATGCATTCTTGCTCTTTTCCGTCCTCTTAAACAAATCGGGCCTATAAAACCTAGGGGACATGCAATGGCCTGAATAAGAGGGAAGGATAAAGAGCCCTTTTCGGGGAAGAAATTATGGGGTTCGTTTTTTAGGTTTTGATGTTTGTTTTGCTTTGGTCGAGTAATTTTATTTACTTTTTCTAATTTTTACCTTACTATTGGTAAAATGTTGTGCTTTTCCATGCAGCACAATTTTAACTTGTAATTTATTTTTTGGCAAGTTTCAATAAGTCTATATAAAACGGTTAATAATCTATACATATATAAAATAGTAACTCATTTCCTCTCTGTTTTTTTGTTTTGTGTTCGCACGTAAAAACTTCTGGATAGATTTTAACAACATATTTTAGTATCCTGATTCCAATATAGGATACTTTTTTCGGCAAAAAGATCTTATTTCCAAAAGAAAGTGGAGAAAAAGCAGTGAAATTACGCCGATTTTTTTTACTGGTTTATAGGCACTGCATACTTTATGGCATCTCTTATTTTTGAAAGCACTATATTTTAAGCAGTGCTGCGCAAAGGATGGAACTGATTTAAAATAATGAGTAACTCATTTCCTGTCTGTCTTTTACAGAGCTTTACAAGAATTGTTAGAATTTTATATAAATTTTAGAATTTATATAAATACGTAAGAGTCTTAAAACACAAAAAGTGTGTGGGCACAGATAGTCGTTATATAAACAGATGCAGCTTAAGCATTAAATATAAGAAATTCCTTTAAGAAAAATTAAGTTTAAATTTATATTTTTTGATTGCAGTAGCTCACACAAATCGTTGAACTATAAATTTACATTCATACATATGTATGTATATGTGAATGTTCATACTCGTATATGTAGAGTAGTAAATGTAATAAACGAACATTGAAATAAAATACCTATCAATATAACAAAATAGGTACTTAAATGGAATTGTTTTTCTGTTTTTTTTTTGTTTTTTTTTTTCAATCTTAATTTCATCAGTGGGTTCAAGTTCAATTTCACCACATTTCCGTAAGAAAAATGCTTTTATCAAAAACAAATATATGTATAATTATTAGTTGTAATATATTTATGTGTAGTTTTTTGGACTTCAGAAAAAGAGTAGGGTGAAAAGTAATATAAAGGTTTTTTTTTCATTTCTAATTACTATAAAAATTAACAAATCAAGTACATGTTATTGTACGTAAAAAAAAACTAAGAATCCTAAAATAATAATGAACCAAGAATTTTTTAATCTTTCTCTCTGAATAACAGTTATAAATAAGGAATATTTTTTTGGTCTGCCATAACTATTATAATTAACATTATTTTTTTTTTTCTTATACATAAAACTATTAAAAATGATTTTTATTTTTCGATCTTCAATAACTCTTATTAATAATCAAAAAGTTTTAGATTTTGTTGCTATAGCGGTAACAGTTATACAACTTCTGTGAAAATTTCCAGATATAAAGGACGCTGACAGACAGACGTTGCAGCGAAAACAATAGGGACTCGTTTTTGCTTTACCTTTTGGAGACGGCATCCTAATAAAGATAATAATGAATTAAGTCTTTATTATTTTTTGACAAGAACTATACCTAAACCCCCGTCATCATTTGCTATCAACATGTCTTAACAAAAGTCAAATTCCATATTAAAAAAACCAATATTAAAAATAATGTTTAAAAATAATGTTTAATATTAAAAATAATGTTTTTTTATATGAAGTTTGACTTTTGCTAAGAGATGTTAATGTCTAATGGAGACGGAGGGTAAACCATTGACCAACCAGCCTTAGAAGACCAAAAAACTTTTCGGTGACTTTATAATGGTTATAAAAGACCAAAAAAATACAAAATTTTTGTAGTGGTTATTAAAGACCTAAAAAAAATAAAAATCATTTTCAATTGTTATAACAGACTAAAAAAACTAAAAATATTTTATAATGGTTATGAAAAACCAAAATAAATAAAAATCTTTTAAAATGTTTACCAAAATAAGAAAAAACTATAAATTAATTTTAATGGTTAGAAAAGATCTAAAAATTAAAAATCTTTTATAATGGCTACGACACGACCCCTTTTTTATGGTTGTTTATAATTGTAACTACAGGACCGAAATTATTACAGTTATTTTTTCTGTACCCAATTGAATATTAAAATAAAAAATAACAGATATTTCGGGGCTCTGTTTAAAACTAATTGTCATTTGGCAAATATAATATATTTATTTTAAAATATTAAATTTCGTGAAAATCAAAATACATATCGCACTTGGTCAACAAGAGGGTATTAACTCAAAATTTTAAAATTTTCAGAGTATTAGCTCAACATTTTATATATATTAAATACATGTTCTTAATTTCAGATATACTAATATACTGCGAGTAGTATTTTTTAATTGATATGTTCAAGCAATTTTTATGTTGCACATAAAACATCAATTTTCTCCACAAGCAGTTCGCAACCACTTTATATTGTTACGTTTTTAGTTTACATTGGGTTCCAGTTTTCCAGAAATCTGGCTTCATCCAAAACGGTGATTCAAATTTGAATTATTTAATTGCGTAGAAACTAGGTCGCGTCAACCAATAAGCGATACAGATCATGGTAGTACACCATCTAGGGATTAAATATCACTTACCGTGCAAAGAATCGTAGGACCAGTTTTCCAGAAATCTGGCTTCATCCGAAATGGTCAGTAAAATTTGAATTATTTTATTGCGTGGAAACTAGGTCGGGTCAAGCAATAAGCGATACATTTAATTTTTATAGGTAATGTCTTTGTGAGTTTAGAGAATAACCATTTCACACAATCCTTCTTGACCTGCTGCTGGCAAAGTCATCTACTCTGCTTCTGTTGTAGAAAGTGCAATTGTTTACTGCTTTTTGCTATTCTAAGATATGCCACCACCTTGAAGCAAAGTCAAATATTCCATTTTCACGATCTCGGGTAATTTTCATACCTAGAATATAGGCCTCCTGCTCTATATTCTTTACCTTAAATTTTTCATTTATGCTCATATACATAATTAAGTCACTCACATGGTTGTACCAAAGATTGATTATAAAAAACATATTTTTCACCATTTCAAAATAAAAAATTAACACAATATTAAATATGTTAATATTAATACATTTCAAACCTAGAAACCTATTTTTCTTTTAGATTTATCTTTATACGAAATATCCGCTTAATCATCTTCGAAATGGTTTTCTAATAAACTCCTGTTTATTTCCCTTATCAGTTTTCCTTTAATTTTAACATCTGGACCAACTCCTGACGATGTTAAGCCCTTACAATCACTGACGAGCCACCATGATTTATAATTTTTTAGTGTATTTTGATTTATATTCTGGAAGAGGTGGACGTCTGACATATGGTTTACCATCATTGCCGATAACATTAAATTTCGACTCGTCACTCTAAGCTGCGAATTTAAGAAATTTGGAGTCCTTATACAAATGCTCTTTGGAAAAAGCTTTTATTTGTTTAATATTGTCAGATGTTGAAATTGAAGGAAAACTGACAAGTGAAATGAACAGCAGTTTTAGCTTTAACATTTCAATAAGATAATGGCCCCAAACGGTGCTCACGTAGAGTCAAAAACTATGTTGATGTGAATAAAATTAAGACCTTATATTGGCCAGAAAAAAATTGCGAATTAAATTCTATAGAAACCCGATTTTTGAATTTTACTGTTTTCCATAAAATCCACAATCGGAAAATTGTTGAAGGAAAAAAATACTAAAATTATCTTCTTTTTTTGCTGCAAGGGGGCGCTGAAGTGACAAATTAAGTAGTTTTTTGTTTCACAAAAATAACCGCTAAAAATTTATGTTTTGCAACAAGAAGTAAAAATTGAGCTTGTATAATAGCTTGTATATTTCCTATAAAATATATATAAATTTTAATATATAAAGTTTGTTTACAATATTTTTGAATTGTTATAAAGATTGCATTTATTTTAATTGAAGCTTAAAAATATGGTCTTCTGATTATTTAAGGGCAAAATTAATCAAGTAAAATTCAATTTTAACAAAACAACTAATTATAATTTTTTTTTTTTCATATTTTATTTATTGAATCTTCAAATATATTATTTACCTTAAGCCTAAAATAAAAATAAATATACTTGTTATGTCCAGCCAGTGCTAGACAAAAAAAGATGTATGTTTCACGGTTGCTGCTATCATTTGCGGGTCATCCCTCTAATGTTCGGATGAGAGAAGAAATGTCCCTCCTTCTTAGATGAATGTAACCACGTTCACTTAGCATGTTGCGGGCCAGCGGATTTGGATGTGCTTCAAGCTTCTTCAAATACATAACTGCATATTTCGCTATTTCTGCTTTAACTGATGGCACGTTTAGATCTTTATGGATGTTCGAGTTTCTTATGTACCAGGGTGCAACTGTGATCATCCGTAGAATCTTATTTTGGCGCCTTTGGATTTTTTCTATATTGCTAGCTGAGACAGTGCCCCATAATTGAATACCATAGCACCAAATTGGTTTTAAAATTGACTTGTACAATAAAAGTTTGCAATCTAAAGCGAGAGTAGAATTTCTGCCGATAAGCCAGTTCAGTTGGAGTGCTTTTAACTTCATTGTGTTAACTTTGATTCTATGTGGCGTTTCCAAGTAAGGCGCCGGTCAAGATGTATTCCGAGATATTTCACGTCTGAAAGCTGAGGTATCATTTGGTTATTTATGTGAATACGCAGCGTAAAAGTTATGTGAGTACATTTTTGTTCATTGACCTTAATTTTCCATTTCTTTAACCACTTTTCTAAAATTAATATGTGGTCTTGTAAATATCGTGATGCTACTTCGAGACTTTCGTGAATGCTCAATATACTACCTTGGGGAACTCCGGCTCAGGTGAGATTAAAAAATTGCCTTCTTTAACAATGAATTTCCGATTAGTTAAATAACTAGCTAACAGCTTATATAAGTTTGCGGGCAAATTTAGTTTTAACTTATATTTTAGGCCATCATGCCATACCTTATCGAATGCTTGGGAAACGTCGATAAAAAGCGCAGAGCAAGCAAGCGTTAACTAACCTGTGAGTTTGTTCGATTGTACTATTTTTTTTTTTTCTGTAGCCAAATTGATGGTTCGGAATACATCCTTTGTCGCTTAGAATGGGGTTCAGCTTATTTATTAACATCCTCTCAAACAGCTTTGACATATTTGATAAAAGACTTATAGGTCTATATGATTCAACTTATGTGTGGTCTTTTCATGGTTAAGGAATCATAGTTATTAACGAAACCTTCCAACCTGAAGGAAACTACTCAAGGCGTAAAATGACGTTAAAAATAAAAATAATAATTTTGCGAGCTGTATGGGGCAACTCAAATAACATCTTGTTACTGGTTTTATCAAAGACAGGGGCTTTCTTGGTGTTTAAATCTGTTATTACCCTTTCAATGTCACTAAAATGAAATCTTAACGGTACTGCAGCACTAGCTTCGACAGTTGGCAAATCAACTGCATCAGTCCATACATTTGGAGTAAAGACCTTTTACAAATGTTCAACAAATAATTTGCCTTTTTCGGTATCATTCCTTGCCCAGCCTCCAGACGAAGTTCGTAAGGGAGGCTTATGTACTACTGGCCTGTTAAGGTTTCTACACGCACGCCATAATGAATAATCTGATGGAGGAGTTGGGTCAAGGTCTTTTAAATAGTTTTTCAGAGATGCTGCTCTTCGGGATTCTAGTAAATCTCTTAGCCGTTTCGTGCATTCTTTAAGTCTGCTTTTATGTTGAGGAGATCTGTGCAATTGCCACTCTCTGCGAATTTTTCTTTTCCAGCCTCTCGACGTCAACAGAATAGATTTGATTGTGTCTTATTAGTTGTCGGGTTACTGTTGCGTGTTGGGCAGCTAATTTAAGGATTTCATCAAAATCAGTAAGACTTTGCTCTACGTTTTTTGGAGTTCTTAGCGGGATATTTTCCGAACAATGAGTACTGAGATATTTTTTATATTTTAACCAATTTATGCTTGTACTAGTTCTTGGTGACACGATATTTTGCTGGTTCCATATATAGACAATAGTGGGTGAATGATCTGAGGATAATTCAAGTGACGCTTCAACTTCAATCATTTCTTTTGAAATACCTTTGGTTACGCCAAAATCAATAACATCAGGTATTTTTTGTCGATCAGTAGGCCAATAGGTGGGTTGTCCACTCGATATCACGTTTGGACTCATTTTTAAAATCGTGTCCAACAAAACACGACCTTTTGGAGTAATTAGTCTTGATCCCCAAAACGTATGTTTAGCGTTGTAGTCGCCTGATGCTATGAAACAGGGACCTAGTGCTTTGAAGAAATCGTTGTATTGACTCTCTGATATTTGAAACCTAGGAGGTGAATAAATCGAAGAAATAACTAAGCTTTGATGAAATTCTTCGATGCAGATGTTTGTTGATTGAAGGTAATCTTCACAAAAATCACAGTAAATATTGTTTGATTCGAGGCTTTATTAGTATTGCTGAACCACCACATGCTCTGCCACGGGTGTCTTTGGTGTCATATAAGATATATCTATTTATTTTATAAAAGCTATTTGTTGTTAAACTAATAATAAATAATTCAACTTCTTTCTATTAAGCCATTCAGCGACATCCTCATCCCCGCAGATCGGTAACGATTCACTACTCCAAATTCAAAGCAGCAAGCTTGGATACAGGCCGCTTTAAAACCCCAGTACTTGAACGTACATTCACACAACGGATTACATCTTCCTTTGAATACCTCTTCTACACGGCCTCGCTTCCAGTTTATACGTGTTACATCTAGGTCACAGATTAGCACCATTTCGAGCTTCTGGTTAATGTGAGCAAATATTCTTTTATCCAAAGCTTCCAAAAATTATCACGTAGTTGTCGAGAAATACGACATTGTTTCTTTAGCACAATAGGCTGTTGTACTTCATTCCAGGAAGGTGTTTGTGTTGTATTTTATTTTCCGCTTCAATCAATAAGCTTTGTAAGGTATGCTCACCGGGAAAACTTTCCTTTAAAGTTGACTGCAATACTCTTTTGACGCATATGCCTCTCTCTGACGGATTTTTTAGACTGCCAATCTATACCTTAACACGTAAGTTCATCTTGAATTTGAGCCACATCAAATACTTCGCTGAATTGTCTTGCAAATTTGTCAGCTCCAACAAAATTTTTCCCATTATCACTCGTAAGTCTTTTAGGCAAGCTAATTGCCCAAAATAGTCCAAACGAGTGTATGAAAACGGCCGAATAAATGGCGTGAGCCTGTCTTTTCGCAGGGAACCCATTAGCAGCGGTACTAGTGATACGCGTCGAAATCTGCTTACTTAAAAGCCTTCTTAGGCTTGGGATCCAAAATGATCTTATTTCACATATTGTGGCTTCAAAATTTTGATACTTCATTTGGACTACAAACAATTTAGTGATAGAATGAGATGACGGTAATATTATTGGGCGCCTTATGTCCAGTGGTAACCAACTTGCTGCGTCCACACGACCATACCCTAGAAGTAACGAATTTTCATCCAATTATAGAGTACAACTCATTACTTTTAGACAAAATATTTTAATTTTTGACAATTTCAATTTCTGCTGAAAAATTATCACGTTGAGCTTGATGTATAGGTCTATTTCAGCAATTTTTATTTCAGCAGCAATTAAACCATTCTTCTCTTCAGGGTTCGATTTCTTTCGACGACGGTTAATAAAACGCAAAACCCATGCTACAACGCTTTAGTTTTAAATAAGACGAAAATCTACCAAATTCAATGATTGTAGGGGTATTCAGCAAAAAAGTAAATTTCGGACGTATTTCATCTTCGCAAAAACAATTTTGTGCTTCAGGATTTATTTTTGGCCACTCATTTTCATCGTATTGAAAAAATTCAGGACCTATAAGCCAACGGGAATCTTCACAAAAAACAACTTGACTTTTTATTCTTGTAATTTCATCGGCAACATTGAGATTCGTCGGTAGCCATCTCCAATCGGCTGGGCAAGTAGAATCTAGAATTTCTGTGATTATATGGGCAACAAAAAGTTTATATCTGCGGCTTTCGGAACTAATCCAATTAATAACAGTTGTAGAATCACTCCAGCATATTGTTCTCATCACCTTAATAGGATGTTCCTTTAATATTGTATCCTTAAGCCGAGTTCCTAAAACAGTAGGTTGCAATTCTAGGTGGGGAATACTCATCATTTTTATAGGGACACATCTAGATTTTGCAGCTACAAAAGAAACTTCAATTTTTCCTTCTGCATTTATTGACTTCCAATATGAAACGGCACCAAACGCGTCCTCACTAACAGATGATAAGGGTCACCACTAAAATAGTAGCGAGGCACTTTTGCATTAACAACATTTTGTACCTCTTGACGTCAATTATTCCATTTATCAAATATATTATTTGGTACAATATCATCCCACTGTATGTTGTAAATCCAAACTTCTCTTAATAATAACTTTGCTGTTATCATAAAATTGCTCAAAAAACAAGTGCGTCAAAAATAGACATAACAACACTTAGGCCCATTATTATAACTTGCCTTTAGCTAAAGTTAAGATTTTGTTGGGGCGATAAGTAGTTTTCGTCATAATAATGAGTTTAATGCTCATTGCTTTAACTTGTCCTTATAGTACGTGATAGTTAAAAGTAGCTTTTAGCTTACTTTTAATAACGAAAAACCAACAAAATCCTAACTTTAGCTAAAGGCAAGTTATAATAATGGGCCTTAATAGTTCTCGTTTTGTATGACACCTTTTACCTTCTATTACTTCAGCATTAACTTTGTGGAATTTCACGTTATCATCTTTGGGTTGCCAATACATACCAAGTACCTTTTTAGAGTTCAGTTCATTTGTATCGCTTAAATAATTCACTTAATTTTCAATGTGCCTTTAAGGACCATAACTGCCTCTGATGAGTTGGACGAAAAATTGCGTAGTTCAAACCCAGCTGCCTTATGAATGTCCCGAACTTGTATGGCAATTTCAATAGATCTCGATGAAAAACTATAAAAAAATCATCTAGGTAATGATGATGATCAAAAAATTTTTATAAAATATAAAAAAGTCGCGCGATTTTGGATGATTTTTTTACATGCAGCCGATCAATTATACTCAAGATAATTCAGGGAATTTGTCTTTTTCACGTAATCAGCTATACTCGGCGAACAGGCAGCTCCAAATGTCATCACATCATACACTTCTGGTGGGCCTTTGTCATATTCACGCCATAAAAACCTCTGCGAACACCTATCAGTAGTATGTATATGTACCTTCTGGCGCAGATTTTTCATACAAATCAATGCTCAATTTATCATATATTATATTATCATATATTAGCCATTCAAATGAGAGATAGAAAGAGAGAGAGAGAGAGGGAAAGAGTTAAAGAGAGAGAGAGAGAGAGAGGGAAAGAGTTAAAGAGAGAGATAGAGAAAGAAAGAGTGAGAAAGGGAGAGAGAGAGAAAGACTAAAGCTTAGCCCACCTTTTATGAATGATCAACAGCCTTTTTGATAATGAGAATTGTTTACAGTTTATATTTTTGTATACGTACATCTGTTTTTGTAGTTTTGAGGGTTGATTTTATATGTATGTACGTATATACGTAGAATAGATTTTTTTTAAATATAGTTCAATCCCGCCCACTTTTAGCGGTATATCGTGCTACAGTTCGCGACAAAAGTATACATACAACACAAAGTAGATTTTTTTCTTTTGGTATATTTTAATTCCGGCAACTTTTTGTGTGATTGGTTGTGTGTGTGTTTCTTAGGACGTTATTGATATTTATGGAGTTGAATGTTTTTATGTATGTTATTTCGGTATGTTGTGTGAAAAAGCTGAAACTAAACCAAGATTTATGCTGATGAATCAATAATTTGTTGGATCCTCAATAAAACTGAAATTTTTACATGTACATATATACATATGTACCTACATGGGAAGTGTATGAATGAATATCAATTTGAGTTCAGGGTTGTCAGATTTATTTTCACCTATTTCGCCAAAATCGATGTGAAAAATCGCCAAAACGCCAAAACTGTTTTTTGTTAAAATTTTCCCTAATATATACAATATTTTTTAATTATAAAAATATTTTTAACAAATCAAAAAAAAATAAATTTAATTGAAATAGCTAAAATTCGACAAAAATAGAAAAAAAAGTCGCCAAAATTTATAAAAATTTTGTTTTTTATTTAAAATGATTAGTGAACACGAGAAAGATAACATTTTTGCTTAAACCATTGAAAAATAGTGGTTATTATAATAACCAGGTTTGGTAAAGTTGGTACAGTTGTACTTTTTTAGTACATTTTAAACTTTAAAAGTTACAATGGTACACCAATGACTAATTTGGTAGAATATAAAAGTTTAGCTGGCTATACGTTTAAATATCTATTGTTGTTATTTTAATTTTTGGAACGGTTTTTTATATTACCTGAGACAAAAATAGGAAAACCATCCTTCACATAGATTTGAATCGTGAACATATAAAATAAAAGAAATCAAAATAAAGATGAGCTTAACGAAAATAGCGAGTAAAACCTTGATAAATATGTTTCTCGCTATCTTACTAGAACCACAATTACAATTGAAGAAAATATTTAAATTATCCAGTTCTTCTGTCGATAGTTTAGAAAGGGTATGAAAGGACGACATACCGGACAACCTTGACAGATAACACGTATTCTCCTAAATCACATCACTACGACAACTTGTTTTATACAGTCCCAATGCAATAACCTATAATCAGAGCACAAATGTCAATTAATTTCATTAGAATCTCAGACGACTTCAGAACTACGGGGGTAAATTTGGTTTAACATTTGCATGCTTGCAATGGGATTTCTTAAACCTCTTCTATTTTGATCCGTTAAACCAAGTTACCGGTATTCAACATTTCTAAAGATGAACAGATGTGTGCCTCATGCCCTATTTCAATTTATAGCATACGTTTCGCAATCGAGTTTTGGTGGAATTCATTATTGATATCGATCATTCTATCCAGTAATTACCAGCATATAAATTAAAAAATATATATATATTTTTTTTTAAATTAATCACCTTATTTGTAAAAATAAGGTAGAAGGTTATCCGTAACCTTCCTGACTATTTTCATTTTTGTGCTACACATTCACATTTCTCGGTCTCTCAGACCGATTTCAAGTATTTCTCGGTATCTCGAAACTATTCTAAAATTTTCAAAACCTGTGCAGTGGAAATATTTAACAAACTAATCTGAAATAATTGAAGTAAGAAAAAAAAACAAAATTAAGTTTTTGTTAGCTCACAGCATTAATTTATATTTCATCACAATAATTTTGCAGTTTTGATCCTAGACCTAATAAAAAAATTCATTCACAAAACACAACTTTATAAAATGTTATTTTTCTATTAACATATATTTCAGAAGTAAACAAAAAAATAAAATGAATTCAGGAAAAAAACAGGAACACTGAAAAAAATTAATTTCAAAATGCTTTAAATATATGCCTCATTATGACGTTAGTCTTTGTAAATATTAATCAGTCGTTAGAGCTTGTGGCTCGATTCAGCGTCTTGTAAATCTTCAACATCACTTTCCTCGGAGTCTTCTTGTTCAGTATCAGTGTTTGCTTCATACACATTATCTTCGTATTTAGTACCACTTTCCACATCAGAATCTAGATCTGAATCGATATCATTCAGAATAGCTCTTATGCGCTCAATATCTGCTATATATAATGAAAATCTCACGATAATTAACTTTGAACATAATTATTTTATTAAATCATATAACTGATCGCTAATTGTCTATTTTCATCTAAAAATTTCCGATTTAGCAAAACCAACTTACCTGTCGAAAATGTGACACTTAACTATAAGTCGGTCTCACAGACCGTCTGATTAGCAATCACCGGTACAATGCTTCAACTCAAACGCACTTGTTACACTAAACGTTGTATAATGAGAAATAATGAAGATACTTAAAGAATGATGGAGTTGCCATTTTTTGTTTTCGTGAAATTAACTCAAAAGTCAGATCATTTCATCGGTCTCACAGACCGACGAAATGGTCAGGAAGCAAGTTCAAATACATATTCTTGTCCATATTTCCCTCTATAAACGTCAAATATCCGACTCCTGCGTACGACATGCATCCCCAAACCATTACACTACCACCGCCATATTTAACCGTACTGCGCAAATTACGTGGATTTAGAGCTGTGTTTGGTCTTCTCCAAACATAGGACTTGCCATCTGATCGAAACAAATTAAATTTGCTTTCATCAGCAAAAATAACTGTTTTCCAAAAGGAAATATCTTTATTTAAATACTCTTTAGAAAATTCTATTCTACGTTTTCTATTTCTAGCATTGATCAGTGGCTTATTTCGGTCAGTCCGTCTATGGAAATTTGATTCTCTCAAAATTCTTCGAATTGTTTCTGGATTGCATGTCTTTCCCAATCCACCGTTTATCTGTCATTAAATATTTTATTTGGTGCAGATCTACCCTTAATGCAACAATTTCTCCAATTTTTCGTTGGCTTTTACCTTCTCGGAAATGCCGAACCACGTCCTCCCTCTTTTCTATTGATGTTCGTTTTCCCATTTATAAATAATGTGACCTAACTTATTTTAAATAAACTTCTTTCTTCAAATGTCACTTCAAAATGACCCTTTTACTATAAAAAAACCTGCAAAAATTGATCTGTTTTTTATGTCTTAAGTAACGGTTTATTACAATGTATCATTTAAGCTGTGAGCAAATTTAAATGAGTTTTTATTGTTTTGTTTATAGTCTCTTTATTAGCATTCCTTTTTTTGTTGTTTCATCATAATTTTAATAATAAGAAAATGGTTTTTACATAAAGTTGGTAATTTTTCTCTTAACTGCAACAATTGAAGTCATAATTAGTTTTTTTTTAATCTTGACTGCATCAAATAAGCATTGAGCGACTGTAGATGTAAATGCTTATTCGAATTTCGATAAATCTCCTGAATAAACAGTTCATCCAAACATAAAATATATTAATTAATTCACTTTCTTAAATTAAAACTAATAATTCAAACTAGGCCAAACTGTTAAATAATATTCTTGAATTTATATTTTTGTAAATAAGTCAGCTACCATTTTTGTGGTTTCCAAATATTCAAGTTCGATTTCGCCGCTTTCCAATTTCTTGCGTATACATTTTATTCTTATATCCACGTGTTTGGTTCTAGATGAATACGAGTTGTTTCGTGCAATTAGAATTACGCTTTTGTTGTAACATATAACTTCATTGATGCAGGAGGGTTTTGAAGAAGTTCTCGCTCCAATATATGAAGGAATCTATGTAGATTCCTGAATCGCAGACACTATTGACATGAATTCAGCTTCTGTTGAAGATAATGTCACTGTGCGTAGTCTTCTTGAGCTCCAGGATACTGCTGCGCCTTGCATAGTAAAAATATACACAGTTGTAGATCGCCTATCATCAATGTTACCTGCCCAATCGGCATCACAATAACTAATAACACCATCTGCATTATTTCTGTAACAAGACCCTTGTTAATTGTACCCTTTAGGTATCGCATTACTCTTTTGACAGCCAACCAATGAGCCTTCCCTGGATTTGAGCATATTCACAATATAACAAATATCAGGCCTTGTGTTTTGAGCAGTGTATAGTAGACAACCAATTGCTTCCATACATGGTACATTTTCATCTCCTCTTCTTTTTCAGATGTCGGACACATATCGAGGGAGAGTTTTTGATTAACATCAACTGGTGAACAAACTGGATTACATTCATCCATTGAAAACCTCTTTAACACATTCTCAATGTATTTTGTTTGATCTATTTTTATTGCTCCTTAAGATTTTTGTATTAGCATCTCCAATACTGAAGATGCTTCTCCAAAATCTTTCATACGGAAGAGTTTTGATAACTCATGTTTAAGCTAATTTGTGGTATGAATGTTGTTTGAAAATATTAAAACATCATCCACATAAATGGCCACATATATAATGTTACCTTCGTCAATGCTAAAATACACACATTGATCAGTTTCGCTTCTCTTGAGACCAAATTTAATAAGCACACTATTATAATTTGTATTCCAAACACGACTGGATTGTTTAATTCCATAAAGAGCTTTCTTCAATAAACAAACACGTTTACTTTCATCACTGTAACCTTCAGGTTGATTCATAAAGATTTCCTGTTCTCCATTTAAAAATGATGTTTCTGTGTCAAGCTGGTATACATGAAGATTAAATTTAACAGATAATGCTAGTAAAAATCTTATAGATAAATAACGAACGAAAGCAAAAGTTTCATTATAATCGATGCCTTTTGTTGACTAAACCTTGTACAACAAGTCTGGCTTTATAGCGAATTTTATTACCACTGGCATCCCATTTGCTTTTTATTGTCTTCTTTTTATCCGGTAATTTTGTTAATGTCCATGTGTTATTTATTGCTAAAGATCTCATTTCTTCCTCCATCGCTTCTTCAACTGAGACAGGATCCTTTGATAAATAACTAGTTGCACAAAAATTCATTTCACGTCCATGTTTCGCAGCTAACTGATTAGACCTTCGGACTTTAACATTTTCTTTCCAAACATCCTCACCACAATGTTCTTCAATTGCGTCTTCAAATTCTTCATTTAAGCTGTCTTCGGAGTTGCAATCATATTCTACTTTTAGACTATCTGTTGAAACGTTTTGAACATCATCAGTTGGTATTTCTTCTTTTACTTCAATCGGTTCATCACAAACTCTTCCAGATGGCAATTCATTTATCAATTGCCCCTCTGAATTAACATCACTTCCAGGGATTTCGACTATAAGATTTGGAACACTGTTAGTAGAATTTATACCATTATTACATACCTGACCCTCCATGAAAACAACATCACGGCTGACTATAATTTTCTTTGCTGCTGGATCATATAGTCTATAAGCTTTACTTTCCATACTATAGCCAACACAAATACATGGTATGGATTTTGCCTGTAGCTGGAACGCTTCACCTTAGGAATATGCGCAAACGCCTTGCACCCAAAAACTCGAATATTGTTAAGGTTTGGTTTCTTACCCGACCATATTTCTTCCGGACAAATTGTGTTATTTCTGCATGGTATTCTGTTCAGCAAGTACGCTGCTGTTACAGCTGCTTCAGCCTAAAATTTTTCATCGAGATCAGAATCATTTAGCATACATCTCACCCTGTCTATTATTGTTCGATTAAGACGCTCGGATACGCCATTCTGCTCTGGGGTATATGGAGCTGTTTTTTGATGTTTTATTCCACTTCGAGCCAGGCAATCCGGCCAACATCAAGGATGCCACTATTTCAGCATCACTATTTAAACCGGTGTTTTTGTTCATATACTCTTCCATTAAGTCAAAATCAACCAATTTCAGTTGCACTAACTGTTTCAATAAAGCGACCTTTCGTGTCAAGCCCTTGTATTCAAAAACACTCATCAACGCTTCCCAAGCTTGCTTTGCCGATGTCGCTATATGTGCGAAATTATTGGGCTCTACCATTAACGTCAACTCTGCCAAAGCTCGTTGTTCATTTGTGTCTTTCTCAACTTCACTTGAATTTTCACTCAAACCAACTTGAACAATTTTTTAGCACTAAGTGCGATTGAGCATGACGCATGCAAATATCAAAACTTTCGCGACCACGCAATTTCTCAAATGGAAACGATAAATTCGTTGCCATTTTTAAACGTTTCACACTTTTTTTTAATTTTACAAATTGTTCGTATGATAGAAATAACTCTTAAATTTTAAACTTAACTGTGAACAAAGGCCCTTTTTTCCAACAGTATGTTTTGATACTCACCCCTATCACGAATATTTATTCTCATGAAAAAACTCCCAAAATTTCTATCGTGAATGATTTATACCGTAAAATACAAGTAAATTGTTATTGGAATCATTCACGATAGACAAATTTGGGAGTTTTTTTTTCATGGGAATAATTATTCGCGATAGGGGTGATTAACTCTTGCAGATTATTTTTTAATATTAAATATAATTGAAATTAAAAAACGTAAAAGTACAAGTTAGTATCACTGTAGTGTAGGAAATATTCAATGCGATACGTCGGAATATAACACTGATAATTTTTCTATGTATGCAATATGAACGTTGATCGTTTCGTTTTATAAAATATAGGCATAAATGTAACTTAAAAAAAGACAATTTTTGTTTTTATGTATATTATGGTTTTAATAAAAACATTTCATGTTTAAATATTTATGCATTTAATTATTATTGTTACTTTTTAATAGGTATAATAGAACAATTATACTTTAAACACTAGGTATAATAATCATTATTATTCTGAATTGAATTTATTGTAAATCATATCTATTCATAGCTATGAATTTATATTTAGAGTCGTTATATATAAAGAATTATTTAAATTTCATCTTAATAAATAAAATTCTAGTTTTATTTTTCTTTATATCAACTATTACAAATATGTATGTATTTATAATCTTAAAATGAACAAACCTGCAATATGTCCTCATTCAAATAAATAGGAAAACAAAATGAAAACAAAACAATAGCTTTAAGCTTGAGAGTTTATACCATCATAATAAAATTTGTTTAGAAAAAAAAAATAAAAAATTACGTATTGGCAATAAAAATAAAATGCGAGTGAAAAAAGCTAAACACCATACACACAATAAATTCTAAAAACATGACTAAACTAACTAGAAACAATATTATGATTTTACATACAATTTTATCTTAAGAGGAGTAAACGTAAAAGATTATTTTTTCATAAAGCAATTAAAAAAAAAAAACTTGACAAAACATTTTATTGATGTAAATATATTGTTTATAAATGTACATACTTTCTAACATTCTTTAAATAAAAAGATAACTCATATTTTTAGATAACACTGATTACATTAAAATAATCATGTGAGGACTCGGTATTCAAAATTAAATAGTTATAACAATTAACTATTAACCCCTAGCACAACCAATGTATATTCGCATATTCCGACATACGCACATTTGTAAGCCTTTGAAGATCGAGTACTACACATTTATTTATTTTAGTAAATTTATTATTATTTTTATTCACACATTGGCAGTATTTACTAATGAAAGAAAATTATTCAGTTGAAATATTTTTTCTGTTTTTTCATGACTGTTAAAACTTCTATCACACGTTTAATATTTCGTTTTTTCTTTTTATTTATTAAATGTTATCAAGAGACAATACCTAAATGTACATGAATAAATGTGTTATATTTTTAATTTCAAATCTCGAATTGCACAAACACACCCCTTACTTCTTTACCTTTACCTTGGTTATACTAAAATAATTTATATTTATTTGAATTAAATAAATAAAAATAACTAGTTTGGAAATTAATACCAAAAATGACTTAATGTTCTTATTCTTATTTTATATTAATTGTTCTTTTTTTAATGGACTTAATATTATGTCCTCTTCTATCTGGATTGTTGTATTTTATATAAATGATCATAACATTAAAATTATACATACATATATTGTATCTTTTTCTAATAATTCCCTTTATAATTTTCACATGTACTTATTTTTTATTTAACTTCAACGTTTTATGTTTTAAACTACTATTTAACCTGAGCCCTTATGTGTTGCAAAAATTCATAATATGACAAACTAGATTCGCTGCGATCATCAACTAATCTTTCAATGAGCTGAGGCTTAGCTGTACTTGTATCTCTGTAAAATAAGAACAAGTCAGTTTAAAACTGTTAAAATGTGTTTAAAGTTAAATTTCAAACCTAATTATCTGTACAATGGGTGGATAAGGTTTTTCATCGTTTAGTTTCATAATAAATCGTTTCAGTGTATCGTTTTCCGGGCTATTTACATTTGGCAATCCATAGTAATAGTCTGGTAATGCAGCAGTTGATTTAATTCCTAATTTTTATTTTATTTAAAACGTAAAAAGGTTGACATACTTTATTGTATTTTTCAAAATTTATTTTTACATACCAAAAACATTTTCTAAGATGTTTAATGGCACATTGAGTCCAACGTATAACATAATTAAAGATCCGCAATCCATTAAGAATATAGAGCGGGAATCCAGACTATAAGGAAAAAGAATTTAGTACTCAGAAAAGTAAAAATATTTAAAAGAAAATTGTGCAATTTTAATGAGATTATTAATTTTAAAACACTACATTTGGTTTATGTTAGCTATAAGCTGCAGCTTATCGATAACACTTTTTAAATCATAAAATTGGAACAAAAAACTGATAATAAAAAATATTTCATAATTAAGTAAAGTCGAGAAACTTATATATTTTACAACAGTTTTGTTTTTTTTTTAGAATATTTATTTTAAAATGTTAAATCGAAATAAAATGTGCCACTGCCTGCATTGTTTGTTAGCAAATAGCACTAAGGTCAAAATTAGTTTCTATCCGTAATTGCGGAATTTTTTTAATTTATCTATTTTATTATTTTGAATTTTGTTTGAGGCTCAAGATCATAACTCCATTTAAATAAAACTCTTTTTATGTTTTATTAATATAATTTTAATATTATTCAATATTTTGAGCGTATTCGAAATATTTTACTGGAAGCAGTAAAATCTTTTCCTGCAATACAAAATCTCATAATAGTAAGCACATATATTTAGCCTCAATAAATAAATGCAATTTTGTATTACATAAGGTGTTAAGTTTTTAAAAAGCAACGATTTTTTTATATTTCGCCTTACAGTAGTGCATACTAAAAAGCACAATGTAAGGCAGAGATAAACAAATTTCGAATTTACGAGGAGTTACGAACTTAATACCGTATGACTTTAGAACATCTAAACTGCGCTGCATTGAGCGCTTAAAAGGAAATACTATTAAGTGGGACATCACGAACAAATATCATGTCGGCTGACTTCATAAACGTAGTTTGCAAAGTAACACTGCAATCAATATAGTTCATAAACGCCTTAGCATTATTTTTTACAATGGCTTGAGTTCAATATCACAGTGCAACCATTTTCAATGCGCACCAGTTGTGCACTGTTTTTATTTCTGATGCGTTGTGAAATGAGCGATTGAAATGTATTAATTATTTTTCATAATTTAGTAATAATTGCCTTAAGGCCCAACTATAATATGCATAAGCTAGCTTAAGCCAACTTAAGCAACTGTGCAATTACATATAAATCATATGTGGCAAACTATAATGTACTTAACAACACTTTTCGTTGAGTTTCGTCAAATGTCATTTGCTTAAGCAAAGTCCGAAACCGATCGCACATTCCGTACGGAAACAGCTGTTTGTGCTTTGTGTTTTACATATGAATGTACATTCGTAAAAAATTGCAATGGAGAATGAAAGTGAACAAATTATATATAAATTTAATATAAAATGTTTAAAAAAAGAAGTTTTTATAAGAAATAAAGTATAATAATCGAAATTAAAAAGAAAGAGCATTTTATTGTTTATGAGTTGAGTGATGCACACCGCTGTATTTTTTAGTACTTTTGGCCAAAATTACACAAACAGCAAAAAATGTAAAATTTTTCATTCGAAATTTTTTAAAACTATTAAAAATAATTATTAATTTGTATATGAATGGTATTAGGTATATAAAATATGTTTATTTAACACCTTTTTATTAACAAATTTAATTTATTCAGAAAAAAAAATATTATTTTTCAAAAGTACGAATAAAACAAATGTGCAACTGTGTCATGATAGTTTTTAGATTCATGTAAGTACATTGTAGCCACCTAAAAGTCTTCAATAAGTTGCTTAAGCATTTGACAGACTTTTCGTTAATTTTTTGACATTAGCTTAAAGGCCCAACTATAATATGCATAAGCTAGCTTAAGCTTTGCGAGCTCAGTAGCCACGGAGAGTTCACAATCAGACTCAGGTCTGGTTGGCGAGCTCTTCGAGCGTCTGGGTGTTGCGGAGGATGACGAAGATGTGCTCCTGGACTCTGACCCGGAGGACATCGACGTCACTGTCATCTATGATCCAGACAGAGATGGTGAAGGTGATTCAGATCAACCTCCACCACTCTAAGGCAGCGTCCGCTGCATTAATTCTTCGTCTCGCAGATCGAGGCGAAGACATCGCATTAATCCAGGAGCCATGGGTCAACAATGGTGTTATATGTGGACTTAATGCACAAGGCTACAAACTATTGTATGCAGCAACTTCAGGTAACAATAACAAAACTATTAGATCCTGTATTTTAGCAAAAGATCACCTTAATATCTTCATTCTATCTGATTATAGTGATGAAGACTCGGTGACTGCAGTGTGGGAAGAGGCAGAATCTGCGGTGTGGATAACCTCTGCATACATGCCGCATGACCAGGATAAACCTCCACCCAATAACTTGGTCAAGAAGATGGCCAGAGCAGCGAAGGCCAAAAACATCCCTACAATAATAGGGGCCGACGCAAATGCACATCACCATATTTGGGGTAGCTCCGATACCAACAACAGAGGTGAGTGTATCCTTGATTTTATATTAAATAATGATCTAGTAGTCGCAAATAGGGGTTCCGAACCCACTTTTGTTGTATCAAATAGACAGGAGGTGCTGGACATCACGCTTGTCAGCCTGCACTATGCATTTTTAATCGAAAATTGGAGAGTCTCTACAGACTGTTCTTTCTCCGATCATCGTTATCTTGTCTTTTCCATTGTTAGGAAGAAAGCTAGGACCGTCGCTTACATCAATAGACGTAAGACGGATTGGGAGAAACAGAAAATGCTCCTTTCAAATATACCTAATCCTCCCACAACTATTCGGGATACCATGCACATCGAAGATGCTGTGAATAGACTTACCAACGCATTTAGAGATGCAACGAATAAGTCCTGCAGACCGTCGATTCAGCGTTCAAATCGCAGACCTACATGGTGGTCAACGGAAATAGCGGAATCTCGTAAGATCTGCCGCAAACTTTTCAACGAGGCTAAGAGGACAGGGAACTGGTCACTCTATAAATCCTCTGTGAACAAATTTAAGAATCAAGTTAGAAGTGCAAAACGTGAATCCTGGAAAGACTTCTGCAGTGGCATTGAAAGTTTTTCTGAGGCTAGCAGATTGCGCAAAGTACTTGCCAAACAAGCGTCAATTCCTGGATATATTCAGAAATCAGACGGCAATTGGACCTCCAGTGCACAGGAGTCACTGGAAGTCCTGATGGACACCCACTTCCCGGGATGTCGATCAACCTCGGGAGTACAATACAGTTCTACCTATACAAGCCGGACACTGCACGCCGTGAACATAGACACGGATAGGTTGCACTGGGCGATCAAAAGTTTCCATCCTTATAAGTCTCCGGGCCCGGATGGTATAATTCCTGCCGATCTACAAAACAACCTAGATCTGGTGACAACTTGGCTCCTACCGTTATATAGAGCCTGTTTATCATTGTCCTATATCCCGGACCAATGGACTAAATGCAATGTGATATTTATTCCCAAAGGAGGGAAATCATCACACACGAAAGCAAAGGATTTTAGGCCAATCAGTCTAACATCCTTTTTGCTCAAAACGCTGGAGAGACTTATCGACATTCATTTGAGAATGACAATCGACAGGAATCTCCTTTCGCCATCCCAACACGCTTATACGAAGGGCAAATCTGTTGAGACAGCATTACACTCGCTCGTGGGACATATTGAGAAGTCGCTAGAGCATAAAAACTACACAATGGTAGCCTTCATGGATATTGAGGGAGCCTTCAATAACATCGAACCGTTGGCAATAACCCGATCTCTAAGAGAACTGGGGATTGACCAATCGATCATCAGGTTCATTACGAACCTGCTAAGTAACAGGACGATAACGTCTACATTTGGCTCAGCGAGCATTTCCAAAACAGCGGGAAGGGGCACACCACAAGGTGGAGTATTGTCCCCACTATTATGGAATATAGCAATCAATAAGTTGCTCAAAGATCTGGACTCGATGAATTTTAAAACTGTCGCATACGCAGACGATGTAGCGGTGGCAGTATCTGGTGTCCATATTGATATTATCACACAAAGATTAGAGGCGGCACTCAAGATGATCTGCACCTGGACAGAACAGTGTGGACTGAGTGTAAACCCAGCCAAAACTGAACTTGTACTATTCTCAAGAAAATACAAGCTCCCACCCTTCAGGCTACCCGTATTGAGGGGAATACCACTAACTCTAGCACATAGTGCAAAGTATCTTGGCATAATCTTAGACAGTAAACTATCCTGGAAAATGAACATCCAGGCTAGAGCGTCTAAAGCCATCACAGCAATATATGTGTGTAAAAAAGCCATAGGCAAGACTTGGGGAATGAACCCGAGAATTGCGAACTGGCTATTTGAAGCGGTAATCAAACCGACCTTATTCTATGGAATCATCGTCTGGTGGAAAGCACTAGATACTAGGGCAAATATCTCTATTATAGAGAAAGTATTGCGTAATATGGCGATCCTAATAACAGGAGCTATTAGGTCAACGCCGACGAAGGCACTTTTTGCTATGCTAAACTGGCTACCAGTTGACCAGCTAGCCAGGAAGCTTGCACTAAGAACGGCCATTAGACTGAATGTCACAGGTGCATGGAACCATAGACTGTGGGGCCATGCCAGTATCCTGGGAATCACGAATATTATCCCCGGACTCATAGACTACTGCATCCCAAAACCCTTCTTCATGCGAAACTTCGATTTCGACATGACGGAGGGCCACCCACCACCCCCTGGCTCACTCTGCGTGTTCACAGATGGCTCCAAAAGGGAGGTGGGAGTTGGAGGTGGGGTCTATATAGAGGAATTTGGAATCAAGATGTGTTTCAGACTCCCAAATGAATGTAATGTTCTACAAGCAGAAATATCTGCTATCAAAAAAGCGGCAAACTGGCTAAGGTATCACAGAATATCGAATAGGGATATCTGGTTTTGTACCGACAGTAAAGCTGCCATTATGTCCCTAAAAGGTGTGTTCAGCACATCAAATCTCGTCCTGGAATGCCGGACATCCTTAAATGCGATGGCGGAAAATTCAACGGTCACCCTTAAATGGGTGCGGGGACATGGGACTACCTCAGGCAACAATGTTGCTGACGAACTAGCAAAGAAGGGAACTCTGCTTCATGATGGCGCCATTGACGTCTATTGTGGCATTCCCCTCTCTGCATGCGGGCAACGAATAAACCGTGCTCTTTATGACCTGGCCCAGGCCAGATGGTCCGATGAGTCTACTTGTCTGACGGCAAGGACAATCTGGCCCTTACTAGATCAGAAGAGGACGGATTCATTACTTCGGATGCCGAAAACACAACTGCGTGACTTTATATCTACGGTCACTGGGCATTGTCTATTCGGAGCCCATGCAAGAAGAATGGGCCTCCCTTACAACGACTTTTGCAGAAGCTGCCAAGATGAGGAAGAGGAGGAGACGGTCGTTCACCTCCTCTGCCTATGCCCTGCACTGGAATACCAACGACTTCAAAATCTTGGACAACGGTATTTCGGGAGCCTAACTTGTGTTTCACTTCTGGAACCAAGAAGAATAAACTCTTTTCTGAGGAGCTGCGGCTGGTTCTCCAACCCACTCCCACTCGGCGAGGCATGAAAACGCTTGTTTGCTGCCTCGGCCAATATGCTATCTTACACTATATTTTTCTTAAATTATCTCTCTCTTTTCTTTACACCCCCCAATCTTACTCTTACTTTTATTTCTTCCTCTCCGCAGGTAACACAAAGGGACCAATACGTGGACCCAAGTGAGCTGTATACTACAGCTGCCTGCTTAACCTAACCTAACCTATTCACTTTGTTGGCAAGTAGCCTTTAAAATTTATCGTGTATTAAAACAAGACAAATATAGTTTTAAGAATTATCAAGCATATGTTAGCTATACTTTCGATTGTATACCTTTTAGTATTTGTTATGAAAAGAAAAAAAGACTCAATAAATATACTACTACTACTACTACTACTACTACTACTACGACAAAGCAATTTTGCGTTCATAAACGTTTAAAAAATATGTTGCATAATTTGACAGAGCAGTGTTGACATGCAATATTGCTATGCCTTGCTAGCGCATCTGTTTGAAGTGTGGATAACTAAAATACCGATTAAGCTAATGTACTCAATATGTTGTAGTTTATTCATAATACGTTTTTATCCGCTACCTAAAACAAGGTTTGCCAACTCTGTTTTATAAAAATTATCTTTGTTTTTTGACATACATATGAAAATAAATTATAAATTTTGTAACGAGTACGCATAATAATTTTAAAAGTTTGAATAGAAAAAAGGGGTTCTAAAAGAGCTCTGACTGAGATCAATATGATATTGTTTTTTATATAAAAAAATTAATTATTTTCAGAATGTGTTATCACAGTTAGTATTGGAAAGGCTGGAAATAATTGAAAACGAATGTATCCAAAGAATCCATTTAAATTTTTTCAGCTTTTTAAATTAACCAAAAAATTATTTTGGCAGTTGTTGAACTGACAGAAGTAAACTAATAGTTATGCACCGCCTATGCAGTGTTTATTTATAGATTAGAATAAGTATAATGAATAATCAAATGTATAGACACTGCACAACTTTTCATTATGAATTCGGCTGATAGTTGATAAATACAGGTAAGGAAATCTTTAGTAATATCATGTTTCCACGACAAAACGAAGCACTTACTTCGCTCTCTGAATCATGATTGCTAATCATACCGTTTCCACGACGCATAAATGCTTCGTTTTGTTTGGATTTTAAAATTTATTGCACGATTTTGTTTTTTACCACTTGATATACTTTTGTTTTTGTTTTATTTATCAATTATAAGTTGTATTTTAATTATTTGCTTATTTATTTCTATACTACAACATTTTTAATTTTATTTTGTTCCTTGCTTACATTTTTATATAAGCAAAAGAGCTAGTTTAGATAAACTTGCGATAAAGTGACAAATTATTCGTGCTTCGCAAGTAGATTCAAACTGCATCATCTCAAAACAAAGTGATTCGCTCTCAAAACTTTGTATGTCGAAGCACGGTGATTCAAACATTATTGGAGTGTGAACCACGAATGAAAGAGCGAAGCATGAATATTGGGCTCCGTAGAAACGTGCTATTAGCTTTGTAATCTCCTTGAAGGAGGAAAAACGAAAACTTTACTCAAAGTAATGCAATATTAGTTTTTTAAATAACAATTGTTAAATGTTGTGTTTGCTTATTAGTGGTGTTACTGTATATTTTTAGTTGTTTTGTATATTTTCTTTCCTGTTTTCAGTTTTTCCTAAAAAAGCACCGAGAGCGCTCGAAATATTGAATAATATTAAAATTATATTAATAAAACATAAAAAGAATATTTTTTAAATGAAGTTATAACCTTGAGACTACAACGAAATTCACAATAATAACATATCATAAGATCGAAGAATATTATAACCAAAATTTATCTATTTTATTTAATTCCTGTTTTTTTTAAGAAATAAAAAAGTTTCAAAAACTTACTATTCTGCTGATAACTGCAAACGTTGAATGTCTGGCAAATCGTCGTTATCATCGCCATCATCGTTATTCAAAGGATTGGCATTTAAATTTTGGTTACTGTAGAATAATTGATCAATGTTATAAAATTCTGGATATATAAATTTCATTAATTGATCTAAAGGTAAAGTTTTCATGCAGTCCATAGCAAACACACGATCATCAAGGCGTGTGCTCGTGCCTACACGGAAGGCAGGCTGGAAAATGGTATTAATTTTATTTATTAAAAAATAATTGAAGAAAAGCTTGTCTAAAATTCTTACATGCTTCAACAAGGCCAATATATAGAGCGGCAACAGAGCTAAACAACGAGGCGCGATAAGTTGTCCAGACTGACCTGCTGGTAAGTTTTGTGCAATTTTAAATGCGTTAAATATATCTACAGTAGCATTAATGAATGCCTCGCGAGCATCAGCTATATTTGATGTAATTGACCGATCAACAGCCATCTTTGAAAGCAAACCGATTATAGCTTCCGTATCAGCAGAGTGCATTACTTCAGGTAAAGAGGCCGTCACCGGCAAACAGACTGTGTGTACGCGTATCCGGCGTTCGCCTTCACTGTTGGTATAAAGCAAAGCTGCTTGGAAGCATATTGTTTTTACATCTGTTAAAGTTTCCTCGTAGGAAATCTAAATACAGTTGCATTATTAATAAAAAAAAATTATGTAATTCATAATAAAATAGTAATTTTAAGTCACCTGCATGCCATAACCGGCATCCGGATTAACATTAGGTAATGATAACAAATCTGTAGAACGAACAAAGAAATTTCCGTGGAATGTATGTACCTGGAGGCCTCTTGTACAACGTATACGCATTACAGCCTCAAATCCAATTTTGCGCACTAAATATCTTTTAAAGCAATGTTTTAAGGAGTCCACCATTTGAGGTTTAGTCTTTTGATACAACGGGAAATGATGTACACAGCCTCCGCTGTGTTTACTAATGCCAGCTACTCAAAATTATATGAATTTGAATTTATTTTTACACTCGTTTTAGAAAACTTACATATTGTTGCTATATCACTATATTGCTGATTCAATAGGAAAAGATCGACAGCAATTTGATAACCAGAACATTCAAGAGCGTAACGCTTGTAAAAGTCTGTTGCTGGATTAAGATGAGCAACATCTTTGGCAGATCGATTATTAGGATCTTCTCGAGGATCTAAGCCACCAGGACCCTTATTGGGAAGGCACGTTTGGAATACGGTAACGCGACCGCCAGACGCTTGCTAAAATAGTAAAATATTATAATATAAAGCAATAATTATGGCTTACAAACATTCAATACCATTAATTTAAAAGCTACTTGTAACGCAGCACCTAACGCTGAACCCGGATCATGAGTCTCAGCAAAACGTTTTGGCAACTGATTCAGTAAATCTTTAACCAATTCCTTGCATTCCTTAAGATTTACCAACAGATTATCAGGTCTTGGTAAAAATGGATCTAATTAAAATTTAAATTTCATTAGTCATTTATTAAACAATCTTGTTTTTATACAAGTTATATACCGTCTATATCCAATAAAGTCATTTCATGGGGTTGGTTATAACCTTCAGCCATGCTGTAGAAATGAACGTTGCTATTGTAAGCAATAAAACCAACTTGAGTGCGAGCATCGCCTGGCATATCATCCAAATGTTTGGAGAGCATTGAACAGACATTTTCCAAGTAACCACATTGTTGTGCAATTATTGATACATCGAACAAAAATAAATATATGGCTGGTTGCGGAGGACGCAGCTATAAACAATGTAATGAGCAGTAATATATCATTAAAAAAAATATAAGTATAATTTAAATGTGTTTACCATATATTCTGATGGTGCTATAAACTCAATGGTACTAGAACGTACTTCAGGACGACGAGTTACGTCACCATATGTTTTGGTAGCTGGATCAAATTGAAAATCGTCTGGCACTAATAAGGAAACGTAAACAAAATATATGTATAATATAGGCCATCCATAGAATTAAAAACTATTTGTTTGCTATTTCCTTACAAATTGGAATTTTTAAACTTTAAATATTTATTTATTTATTATTATTATTTGTCTCGTGTTACTTATTGTATCTTCAGTGTACTCAGATAAAGGGGGAAATACAAATAAGTCCAGCGAAAAATACAATTATTGAAAGTCACAAATAATTTGTACTTTATGTGTACTTTAAGAAAAAATTTTCATATAAAATTTGTTTTAAAGTAGACTTGAAGTAGACTTTATTTCTTTTGCATACATAAGGGCATTAAAATTTTAATTGGTTAACTAACAACTAGGATGTTAAATTTATTTAATACAAATTTTAATGAAGACAAATGAGTAGCCAATCTTAAGGATGAAGATAAAATAAGATTACTGGATTTTTACAAATTTGTAAAACCTTAAGGAATAACGGAGGCGGCTAGCTTTAAAACATATCTGTTAACTATGTTACAATAAGGAAACGAGATAGTATAAACTTAACAGAATGGAATGTCAACACGGAAACTAAATGATAGTGTATACGAATATCTTATTTTTCTTTCTATATTGTAATAAAAATTATTTTACATATTATTTTTATAAAACGATTTCAGTAAAAAATTATTTTGGAATGATGCATGTTGCTTAATAAATTGAATTGGGGAAAAAAAATAAGTGCTGTGTTAATATTTAAACAATTTCAACTCTTATTTATGGTAATTTTAATGCAAAGTTAAACATTGTGCGGTGATACGGAACCCTTCATTTGTGGGGCCGACTCGCTTTTTGCCGAATCATTAAATTTCAACTTACATTCGTTTACCCGGTAGCATAAATTACATTTCCACATTTTACTATCGACAAAATACACAAAGGGGTTTATGTATGTTCGACACAAACGACAGCGCACAATATTCGGACACTGAATAACTGGGAGGCTCTAAAAACACGTTAGATAATAAAAATATAAATTAAAACAAGACGTGTAAGCAAAACCTTACAAAAAAAATATTTACATTAATATCACGGAATGGATGAATAAGAATTCCCAAAGGGAGGCGAGATTTTTGCAATAGCGCATTGCTTTCCGGTATTTTAGCTAATGTACAACGCATGATGCTTAAAAATAGAAGAAATATATTTGTATCTTTAACAGTATTTTAGTTAAATGCAAAAATGCCTTACTTGGGACTACAGTTAATAGATTCATGAAATTGGTTGTGTAAAACGATTTTGGGTGGTGTTAGAGTAGTTGGTGATAGGATATGACGATTTTGCATAAGGTCTATAGTATCTTGACCCCATAAACGATTAAAACCCTGTTGCAGAACGTTCCCACCTTGAGGGAATTGGCCATGTTGTTGTTGTTGTGCATAAGCCTGATTTTGATACTGCAAAGGCCCAACATTTGGTTGTCCATTAAACATGCCAGGTGGTTGAGAAGCGCCAATCGTTTGCTGTTGTGGATAATTATAAGCAGCAGAATATGGCTGTTGAAGAGGTGGCGGAGGTAATTGCTGCTGCTGTTGTTGCATGGTTGGGGGCAATTGTTGGTTTGTGGGATACACTGATTTTCGCTGTTGACCGATTTGCGTTTGATTATTGTTCAATTGATTTTGTTGCACCGTATTGTTGAGAGATGTAGGGGGAAATTGTCCAGCCGTTGTTGTTGTTGGATAATTGGCATTTTGCGATGGACTTTGTTGATGTGTCACAGGAGGAAAAGTTGAGATGCCGTAAGTCCCACTTGTAGCAAATTGTTGGGCGTTAAACGGGGCTGTTGGTTGCAGAAGCCGATTGTTTGATGGTGGAACAGCAGGATTTAGAGGAAGATTTGTAGATATTGCTGACGTTGGCGGTTGCTGATTTAAAGCTGATGTCTTAAAGTTATTCTAAATATAAATTAATTAATAAATATAAAAAATATTATCAAGTATATAAAAAATACAATATCGAATAATTCTGAAATATCATAATTCGTAATAATCAGATTTGATTATATCTTTTTATAAACGAAAATAAACAAGAAGTAATTTTAAAACAAATGTATAAAATTAATTTTAAACAAATGTATAAAATTAAACGTGCAAGATATAGGAAATTTTTCGTCCATGAATAAAGGGAATTTAATTTTAAATTCACTAGCTTGTTCATTAAAAAAGATTTAAAACTTTTAATATAAATAATTCGAAATTTTCCCAGACGTAGTTCTATATTCCAAATAATAATTGTCATACTTTTCGGTGAAGACCGTCCTCACAGCCAGTGATGCCGGTCTTCACTGAACAAATCCAATCAATTTAATTTTTGAGTTTTTTTTTAAGTTAGTCTTGTTTTCAAAAAGTTAGGATAAAAGCAAAATAGTTAGGATAAAAGCAAACCTGAAAATTATTTAGCTGCTGCTGCTGTTGCTGTGTTGGTGGCGCCACACTTATTGGTGGCATTTGCATGGACTGGGATGAAGACAAAGATGTCGGCGGACCATTCATCCGGTTAATGTTAATGTTCTGCATGTTCCCTATAAGATTATTAACATTTGTAGTTCCTGTAGAACTCGATGTTGACTGAGTTAGTGGTTCATTTACAATACCAGAAGGTAAAATAGGTTTAAATTGTTGTTGTTGTTGTAGCTGTGTTGGTGTACGATATTGTTGTTGATGTAATTGAATTGAAGGCGAAGCGGTTCGTGAAGAGTTTGCGCTTGCTGTAGTATTAGTATTTGCACCATTCGATACTGAATTATTCCCAGATCCAGGTCCATTTGCAATGGAGGGTCTCATATGAGTTGGTAGATTGTTAGTTGCTGGACCTTGTGTTTGATGGCTTGTTAGCGATATTTGCTCCGATCTATTTACACTTTGTAGCAACGCATTATTCCCAGTTGAATTTATCGGATTTGATATAGAAGTTGTAGTTGTTAAAGCAGTTGTTGGTGGCATGAACTTACTCATATTGGCGTTTATTGAGGGCTGCATTGGTGGCTTGCCAGAATATTGTTGACTTTGTTGTATAACTCGATTTTGTTGTTGCTGCTGCTGTTGTTGTGGCGGAAATTGCTGTTGTTGCATTTGCGGTGCTTGTGGCATACCGTTTGTTTGTCCAATTGGTGGCGGACCATAATTTGTATTTGCATATGAAGACATTGTAGTACCCTTTTTTATTTATCTTTATTAGTAAAACATAGAAAGTGTCGCCGCTGCAAAAGTTTTGCAAAATTAAAGATTTTAAGAAAATTGAAATTTTATCTGCACAAAAATCATATATGTACTATGTATGTCCCAAATTGAATTTTAACCAGTATTTATTTTTATGCATATATACTTACTCGAAGTTACAAAATGATTCATAGAACTCAAACATCACCCAAATCCTAGTGTGAACTCTTCATGAGTAAACTTCGACCAAAATCTATTATAGAACTCATCTTCTATACATATTTATACATATAATAAAATAGTAACTCATTTCCGTATGTCTGTCTGTCTATCCTTCCTTCATTGTTTATCTTCGCATCACGTAAAAACTATTGGATGGATTTTAACAAAACTTTGTGAGGAGGTACCTCAATATGCTGATCCCAATATAGGATACTTATTTCCAACAAAATATATTTTATTTCCAAGAGAAAGTGGAGAAAAAGCAGTGAAAAATGCAATTTCCGGTTTAAAACCAGGGTTGTTATTTGGCGACATGGGGACTTTTTGGCGATTTTTAAAATAGTTGGTGATATTGTTGGCGATTTTTCATTGACTTTTGGTCAACATTTGGAACTGAATTAAGGAATATCAAAATGAGATAACAAAAAAATTTAAGTTTCAAAAGTAAATTGTTTTTCATATTTAAATATTATTTTACTTCTGGAAACCAGAAACTTTCGAAACATATAAATTTATTTAAAGTTCACGAATATCTTTTCATTTCCATATTTAAAATTGTTTTTCATATCTACATAAATATGATTTTATTCTGGAAACTTTATTTAAAGTTTACAATTTAACACTACCCAAAGTCGATAGATACGAAGAGTGCTGGTGACGGACGTAGCTATCTAGAAAATGTGCATTCCGCTCTGCTGGGTCTAAAAATCAAAATTTTCCAAATTTTTCTTTAATATTATCACCTAATTTGTAATTTAAATTATTCTTTCTTAGAGAGAATAAAACGAACTTAAGCTTGACTACAACTTTCATATGTATGTTTACAAAAATCTTTCGATTTTAAAATGTTACAATTCCTTATCACAAAATTTCTTGTTTTAAATTTTTTGTTTAAGTCCTAACATACTTTTGGATATTTATGAACCATAATAGAAAATATTCACTTTTGTTTTAAAAAATGTGATATTCTGTCTAATTATGTACAGCTACATTAATTAGTTTTGTACTTGATGTGCTGGTAATTCCAATGCATTTTTTATACTTATTTTTTACATACAAAGGAAGTTTTGAAGTAAGGATTAAATTCGTTTTATTCCAAGTTGAAATAATATTTTTTACAAATTAATTGATTAATTTTAAAGTAAAATTAGATTTTTTTAATTTATTTGCTGGTAATTACTGGATAGAAAGACCGATTAATTACACCACAACTCGACTGCGAAACACATGCTATAAATTTTATGAATTAAAATAGTGTTGTAAATTCTACAGTTTTTATTATACACAAATTGATGTGAAAAAGTCTAATATTTTTTTCAGATGTAATGCTTGGAGTTTTACATCCATTTGTGCCAAAATATTAATGGTCATGGAAGAGATTTTCCGAGTTATAGGCATTTTCATACTGAAAAAAATTTTCACAAATTGTTGTTTACGCCACCTCTTGGGAAAATATTTACATTATATGGCGCATTCGTGAAATAAACTGTTAAACATTTTATTTAATACTCATTAAAATCAAATCATTAAATTGTATAATATATGTATATATATTATACATGTACTTGAGAACTGTGAAATAATTTTCTATGCCGACAATACGTTAATATACGCTGAAGAAATCAGTAAAGTGAAATGTTTAGAAAATTTAAAAACCAACCTTTAACGCGAAAACGTACTCTATTCTCAAGTCAAAAATTTTCCCATCCAACCTGTTTTTTGCTAGACTATACGTATTAACACGATAACAATTTTTTACTTTGAATGGGATGTACCACTCCCAGTATTCTTATCCAGTCTGTATTTTACTAGATTATGCACATTAGTATGAGGGTTACTTGTGCAAAGACTATACCTAATGCACAAAGGCTACTCTTGCAAAGTTTCAAGGCGCTATCTATTGCAGTTCGCCAGGAACACGATAATATTTGTTCACTTTGTGTGGGCGGTACCACGCCCACTATTCTAATTCAGTCTGTGTTTAGCTAAACTATGTACGTTAATATTATGGTTATTGGTGCGAAATTCCAAAGCGCTACCTGGTGCAGTTCTCTAATGCAGGATAATAATTTTTAACTTTGTATGGGAGGTACCACGCCCGCTATTCTAATCCAGTCTGTGTATAGATAGACTATGTATGTTAATATGATGGTTATTGGTGCAAATTTCCAAGGCGATACCTGGTGCAGTTCTCTCGATACAGGACAATAATTTTTCACTTTGTGTGGGAGGTACCACGCCCACTGTCCCAATTCATTCTGTATCTTGGCAGAATATGCGCCTTAGCACAAACGCGACTCTTGCAAAGTTTCAAGGCGCTATCTATTGCAGTTCGCCAGGAACACGATAATAATTTTTCACTTTGTATGGGCGGTACCACGCCAACTATTCCGGCTATAACTCATGAACGAATACATATACAGAGACCGTTTATACATGAAAACCTTGGTATTGACGTCACCTTTGATATAAACTTTGCAGAAACAAAATCGGTTCACGCATTCCAGAGAACATCAATTACTAACTCAATGCAACTTTTTTTTATATATGTATAAAATTATAAAATTCTAAAAATTATTGTAAAGCACTGTAAAATTATTACCTAGGCAAAATCATTCACACAATCATGCATATAATAAAATACTACTTTTACTATTCCACAAGGCTCACTAATAAATAAATACCTTTTACCTTCTCTAACCTTTTGTATTAAAACTAAAATGGATCTGGCAAAGCAAAAGCAATTCACTTTATTTCTCCATTCTTTTTTCATGTCTTTCAATATATTATCTTCAATTGTAGTTTCGCCTCGTTCGGTGTTTAGTGACAACATTTTACATGCCGTGTTGCACTGTTATGTAATTATTTTGTTAGATTTACTCAAAATATTTAATCCGATCTTTTATTAGAAATACGAAATATTTGCCTTTTGTTTACGCAAAGATTATCTTTTGTAAAATCATAAATCTGATAGTATAGTGGCATAGTGGTATGCCAAATAGCATTTATTTCTCTCTATTGTACTTTCTTTTTATTCATAGTTTTGTAATATGATCTATTTGTTCTGTTCAGTCATAAGAATAATGATTAGTTTGTAAGCAATTCTTTTTTATCCTGTTGTTGTTTTGTTATTTAATAAAATAAATTTAGTCTTGACAGTTGTTAACAAAATCTAAGGAGGACTATTGGCATTATTGTAGGAGGATTTTCAAAGAAACAAACAAGGATTTTCAAGGAAAATGCAAAGTAATTACATAGACGAGCCGCTGGCCTGTAATACAGAAACCTCACATTAAAATCACAAACTCAATTTGGAAAAACTGCTTATATAGTGAAATAGCAGAGACCCTAGTCAACACTCTCCATGTGGTATTGGATGTCACCTCTCCATTTGGAAACTTTGGCCAAAATCCTTTACAGAGTTAATATAGTAGAAAAATTGAGCTTTTTACACATTTTTCCTAAGCTCACAAACTCAATTTAGAAAAACTGCTTATATATTGTAATAGCAGGGACCCTATTACACACTCTCCATGTGGGGGTATTGCATGCCACCTCTCCATTTGGTCATTTTAGCCAAAATCCTTTACAGACTTCAAAAATTGAGTATTTTACACTTTTTTCCTAAACTCACAAACTCAATTCAGAAAAACTGCTTATATAGTGTAGTAGCATTTGAAAGACAACATTCGCCGTATTATTGCCGATATACGGCCACAAATGTTGGAAAAAGTCATCGAAAATTGGACGTCCAGATTGGACTACATCCGCGCCAGCCGTGGCGGTCATATGCCAGATATCATATTTAAAATGTAATGCCACATAATTATCTTTCGGATAAATAAAATTCATGTCAATCGAATAATCCATCGTTGTTTTATTGCAACTTAAAGTTCTATACCTCTATAAAAAACACCCTTTATAAATCTGGTAATAAGTCCGATATTTCGAATTATAAAGGTATTGCCAAATTAAGTGCTATTCCAAAATTATTTGAAAAACTAATTACTGATTTTCTCTGTCATCTTACTGCATCGTTATTATCACCTCATCAACATGGTTTTAGAAAGGGTTCCTCAACCACAACTAATATTCTTCATTTAACAACTTTAATAAATAGTGCATTTCCACAAAATAAACAAACCGATGCTGTTTATACAGACCTTAGGAAAGAGTTTGACAAAGTAAACCATCAACTTCTTCTATCTAAATTGGATTTGTTAAGCGTAACCCATAGAAGTTTAACCTGGATAAAATCATATTTAATGGGCAGAAAGCAAACAGTGCGATTCAACAATGGTACTTCTAAATACATATGTATATGTTTCATCCGGTGTATCACAAGGCAGTCATCTTGGACCACTTTTATTTTCGCTGTTTATAAACGATCTTCCTACCGTTATTAACTACACAAATATATTAATGTACGCTGACGATGTGAAAATTTTTTATTCTTTTAATCGCTTTATTGATCACGTTCATCTTCAGAATGATCTTAATAACTTCTTTTTATGGTGTAATATCAACTTGATGGAGCTGAATTTAAAAAAATGTAAATACATACGTTTTTCCAGAAATAATTACATTTCCGCAAACTATTCTTTGGGAGGCCATCAACTGGAGTTGGTTGATTCATTTATTGATCTTGGAATATTGCTAGATCCCAAATTTAACTTCGTTTCTCATATTACTATGGGTGTAAACAAAGCTAGAAGAACTCTTGCCTTCATAAAACGTTGGGCTAAATAGTTTTCTGATCCATACATTACGAAGCAACTCTACATGTCACTAGTTCGACCTATTTTGGAATATGGATCAGTTATATGGGATCCTTATTATACCATTCACAATGCTCGTATTGAATCTGTGCAAAAGCAATTCTTATTGTTCTGTTTACGTGGTTTTCATTGGAATTACACTACAAATTTCCCTTCTTATTCAAGTAGATTAGCATTAATAAAACTGCCTACTCTTAAAAGTCGTCGTACAATGTTAAATGTTTCTTTCATTTTGAACCTTATCATTATTATTTTATTTCTATTCTATTATCATCATTATTTTCCTATTAAGTTCTGTTAACTTTAATATTCCTTGTCGTAATACACGTCATTATTATCCTATTTTTATTAAATTGTGTAGAGCTAATTATTCTTTTGTTGACCCTTTTACGAGGTTATGTCGTACATATAATTCTTTGTTTCAATTTGTCGATTTTTCTTTAAATAATGGGTGATTTTTTTGAGGTTAGGATTTTCATGCATTAGTATTTGACAGATCACGTGAGATTTCAGACATGGTGCCAAAGAGAAAGATGCTCAGTATGCTTTGACATTTCATCATGAATAGACTTACTAACGAGCAACGCTTGCAAATCATTGAATTTTATTACCAAAATCAGTGTTCGGTTCGAAATGTTCAAATGTGACAAATTTTGTTCAGCGATGAGGCTCATTTCTGGTTGAATGGCTACGTAAATAAGAAAAATTGCCGCATTTGGAGTGAAGAGCAACCAGAAGCCGTTCAAGAACTGCCCATGCATCCCGAAAAATGCACTGTTTGGTGTGGTTTGTACGCTGGTGGAATCATTGGACCGTATTTTTTCAAAGATGCTGTTGGACGCAACGTTACGGTGAATGGCGATCGCTATCGTTCGATGCTAACAAACTTTTTGTTGCCAAAAATGGAACAACTGAACTTGGTTGACATGTGGTTTCAACAAGATGGCGCTACATGCCACACAGCTCGCGATTCTATGGCCATTTTGAGGGAAAACTTCGGAGAACAATTCATCTCAAGAAATGGACCGGTAAGTTGGCCACCAAGATCATGCGATTTGACGCCTTTAGACTATTTTTTGTGGGTCTACGTCAAGTCTAAAGTCTACAGAAATAAGCCAGCAACTATTCCAGCTTTGGAAGACAACATTTCCGAAGAAATTCGGGCTATTCCGGCCGAAATGCTCGAAAAAGTTGCCCAAAATTGGACTTTCCGAATGGACCACCTAAGACGCAGCCGCGGTCAACATTTAAATGAAATTATCTTCAAAAAGTAAATGTCATGGACCAATCTAACGTTTCAAATAAAGAACCGATGAGATTTTGCAAATTTTATGCGTTTTTTTTTTTTTTAAAGTTCTCAAGCTCTTAAAAAATCACTCGTTATAAATGTAATAAAGCATAAAATTATCATTATTCTTAATTCATAATTAACTTCATCATTCAATTAATTTTAAGAATTATTGTTACTAGTCTATAAGGATTATATTCTATTGACTAATAAATGAACAAAAAATAAAAATAAAGAAAATAAATATGAATTTATGTTTATTTAATTCAATAGGAATTACATAAAAAAAAAATTCTCTCCAATCAGTGAAATTAGTTTTTTCTCCCTTACATATGTATATTAGAGGTGGTTATAAGGACTTGGGTGTCGTTTTAGGTTTACTTGTTTCGCTATCTAAGATAGCAAAACGTTTTTGGAAACTTATTCCGTCCTTTTCTTTATGTACTTTCGACATTGGTGATCTTTTGAAAAATTCATAAAATAGTATTTTTCCAAAATCTTTTTTTGTATGGAAAACCTTTTTTTTATGATAGTGTGGCATCTACAACGCCATTTTTAAACGATTTTTGAGTAGGACTGAATTCTGTCAGATTTTTTTGTGATTGAATCGTACGATTGTGTAGGATAGTGAATCCTGGCATTTAGCAACAACGGTGAGCAAGAACGTGTGTGGTAAATTGGCGCAGCATTTAAAAACAAATCGGTTATTTTGTTTTTGTTTATTTCGCTGTTTTCAGCAGCATTTATCATAACATAAGCATTTCTACTGCTTATGTTCGTACTTTTATCAAGAATATTTAAATTTGAGTGACACCAACTTTGTTGTTCTGTATAAAACAGGTTTTATTGTTTTTGTTTATTTAAAATTGTTATACGTTTATTACGAGCTTAATGTGCTGTTTATGTAACCCATTTGAAAAACCGTCTAGAAAATTTGTATAGGAATAACTCAAAAAATTGAGTGCTTTTCATATAAATTTCCTAGACGATTTGCTCAATTGGGTTACATAAACAGCACATAAAAATAGACGTCCGTTTTATTTGACGAATAACATACGTGAAGATAACGAAAGTTATCTTCAGCTTACGAAATCATTTGCAGTTTTTTTATGTTTATTTTGTGTGTTTTTTTCCAATGCAGAGAAAATATTTATTAAACAACAAACTCATAAAAAAGAATAACTTTTCCACTTTATCACTCATAAGGTAGCATCTTCCATTTACTCAGCAGCCCCAATTATACCCTAGATCTCCATCCTATTATCCTTAACTTAAAATTAATTATTGCAATTATTCTTTTCTGAATTAAAATATACATAATAAAATGAGTTAAAAGTAAAGTTGTTTAAGTTTTTAGAACAGGAGTAATACCTGATTAAATTATACCAAAGGAGTATTTGGTGTACCAAATAGTGCAATTGTAATAAGTTTATGTACATACGTATCATTTTTTAAATTTAAACCATTTTATTAAAAAAAAAACATGTTAATGAATTGTTGATAACATTATTATTTTTTTTTTTTTTTTGTTGCTGGTTTAGGAAACGTGTTTTATATAAGATAAATTAATTTGGAACATAATTTGGAAACAAATTACCGTATATATTAAACGTAAGCATAAAACGTCTTGTTGGACTAACTTCATAATGTTCAATAATGAATTGTTCAATAATGAATCTTTCTTCTTGCACTTGATTTCATGTGTACACAAATATTGCTGTGCTCTTAAATAAAAAAACATACTATAGCATTTGCTCTTCTTCCAACCCATGCAATATTTGTTGTTGTTTGAAATGAAATTTCAGTAGTGAATATTTTGTTTCAATAGTGTTTCTTGATATGAAATACTGTTATAACAGACAACATGTATGTAAATGTATGATGTTAAAAGCAAGGATTTGTACTTTGTATTTTAGTTATTTTATATTAATTTGCGCGTTGAGTGGTTGAAAATAGAAAAAATTAATTTAATATCTAAAAGGTACATGCATATGTTTATTTCATGATGGATATAGATGTAAGTATTAATTATTATAATTAATGTATATGTACATTAAATTATGTTTCTACATTCAAATATTGATGAAAAATGTATTAATGACGTTTTAGAAAAAGAACTGTAATTTCAAATCATTTTCTTTATTATTATTAATATTTTTAGTTTTAAACAATAGGTTTGTTCAAGTCCAAAACTAGTAAAAACAGAGAAATTTAAAAAATATTCTCAAAATAAAAACTTTCATGAAAAATTCACAAAAACGGAAAATAGTAAAAATCAACTTCCTTTCATACAATTCAAAAAATTTCATTTGAAAAAAATTGAATTACAAAAACAAAAATTAAAAACATAAACAATTTTTCATTTCACTATTTTTGCTCGAACAAATTTTAAAAGCAAAAACTAGCAAAAGAGAAAAATTTTTTCAAATAAATTCTCTTGAATTTCTTACTACTTTTGATTTTTTTTTTTGATTATTCCAACGACTTTCAATTAAAAAAGTTATAAAAATTTCAAAAATAATAAAAATACCAAGCATTCGAACAAACCAAGGCATATTAAACAAGGTGATAGCGTAAGGGAGAGGAAATTTGAGCAAAAAATTTTTTGATTTTTTTTTTATATGGATTATGACAGTAAAATAGATATTATTCTCTCTTAAAAAACCTGATTAATGTCAAACTCCATATAAAAAATTGAAAAAATTTCTCTTTAATATTAGCTCCGCCTTCCTCTGCGATGGGTAGTCATCTTGTCGCGATGCAGAGGCTTAGTGCATGCCATGAGGCCATGCTGGTAGGGCCACCCATGCCAGACGGGCTCATGACAGGTACAAACTAAGAATTACCCTCCCCCTCAGTGTCTGATAGCGTCTGTTTCCCCTATGGGGCGGCTATCAGTTACCCTGCACGGAGTGTTTCTCCTTTCATTGAGACTGGTCACTCTGTCAGGGTACGTCCGTTTTTACTGTCCACTGTCCATAATCCCACCGGCGTCTGTTTCCCATATTGGGCGGCTTGGTGGTCTGTCTGACTCCCCGTCAGGCAATGGTTAAAATTACATGGCAGTATGTATAAAATGCAAACCCCCCCCCCTATCCCAAATGAAAAAAAAACCATGCCCCATGTATCCGGTCGGGGGCTTAATAATCTCCGGAGAACCTATTCCCGCTTCGTCGATTTCAGGAAGCGGTGAATCGACTACGACTGAGATCCAGGTTAGTCCGGTTGGAACGCCAGGCCAGGCTAATCTGCAAACCACTGGTGTCACACAAAACGCAGGAGGAGGCTCTGGGCAACCAGAACCATCCAAATGCACAAAGAATGCACTAACTAAAAGTGCCACAAAAGACAGCGAGGTGCCTCTGAACCTTAAACCAAGCACCTCAAAAGCTGCCAAGGTCCGTGCCGCTAAGGCTAAAACCCCTGTCTCGGGCGCTGCAAGCACATCAGCTGCAGCTGCCCCAGTGCCGGCTGTGAGCAGAGGAACTGCGAACAAGATTTCGGGTTCCACTGTCTCACCTCCCCCCGCCAGTGGAGGAACTGCGAACATGTCTTCGGGTTCCAAAGCTGTGCTCCCTGCCACACAAGGCAACACAAATAGACCAACACGGCACGTCCCACCTGCCAGAAGGGCCTTTTTGAAACGGCGAGCAGCCGAAAAATGCGTCGGCCAACTTGGCAAGAAGCCAGCTGAGTCGCTCACTAAGGAGGAATCAACCTCTCTGCAATGGGCTAAATCCACTCTGGCTAAACCGCATGCACCTCCACCTTCGTCCACTGACGCACCTAAGCGTCAGAGGTCGGAGGAGGAGACGCATGCGAAAAGTCAGCAGCCCGACACCAAGCGTCCGAAGCACAAGTCGATGGACAGGAGTTTCAGCGAGGTCGCCAAAGGCAACCTCGTACGTGCTGTCATCGACCGCAACGATGCGGACAGCTCCATCTCTCATGCAAACTGGGAGGTGGTTCGTAAGCAGCTGATGAAAGTGTTCTGGAGAGTCCTTAAAGACAATCCAGGGCCCTCTCCTCAATGCGTAGATGCAGGATGGTTCAGAGGGCGTGTCAAACTCATGGCCTGTTCAAACGAGCGATCAGCCACGCTTCTGAAGCTGGCTGTTGCTCTTTTGGAGGGTCTTTGGGAAGGCGCTAGGCTCGACGTGGTTTCTCTTGAAGAGATTCCCCGCCGACCTAGGGCCATGGCACGAATTCCCGAAGAGCCATTCTTAGCTCAGGAGATTATGGATCTCATTCAGATAGGAAATCCTGAACTACCAACCAATGACTGGAAGGTAGCCAAGATTTCCGAACCTGAAGGTACATCCAGACGGATCACCGTCTTGCTGAATCGGGAATCTCTGGCGCCGCTTCGAGAGAGACGTGGGAGGATCTTCTATGGTTTTGAGACGATCACCCTACGTGTCTACCGAGGTGACGATAGGGATCACCAGACTCAGGGAGATGATGATCCATCTACGGACGTGGCAGACGATGAGACTGCTAGTCTAAGCTCTCATGAGGACGCACTCTCAAACTCTGAGTTTGTGGGTGAGTTCTTTGAGAGGATGGACGAGGCAGTTGACGAGGACGCCCTCTTGGACTCTGATCAAGAGGACGTCAACGTCACAATTGTACCCGCCACAAGAGATGGTGAAGGTGACGCAAGTCAATCTTCATCACTCTAAAGCAGCTTCGGCTGCACTGCTCCTCCGCCTGGCTGAGAGAGGGGAGGAGCTTGTCCTAGCCCAAGAACCCTGGCTACACCAAGGCAGGGTTTGCGGGCTCGGTGCAAAAGGCTTTAAGCTACTGCACACGAATGGTCAAGGTAAGATCAGAGCGTGTATAGTGGCTAAAAGCGATTTGAATATCTTCATTCTGTCTGATTTCAGTGATGAAGATACGGTTGCAGCCGCATGGGAGACAGGAAACAAAACAATTATAATTGTCTCCAGCTATATGGCGTATGATAGCGAAGCACCACCACCTAAAGTTCGCAGCATTGTAGAAATGGCAAATAGATTGGGTTTGCCGGTAATCATTGGAGCAGACGCCAACGCTCATCATGTCGTATGGGGAAGCTCCGACTGCAACACAAGGGGTGAGTTTTTACTTGACTTTATCCTTTGTAGTAAATTAGACGTAGTTAACGTTGGTTCAGAACCTACTTTTGTTGTGACAAATAGAAGGGAGGTACTTGATATAACGCTAGTAGACACTAGGCACTCAGATTTGATCAGTTCGTGGAGAGTCTCAAATGACTGCTCCTTCTCTGATCATAGGTATATTGAATTTAAGATAGGTATTCAGGGTAATGGGGTTACACCCCGGCGTAACAGAAGGAAAACAAACTGGGAGCAACAGCGATCTTTTCTCTCAGACTTTCTTTCAAACCCTCCTGTTATCAATGATAGGCAGGGTATTGATGTCGCAGTCGGTGCCCTAACAAATGCATTCGAACTAGCGACGTCGGAATCTTGCAGAGTAAACATCTGCCGTGGTAGGAGTAAACCACCCTGGTGGAACTCCGAAATTGCGGAAGCTAGAAAAACCTCCCGCAAACTTTTCAATGAGGCAAAAAGACTAGGTAACTGGTCAGCATATAAGGCCTCAGTTAATAGATTTAAAAATCTGATAAGAAATGCGAAGAAAGCGTCATGGAAATCCTTCTGTAGCGGCGTAGAAGGGGCTTCTGAGACGAGCCGACTTCGAAAAATCTTATCAGTGTCGCAAGTTGTACCAAGTTTCATTAAGAAACCATGTGGTAACTGGACTACCAGTGGACGTGAGACCCTTGAGGTACTCATGGACACGCACTTCCCTGGTTGTATTCCTCTAATAGGGGAACACTCAACCTGCTTAGACTGCCACCCGCAAAATTCAATCCCTATTAGCAGGGAAGGACTTTTGTGGGCTATAAAGAGCTTTGACCCGTTCAAATCTCCGGGTCCTGATGGCATTATACCTGCTGACCTGCAGCATAATGCGGATCTTGTAATACCATGGTTAACCCGAATATACACAGCATGTCTGTCATGGGCGTATATTCCGGAACTGTGGACTAGGTGCTCCGTTGTTTTTATCCCGAAAGGAGGAAAAACGTCGCACACCTCACCGAAGGATTTTAGACCTATCAGTCTGTCATCCTTCCTTCTGAAAACATTGGAACGGATAATTGATCTCCATATGAGAACAACAATTAATCCAAACCGACTCTCAACATCTCAACACGCATATACCAAGGGTAAATCGGTTGAGACGGCACTGCATATGCTCGTAGGATGTATTGAAAAATCTCTAGAGCATAAGGAATATGCATTGGTGGCGTTCCTTGATATAGAGGGGGCGTTCAACAACGTGAAACTGGAGGCCATAATTAGGGCTCTGGAGAGACTGGATGTTAATCAGTCGATTATTAGCTTCATTAGGAATTTACTGACCTATAGGGTCATCATATCCAATATGGGGCGGGCTACTGTCTGTAGGATAGCCAGACGAGGGACACCACAGGGAGGGGTGCTATCACCTCTTCTTTGGAACCTCGCCTTAAATTCATTGCTTACGGTACTGGACTCTATGATGTTCACAACCGTGGCATATGCGGATGACGTTGCAGTAGCTGTGTCAGGCAAACACCTGGACACTATATCGCAACGTTTGCAAACAGCGCTTAGACAAATTAGTAGGTGGAGCACCGAAGGTGGTCTAAGTGTTAATGCGCAGAAAACGGATCTTGTATTATTCACTAGAAGAAACAAGATTCCCACATTTTCGCTACCACACCTTAATGGAATGGAGCTTAAACTGTCTGACAGTGCGAAATATCTGGGTGTTATTCTAGATTACAAACTGTCATGGAACCCTAATGTACAATTTAGGGCAAACAAGGCTTTAATAGCCATATATACCTGTAAGAAAGCCATAGGTAAAAACTGGGGCATTAGCCCCGGAAATGCCTACTGGCTCTTCAATACTGTGATAAAGCCCATACTAATGTATGGAGCGCTAGTATGGTGGCCTGCACTAGGCAAGCCTACATACTGTAGTATAGTCAACAAAGTACTACGAACTTCAGCCTTGATGATCACAAGTGCCTTACGCACGACGCCATCAAAGGCTTTGTTTACAATGCTGCACTGGCTGCCAGCCGATCTAATGGCCAAACAGCTGGCCCTGAACTCGGCAGTAAGACTTAGTGCAGCCGGGACATGGAAATCGAAGAATTTCGGCCATGCGACTATTTTGGGATGTGTGCGCATATCGACCATCCCGGAAAATATTGATTATTGTGCACCCTCAGCCATGCCGACCAGAAGGTTCGAAGTATCAACTTCAGGCACGTCATCCATGATGACACATGAAAGTCATCAAGAAAACGTGCTTGAGGTTTACACAGATGGATCTAAAACGGACATTGGAGTGGGGGGAGGCGTTTTCATTCCTTACTTTCAAATAAGGATGAGTTTTAGGCTACAAAATCATTGCAGCACTATTCAGGCTGAAATTTCTGCCATAAAAAGAGCGGCAAATTGGCTAAGGTATCACAGGATATATGGTAAAGATATCCAGTTCCGTACTGATAGCAAGGCTGCGATAAATTCCTTATCGGGCGTTTATACTACGTCCAGTTTGGTTCGTGAATGCCGGACATCTCTAGATGAGATGGCGAGACATTCCAACCTGGAACTCTTTTGGGTGCCAGGGCACGCGGGAGTGCCCGGAAATGAAACTGCGGACGAACTGGCTAGATCTGGAACCTACCTTAGGGACCAGGAGATAGATCAACTAGTCGGTGTTCCGCTAAATTGCTGTAAGGATAACATACAGCAGGAATTACTGGGGGCTGCGCAGACCAGATGGTCGAACGAGCCCACCTGCACGACCTCGAGGCTTCTATGGCCTCAGTATGACTGCAAACGTACTGCAATCCTGCTGAGAACCCCTCGAGGTCAAATAGGCACATTAGTGGCTGTGCTGACAGGGCATTGCATTATAGGTGCACACGCTAGGAGATTGAATCTACCGCATAATGACTTCTGTAGAAGTTGTCAGGATGAGGAGGAAGAGGAAACAGTGAAACACCTCCTCTGTCACTGTCCGGCCTTATCTATGGAAAGGGCGGCGCTGCTAGGCAGCTCGATATTACAGGACCTCACAGACCTATCGGGTTGCGATATAAACAGGATAAACTCATTTATCCGGCTCTCCGGTTGGTTTTTGCACCAAACCTAAAGTGGGGATCGGTAGGTATCTATCCTGCTCATCCCTCTTTCGGGCGTCACAACGGGACCTAAGGGACCCAAGTGAGTCGGCTTTTCCCCTTTTGCGTAGCCGGCGACCCGTGCAACCTAACCTAACCTAGCTCCGCCTTGTACAGTCACCTGGTTAAATATGCCTTGGAACAAACCTAATACTTTTTTTATTATTCAAAAGTTTCTGTTTCATTTGTTCTCATTCCAGAAACTGTAGTAGCTTGAATTTTTTAAACTTTTATTGATGAATAAAAAATCTAATTTAATTTTTTCTCTCAAAAATCAGAGATTTTACTCTCAAGAAAATTTAAGTTAAATCAACTAGTAAACAATATGAAATGCTCAGCATATTTATTGTACAATTGATAAAACTGTCCGCTCAAATGAGGTGCACTGATTGTTGCACTGTTTGCTCTCTTGTTCTCTGTATTTACTGTTCAGTAATATTCCACTACACATACAATCAATATTTGTGCTTCAAAAACATGCAATACTGTACAGTTTTTAACATCTTGCGTTCACGTTTAGTATGTATAGATACTTCTGAAACCCTGAACGTACCTTTATATCCGCGCAAAACCAAATGTAAAAATAAGGCCAAATTCTTATCAACAAATTTCGGCTCTTCCCATTTTTATCTCAATACTTCCTATGGGAAGGTAGTAAAGTAAAATAAATTGTTTAATCTCATATCCAATATTTGTTTGTTTATTTGTAAGTTGACCATGGCTAAAAGGCTGAATCGATTTTAATGAATTTTGAAACGTACGTAGATTAAATAATTAAAATATATGTATGTATGTATTTTTAAACATATAGTTCCTTAACTAGGAATGAAATTTTTGTATAAAAACACACGTATTACAGTTATAATACATGGTATTTTCAGAACCCGATTTAAATAATTTTTTTTCTTTGTGTACTTTTGGTGGCAGGTTTAATAAATTGGACCTGGTAGATTGCGCTGTTGAGAAGATCTTAGCAAATATTTTAATCCGATTCTGTTATTCTGTTAGTAGTAGTAGAGTCGTTTTTAAGTTGTTAAAACCCTTAAAGTAGACCCAGGCAACGCCGGGTAAACACTATTATTTTTCGTAACAAACAAATAAATTTTGGAATTTTTTTCTATAGTCAAACAATTCTTATTAAAAAAAACTAATAAACCCCTCTCTGAACAGTCTGCGTTTAAGGCGACCTTTTAAACTAGTTTGAGTTATACGGACATCTACAGAAACTGCGGCTTCACAGATACGACTTAGATAGTTTCAAATAACGTCGCTTTGACATTCAGGGCTTATCCTAAAAAAATAAAAACATAAAATAAATTGCGAATACTTTCAACCTTGGTTGGTATTAAAGACACCAATATATACTTTAATACTCGCACTTTTTACTCTTACTTTTAACAATACCACTTTATTGGGCTGTTTCAAGTTAAGGAATAAAATTAATAGTAGAATTAAACAAAAAAATACAAATCAAGTCTGAATCTTATGAATTCATAAAAAAACAGTATTAGCAAGTCAATATCTAATTATAATTACCATTGAAGGTAAGGAATTAATATACTTTAACTTTCATGGTGGAAAGTAGCGAAGTGGTAATACCTATTGGACCCGAAATCTATCTTGGAAATCACCATATACCATAAAAAGTTTTAAGTAATAACATATCTATAATTGAATATAAATAATATGAATTTGATATAACATCCGAAGAAAGACTTTTTTTTATTTAAATATATAAAAGTCTACATAATAATTTCATACAGACTTTAGTAACAAATTTAATAATTATTTGTAACAATAATTTGCAGACAAAAGAAAATAATTTAACAATTAAGGAAAATTATAATATTGCGTTTTATAACGTTTAAGCTTAAAGAGTAATCAATAAATTGATACAGTTCATTAAAATTGGCACATATTCTTCTCAGTGGATCAGCATAAGCATAGTTCATACGAAAACATTTAATTGCCAGAGGATGAAAGTAACGTGTCGACCGGTGTGGAACATTAAATGATATACTTCTTAGAATGAATTCAGAGTGTATATCGTCATTAAGAACACTTAACAAAAACCTAACGTTTAGCATAGTCCTTCGGCTTTTAAGAGAAGGCAACTTAATTAGCGATAATCTTTGATGATAAGAAGGCAAATTTAATGTTAGATTCCATCTTAACCTTCGTAGGATAAATAGCAAAAACTGTTTTTGAATAGACTCAATATGATCACTATGAACATTATACAACGGATCCCAAACAACTGAGCCATATTCTAGAATAGGTCTAACTAAGGATGTATATAAAACTTAGTTACATATGGATCTTTGCCCATCTTTTAGGAAAAGCAAGGTCGCCTCTCGCCTTATTGACCATCATATTAATGTGTGTAATAAAACTAAGCTTAACGTCAAGCATTATACCCAAATCCAATTTGTTTGCCCAACAAAAAGTTGACACTGACGAAGTTGCTCCTGTTAAATCTCGTGTGCCTGCATTTGTTAGTGTTTAGTTCCCTTATGTTTACATTGCACCAAGTATAAAAGTTATCAATATCATTGTAGGTAAATATTGTAAGTAAAAATGATCCGAATTATGTAAAATAAATAAGTATGTTACAATATTTCATAACATTTGGCAGATCATTTATAAATAAAGCGAACAGGATTGGACCAAGATGGCTGCCTTGCGGTACTTCAGAGTAAACAGTTATAGGTTTAGATATGTGGTTTTTAAAAAGTACATTTTGTTTCTAGCATTTAGATAAGATTTAATCCAATTTAGACTATTTGCAGAAAAGCCCAGCATATATAGCTTATAGTTTGTGATTGACTTTGTCGAAAGCTTTGCTGAAATCCGTATAAATGTCATCAGTTTGTTGATTTTTCACGAATCCTTTATTGACTAACGTCGTTAACTGTAAAAGGTTGCTTATGGTTGAGCTTCCTTTTTTAAATCCATATTGCTGCGGCGATATTAAATGCGATATGTTGTGACTTAGAAAGTTGCAGATGAATTTTTCAAGAAGCTTAGGCATCGAACTTAGTTTTGCAATACATCTATAGTTTTTTGCATGTGACTTACTGCCAAATTTGAATAAAGGAATGATATATGAGCTTTTCCATTGACTAGGAATATAGCCACATCTGATAGATGAGTTGAAGATTAAAGATAAAGGTTTCGACAAACTAGCTGCACAGTACCTCAGTAAACAGTTGGGTATACCATCCGGTCCATGGTTAAAAGTGATTTTAAGTATTTTTAATATATCTACATACTTATGTATGTACAGTTACGAGCAGATAAATAGGTTCAGCTACTCATAATTTTTAATTTCGTTTGAAGAACGACTAAATCAAATGTTACAAAAGAAACTGGAATGCCTGTTACTGGAGAATATTGTAAGCTTTCATAATATACAAGAAGTTGCAAAAAAATTTACATCAAGAAATATATACTATATAAGAAATATATAATATATAAGTTATTTAAATTATTCAGTAATACCTGCCGAGCATAAAAATAGGTCCACTTATAAAATAATACCAGGTAAAAAATGTTAATTAAAAACTTTCAACTAAACATTTTGCCACAAATTGAAGCAAAAATTTACAAAGAATTTTTTCAAATGGGTCGCTCGAAACATTGTACTGAGGAAGAAAAAAAATTAATAAAGAAGCTCTACAGTAATGGTAATAGTCAACGTAAGATTGCACAAATTATTGGAAGGTCACAAAATATGGTAAATAATACTCTTCATCCCACAAAATTAAAACTCGGGAGAGGTCAACCACGAAAAACTTCAAAGAGAGGCGACGATCGAATTAAGGTGTTATCTACGCAAAATCCTTTCATGTCTGCAGTATAGCTGAAAAATGAATTAGAGCTACCAGTGTCAGAGTAGACGTATGCGGGAAAAAAATTGAAATTTTTGGAAGAGCTGCGCAAAAGGTTCCGCTGTTAAACAACAGAAAAAGCTTATGACCCTAATTACACCTCAAACACAATTAATCATGGTGGTGGAAATATATAGGGATGTTTTTCTTGGTACGGCATTGGACCAATATTTCGGATCAAGGAAATATGGACAAACATATTTATCTCCATATCCTTAACCGTATGCCATATGATGGCAATATCAATAAGATAATGATTCTAAGCATACCTCTAAGGAAGAAGTGATTTGGGGGGAAAATATTAACCTGATGGAGTGACCTTCTCAATCGCCAGAGTTAAATCCAATAGATAACCCAAGGAGAATCGTTAAGAAAAAAATTGCTCCTCCAAAAAAAAGGGAGGATGATTTGTGTACAATAGTGCAAGAAGGTTGGTACTCAATTCCATTAGCAACTTGTCAGGCACTGGTCAAATCAATGCCTCTTAAATGCTTGGCAGTTAAACAAAACAAAGAATTTTCAAAAATACTTTGTAACATTTTGTTTCATGAACCTATTTTTTTGCTCAAAGATATTAATGACTATTTAAAATAGTTTGTCATATATTAATTCTTCAAATTTTTTTTTTTTTGCTTTTTTTATATGTATATTGTGAAAGCTTACAATATTCCCCAGTAATAAACGTAGCATTTTTATTTGTAACCTGTTTTAGTTATTCTTAAATTGAAGTTAAAAATTGTGAGTGGCTAAATCTATTTATCTGCTCGTAACTATATACGCGGGTGCATATTGTTTATAAAATTAATTTATAAATATTCAGACTTAAATTCTTTATTATAAAGAGATAAAGAAACATTTTCTGGATCGCCTTAGTTCATATAAAATTACGGCTTAAATATGTGTGTTAAATATGTCAGTTATATTCGTTTTTGACGTAACGACTTACGTAAAACATATTTAAGTGTGAAGTTAAATACGTATATGACGTAACGTCTTACACACTATAATATGAATTTTTCAACAATTTAAAAATATTTTTAACAACTTTTTTTTGCAAATAATGACATTTCAGCAATTTCAAACCCTATTGAGATAAACGAACATAAATTCATATTATTTTTCTTGAACAACAGTTAGAAATTTTTTTTCTCCAAAATATTTTGCTTAAAGTGGCCAAATGAAGAAGTGGCATCCAATACCACCACATGGAGAGTGTTGCCTAGGGTTCCTACTATTACACTTTATAAGCAGTTTTTCTAAATTGAGTATGTGAGTTTATAAAAAATATTTTTAAATTGTTGAAAAATTCATATTTTAGTGTGTAAGACGTTACGTCATATACGTATTTAACTTCACACTTAAATTTGTTTTACGTAAATCTAGTTTAGTGAATCTTGACCGATCAAAAAGCTTGACCGATCAGGGTGATAGAGAATTAAAAAATAATAAAAAAAAAAAATGTAATATAAAAAAATTGGGGGTCGCCCTTATTTTCCGAGTTATTGGCCTCTGAACATTTCATATGAAATTGTGATTGTGTACTACATTTTTGAACAAATTGAGTAAATATGGGTATCAATATAAAGCTTTTGGAAATATCTATCAGGTGGTGCTAAAATTTAAAATAATGTAACCCATTAAGAATCGGTGACATTTTTTTATGAAATTTTATGCATAGTACGTAGAAAAATTTTAGTAAGCGATGCCGGTGTTGGTCATACCACAGAGGAGAAGATTCTTGTGTACGGCCGAAGGCCGGCAATGCAGGAAATCTTTAGTAAGCGAAGCCGGTGATGGTCATACCATAGAGGTGAAAATCCTTGCGCCCGGCCGAAGGCCGTCTATGCAGGAAACCTTTAGTAAGCGAAGCCGGTGTTGGTCATACAATTAAGGAGAAAATCCTTGCGCCAGGCCTAAGGCCGGCTATGCAGGAAACCTTTCGTAAGCGAAGCCGGTGTTGGTCATACCATAGAGGAGAAAATCCTTGCGCCCGGCCGAAGGCTGGCTATGCAGAAAAACTTTAGTAAGCGAAACCGGTGTAGGTGTTCGATTTGAGGGTTTTATTTATTGTTATATTTTTCTTTATTGATTCATTTAATTGCTTTTTATCACATTTGTTATTACGTATTACTGTACTTAATAGTGTAAAAATTTAAAAAAACAAAAAAGTGCGTTGGCTCTTAATAGGTTAATTTTTTTAAAAAAGTTTAGCTTCACCTGATAGATATTTCCAAAAGCATTAAAATGATGCCCATATAGACATAATTTGTTCAAAAATGTAGTGTAAAATCATACCTAGTTCCATATGAAAAGTTCAGAGGCCCATAACTCGGAAAATAAGGTCGCCCTTTTTTATTTTAAGCCAAAGTTTTTATTTTACATTTTTTATTATTTTTTAATTCTCTGTATTATTTTTTTTATTGTTCAATCTTCACTAAACTAGATTTGTTCCAAAATTACATTGTTTATAAAAAAATTGCAAAAGAAAAATCTAGGAAATTCATTCATTCGCACTCAAAAAATAATAATATAAAAATGAAAACGAATGCTGCTGTCGTAAATTCTGCCCTAGGGTAAAATTTTACAGCTGTCACCAAATTATACAGCTGTCACAAAGTACACAGCAATTGCAATGCGAAGCTAACGTAATAATGGAAACGTTTCATATGTTTGTGGTAAATACAAATCATTAACCCTTACATTATAGGGATATGATTTTTCAAGTATTTAGGAGTAAATTTACTCAATTTTCCCACTGTACTGGCTAGACAAACCCGTGACGTAGAAAAAATATAAGCTAACGTCCGATTTGTTTTTTCTTCGATATTTTGACATTTGCCTTTGACACAGAATTAATAGGAAAACAAGAAAAACGCAAATTCACGGGGTGGGCAAAACAAACACACTCAATTTTACGCTACTAGTTCACTATAATACAATGAACTGAACTGAAAAAAGAGATAATTGGAATATTCATCAGGGGCACGATATTAATTCAGCTTAATAAAATACGCGAACAAAACTGATTGTCTTTGTTTTAAACAAAATATTTTTTAATACAAAACATTGTACGTATTTACCTCGATTAATTTTTGGCTTTAACTTAATTTTCAATTATAAAAATATCCTTGTAATTTAACAAATAAGGGGTTTCAAAGTTCGAGATAATAACTTTTGCTTTATTACTGTCTCCTCCCTTTTGTTTGAGGAATATTGTTTTTTTTAACTTGTTAATAACTTTCACCCAGTTTTTTGTAATAATTTTATTATTATTCTGCAATTATACACAATTTAATTATATTATTACAAGTTTATTGCAATCTTCTTGAAAAATTAAAATTTTCCCTTGGCAAAAAATCAGACAACTCAGCTCTCAGTTGACAGCTCAGCACACACTCAAAAATGTTATAGAGATGCCACTATGTATGAATTGTTGTTCAGACAACTTCATATTAGACACTAGCATTGCCAGCTGATAATTTATAATTTTTTTACTGTCCCAAAATTGCATATTACACAGCGTTTACATTTGACAGTACTGTCATGACAATAAAATACGTATTAGTTGTCTAAAATGCTGACAATTGACTCCGTAGTATAGGCGTTCACACAATAATTAAGACAATTCATTTAAATTTTTTTATTTTTCCTTTTTTATATTTTTTCTTTACACAAAAATTTGAGTTATTAAGTTAAAGTTTTTGATTTCTCCTTTTGAATTTTTCTTTACACAAAACTTGAATTATTGTCAGCATACGTTAACCCTCCGCGACTGACGTGGTAGTCTAACAGACACCAACAAACATAAAAAGTGCTTTGTACCGTTATTTTTCAAACAATTACTCTCGCGTTTTCTGTACCTTTGTATTGTGTACTCATGCGTACGTTAGTGTGTTTAAATAGATCGAACAAAACGTACGTGTCAGTGCGAGCGAAAAAGAGTCTACAAGTCAACCACATCACCATTAAGGTAGGTGCCTCAGAAACAACCACATCAATATTTTTGTTATGTTTTCTTAGTGTCTTCGAAACAACACGTCAGTAAAATGCTTATATTTTCTTAGTTAGCAACACATCAATAAAATTGTTATGATATCTAACTTTTTAGCTTTGCTATTATGGAGCATTCAAATACATCTCAAAACCCTCAATGTTATAAGAGAACGTCATATGGAACTTTCAAGAGCCGTGATGAACAGAGAGAAAAGTGGTTGGAGAAAATGAGCGAGCATGAGTTCAGCAATGTGAATGATGATTTTTAACGATCCCAACTTTCAGCCAGACACTGAACTTTTAGGTGACTACGGAATTTCAAATGATGAAGAAGATCAAGGTCAATGCACGTCCATCTCTGAACGACAACAGGCGAATATCATATCGGTAAGAAAGGATTTATATGGACTGCAAAAGAGCGTCCAAGAATATCCAGAACGGCATCCCACAATATAATCAAATTACCAGGTCGTCTTTACACTTCTACCTTTGAAGGATATTTTAAGCTTTGGTCCAAACTTTTCGACATGTCCATGTTGGAAAGTTTTTTTTTTTTTTTTTTTTTTTTAAATAGTGTTTATTTGCAGTTTCTAAAATATACAGGTACAAAGGTATGAGATTTTACTAAAAGTATTACAACAATAGGAATCTAATAATTAAATTTACGAAACTATTAAAAAATAAATAGGAACATTATTAAGGAAAATTGCTCACAAAAAACCTTTACGATCTCTATGGAAATTATAAAGAAATTTGTATAGATAATCACTAAGTTAATTCATTCTTATCGAACGAATCTTAGTGATTACCTGGTAAATTTCTTATTGTTTCAAAATTAGACAATCTGCATTTTTCATTAAATGACAGTGTCAGTTCCCTTGCAAACGAGTTTATCATTTTATGTCCAAAGTTACTGTGCAGTAAATTTGTCGGATACCTACGGCGAAGATCATGGATTATTTTCAAGTTCTTATTTTGTATAATCTGAAGCTTTTTGGTATGAGTTTTGGCCGTTTTATGAAACCAAACTTGACAGCCGTAGGTCATAATTGGTCGAATACACATTTTATATAACAAAATTTTGTTTTTCATATTAAGCTTAGATCTCCTGTTAAGTATAGGAAATAATGTGCGGCCGCACTTTATGGCTTTTTCACAGATGTGGCTAACATGTTGTTTGAATATTAATTTCTTATCTAGGACAACACCCAAGTACTTTATTTCGGATTTTACAGGTATAACATTACCGCGACAGAACATAGTTTGAGTAGGGATGCGTTTTGGAGATTTATTGAACGGAAAAATTATAGCTTGCGTTTTATTATCGTTAACTTTGATTTTCCATTTACTAAAATATTTCTGACTTAAATTTAAGCTCACTTGCATTTTCTTAACTAAAGCATTTGAAACTTTACCACTGCAAATAAAAGCACTATCGTCTGCGTAAAATGCGGCTTCTTGATTTCTACTAAGGGTGATGTCTGACGAATACAATGAATAAAGCGTAGGTGATAAGACAGAGCCCTGTGGTAATCCTGCCTGTATACCTTTTTCATTGGAAGACTTATTATCCACGTACACTACAAACGTACGATTGTCTAAAAAGCTTTGAATCATTTTTTGTAAATATAACGGAAAGTCATAGGAGTTAAGTTTAAACAATAGGCCATTGTGCCATATTGTGTCGAAAGCTTTTTCGATATCTAAAACTATAATACCTGTGCTCCTACGATTTCTTTTATTATTTTCAATAATGTTCACCACTCTTTTTAATTGATGAACAGTGGAGTGTTCTCTTCGGAAACCAAACTGTCGCTGATTGATGAGGTCTTTCAATTCAGAGAATTCAACGATTCGTTTATGGATAATTTTTTCAAAAACTTTATCCAATAAACTCAATATACTTATTGGCCTATAACTCGAGGGCAATTTCGGATCTTTTCCATTTTTAATAATCGGTATTACTTTAGCCTTTTTAAATGCCAAAGGAAAGTACCCATTTCTTAAGCAGTAATTAAAAAGATTGCTTAATGTTTCAAAAAAGTATTCCGGCATATGTTTTAGAATAATACTATTAATACCATCTAAACCAGGGGCTTTATTATTTTTTAAAGAGAAGACTGTTGATTTTACTTCTTCGGAGTCTGTAAATTCGATGTCGTCACTATCAGTAAGAATTACATTGTTGAGTTGATTTGCATAAATTGAAACTACACTATCTAAAGGTGAAGTGTTGTTGGTCGTAATAGTATGATTATTACTAAAAACACGTGCAATGGCGTTTGCTTTTTCTTCACCAGTTCTCAAAACTTCATCATTTGTATTTAGATCCGAAATTGTAGAGTTCTTACCTTTCAAAGCTTTAGTAACTTTTTGCTCCCGGAAGGCAATTTCGATATAAAATTGGACCACGCAACGTTTCTATCCCTACTTAAGTGAAAATCAATTAATCGATTCAACTGTTTTAAAATGCCATTCAAATGGGCTCTGTAGTTTGGATCTCTACATCTTCGAAGTTTACGGTTATATCTGTTTCTCTGCGAAATAAGCATTTTGGAAGTATCTGAAATCTCTCTCTGCCAGGGATTTTTTTGGCCAACTGGAATCTTGTTGAAAGCCTCCTTAACGATGCCGATTAATCTATTTAATGAAATATCAAAGTTATTGTTGTTCACTTCAATTTGTCCTATGTTGTGACACCTAATTTCATTCTCAACCCAATTTTGTATTGTCGGCCAATCTGCGCGATTATACAAAGGGACTGTAACTAACTGGTTTTGAGGCGAACCATAAATACAACAAGAAATTGGAACATGGTCTGACTGTAAAACGTTCGGGTGGGACTCTATGCGAGAAAAAGAAATGTTAGAGTTCGTTAACAAAATATCTACAGTGGAGGGTAGAACAGGAATTATGTTTTGTCCGAATCTAGTGTGAGAGTCTGGATGGAATATGTAGTAACTTGAACTAAGTTGGTGTCGGTAAAGTTCTCTACCAGCTGTGTTGTTTGTATTACAGTTCCAACTCACGTGTTGTGCATTGAGATCACCGAAAATAAAATAGTCACTAAATGAGTTAGTAAGAAGATCTAAGTGCGTTTTAAAATTTGAAGTATAAACAGGATTATAAGCGGAAATGAAACTTATGGGGCGTCCGCTTATTATAACTTCCACAGAGATATTTTCAATGGTCTTTGTTTTAATCTTAGGTAATAATTTATGACCTATACTACTTTTTACCGCTATAAGCACTCCTCCTCCATGTGTTTGACGGTCCTCTCTGTATATTTTGTAGCCTCCAAATTTGAGCTTATGGTACGGTTTTAGAAACGTTTCGTTTAGGAGCAGTATGTCGACTTTTTTGTCGTGAAGCACTTGTTCGAGCTGTGAAGCTGCTGACTCAGTTGTTATGCCTTGAGCATTCCAGTGCATAACAAATACATTTTCGCTACCCATAATTTTATATTGCCTGCTTGAGCATCATGCCAAGCACTCTTAATTTGTCAAATTTATTTCGACATTTCTCTAAGGCATCCACAGCACTGAAGAATATATCCAACAATCTCTCGTTAGATATATCTTCCTCATCGGTGATGGCCCGGGATCTGTTTTTTGAAACATCGGAGTACAAAGTTCTTCTTTGGGTGGTGGGCTCACCTGTAACCGTTTGTTGCTGCCGATTTGAAATCTGAGGGAACTCGGCCTCGTCATACACATAATTATTTCTGGGTCTATTGAAATTAGGTCGGGTCCTGGAGGTTATCCGGAGACGCATTTCCAAATAATCTCTACGGCAAGGGCAATTAGGGTCATCATTCCTGTGATTCAAATTTTTGAGGTTCTTCTTGATGCAGTTGTGACATTTATATACAATACTTGTTCCTTGGGAGCTTTTAGCCAAAGCGCACTCTGCCTGGTCGTGATTGCCAGCACAAATTGCACAGACACTGCCTCTATTACAATTTTTAGCTCCATGTCCATACATAGAGCACTTTGAACATTGAGTGGGTCCTTTCGTACCTTTCAGGGGCCTTCTCCAATGGACAGTAATATTACTGAAGTACTTTATTTTCATAACCTCACTTTTTGAGACTTCTTGCTTGTTGAACTCCACCAAGTATATAGCGTCCTCAACTGTAGTTTTTTTAGTCACAATTTCTTTTAGACTTACTGGTGTAATATTATGCATTTGGATGAATTCGGTCTTTAATAAATTCGGGTCCGTTCTTGGTAAACCAAACAATACCAACTTAAAGAACTTAGCGTCTTTAACCTCGTGCGTGTAAAAACTGTAATTCAGTTCACTCAGCTTTTTTATTGCAGCTTCGTAGAGGGCCAATGAACTGCTGATGACCTTTGTTCCAATTGACATCCTCTTGTACAGGTACTTCTCACCAAGTATTTCAAAACAAACTTTTGGAAAGCTATGACACGAGTCCACTACAATTGGTGGAATTTTTTCCTTTACGACTCTATATTCTTCTTCTTCATCTGATAGCAAATGAAACCTATTGCTATTTCCAGGATCAACCTTTTGCATCTTAAATTTTGGAGAATTACCAAAGAAACCTCTTTTCTGACTAGTCATAGTCCAAAATAATTAAAGAAAAATATAATTTTTTCAAAAAATCACCCACGAGCAAAAAAAACACGTTGTTTTGCCATGTTGGAAAGTTTAGTACAACACATTAACTAAAAACACAGTAGCTACCGATCCGAGTTTTTTTTTATTTATTTATTTATTTAGTAGTATTTAAAATACTTTATTATTAACTAAATGATATTAAATTATTCATTATTTTAATTGCTCTGATATGTATTACTTTTTACAAAATGCACACAGTTTCTTTTAAATATGTTGATATTTCTTTCATTTTTAACATTTATGGGTAGAAGATTAAATAACTGCAATCCTTTGTATAATAGACATATTTTCATTGCACTATTTGTTGCTCTATGTATCCTAAAATCATTTGCATTCCGAAGACTGTAAGGTTGACATTCGTTGACATATCTTAATTGCTCTGTTAAATATTCAGGTGCATTCCCCATTTTCATTTTATAGATGAAGGTAAAGGTATTAAGTTGAAGTCTTTGCCTAATGTTCAGCCATTTTAATGTATCCAGCATGAGTTGTATTGGAGTATATCTATTGCATTTAATTATCGATCTCATAGCCCTGTTTTGCAACTTTTGTAATCTCTCTATTTGTATGTCTGTGCAGCATGTGTATAATATTGTTGAACCGAATTCAAAATGTGGTTTAACTATGGTGTTATATAATGGGTGATTTTTTTGAGGTTAGGATTTTCATGCATTAGTATTTGACAGATCACGTGAGATTTCAGACATGGTGCCAAAGAGAAAGATGCTCAGTATGCTTTGACATTTCATCATGAATAGACTTACTAACGAGCAACGCTTGCAAATCATTGAATTTTATTACCAAAATCAGTGTTCGGTTCGAAATGTTCAAATGTGACAAATTTTGTTCAGCGATGAGGCTCATTTCTGGTTGAATGGCTACGTAAATAAGCAAAATTGCCGCATTTGGAGTGAAGAGCAACCAGAAGCCGTTCAAGAACTGCCTATGCATCCCGAAAAATGCACTGTTTGGTGTGGTTTGTACGCTGGTGGAATCATTGGACCGTATTTTTTCAAAGATGCTGTTGGACGCAACGTTACGGTGAATGGCGATCGCTATCGTTCGATGCTAACAAACTTTTTGTTGCCAAAAATGGAACAACTGAACTTGGTTGACATGTGGTTTCAACAAGATGGCGCTACATCCCACACAGCTCGCGATTCTATGGCCATTTTGAGGGAAAACTTCGGAGAACAATTCATCTCAAGAAATGGACCGGTAAGTTGGCCACCAAGATCATGCGATTTGACGCCTTTAGACTATTTTTTGTGGGGCTACGTCAAGTCTAAAGTCTACAGAAATAAGCCAGCAACTATTCCAGCTTTGGAAGACAACATTTCCGAAGAAATTCGGGCTATTCCGGCCGAAATGCTCGAAAAAGTTGCCCAAAATTGGACTTTCCGAATGGACCACCTAAGACGCAGCCGCGGTCAACATTTAAATGAAATTATCTTCAAAAAGTAAATGTCATGGACCAATCTAACGTTTCAAATAAAGAACCGATGAGATTTTGCAAATTTTATGCGTTTTTTTTTTAAAAAAAGTTCTCAAGCTCTTAAAAAATCACTCGTTATATTTATTGCAGTAATTGTTGATATTTTATTTCTTATTCTTTTAAAAAAGCAAATTTTTTTTCCAATTTTTTTGCATATGTAATCTATATGATCTTTAAGGTTCAAGTTTTTGTCTATTATAAATCCTAAATATTTGATGTTTTCCACTTTTTCAATTATTTTGTTATTAATTTTAAAGGGTATTTCGCCGTTCATGTTTATTTCTAATAATTTTGTTTTATTTTCATTTAGTTTTAGCTTATTCATTTTTAACCAATTATTTACATTTACCATATCATAAGTTAAGTTTCTGTGGCACTGTTCATCGGTTTCAGATTCTCTAAATATTAAAGTATCATCCGCGTATAACACTATTTCACATTTCTCTAGTATATTGGGTAAGTCATTTATATATATGATAAATAAAAGAGCCCCCAGAATAGATCCCTGAGGTACTCCATATTCGTTGTTTATAGTGTTAGAAAAAATATTATTTACTTTGGTTGCTTGTTTTCTATTTGTTAGGTATGATTTAAACCAGTTTAATTCTTTATTTTGGATTCCATATTTATAAAGTTTGCACAATAATATGTCTCTATCAATAGTTTCAAAAGCTCTTTTAAAGTCAAGAAAAATTGCCATAACTTTTTTATTTTTATTGATATTTTTCCATCTATTAATAACATAGTTCACTGCTGTCTCACACGAAAAGTTTTTTCGAAAACCGGATTGATATTTCGATAATATATTCTTTGTTTCTATATAGTCTTCTAGTTGTTGCTTAACGATTTTTTCTAGAATTTTTTCACATAGTTTGAGAGTGTTTATCAGACGAAAATCTTCACATTTATTAGTTTTTGCTATTTTTTCAATTGGGGTAATCATTGTCGTTTTCCAATTTTCTGGAAAAGTTCCCGTGTCTAGAGACTTGTTAATTATTCTCAACATTATATTTCCAAGCAAATCCCAATTATCTAAGATTAAGCATATATTCACATTATTATAATCTGGTTTCTTCTTCATAACTTTACATATTTCTTTAAGTTCAGAAATAGTTATTGTACTAAAAATAAATTTACTGTTTATCACATTTGTTTGATTACTGTATTGAACATGTTCTATACTATCTCTTATTTCTTTAATACTATTTACAAAATATTCATTAAATTGTTTCGCTATATCGGTGCTGTTATTATATTCTATGTTATTAAATATCACATTTTTTATCACAGGTTTGTTCTTTTTTAGCACTAGATCTTTGATGTTCTTCCACATTTGCTTTTGATCATTAGTATTGCTTATTTTTTTATTAATATATGTATTTTTTTCACTTTCTAATTTTATTTTATAGATATTTCTTGCTTGTTTGTAATTATTCCATGCTGCAACAGTATTTTCAATTTTTGCTATATTGTACTTTGCTATTTTATCATTTTTTAGTGTTTGTAATTGCCTATTAAACCACTTATTTCCACCATACTTTCCGCTAGTAGTTTTTCTAACAGTAAGTTTCTTGATCGTATTTTCAATGCAGTTATCAAAACTCATTACTCAAAACTCATCGTTCTTGAAGAAAAATTAGATACCTTTTTAAAAACAACTGTGCTAAGGGCACACAAACAGGAGGAATGAAAATCGCAAAATAAAGAGCGCTAAAACTGCTTATTATTCCAGAATCTTCAGTTCTTGTTTTGACTCTAAAAAAATTGGAAAAATATATGTAAGATGGGCATTGGTAAATCTAAATCACCGGAGGAACTTAAGAGTTGATGTTGAAGTTCTAAACAAAAAATTAGTCACTCTTCCACTAGTACAAATGAATAATAACTACTACGACTACAACATTGGTATCTCTGCAACGTCTAGTTTATTTAGTTTTGAATGTGTAACTGAAGATTATGTTTTCTCTTGCTGTCTGGATATCAAATCAAATGCTGTTGGTTTTGACAATATCCAACCAAAATTTCTTAAACTTATCCTACCAGTTATGATTCCTTATATTACTTACATGTTTAATAATATTATCACAAAAAGCAGCTTTCCTGAGAACTGGAAGTATGCTAAAGTAATACCTATACCTAAATCTAATGACGATTTTCGCCCTATTTCAATTCTACCATACCTTTCTAAAGTATTTGAAAGACTTGCATAAGCAGATCTACAAATATATTAATGATTATAGCTTAATTACTGATCAACAATCTGCTTTTCGACCTAAACATAGCTGTATTAGTGCATTTATTGATGTTCTTCTAGATCATTCGAAAGCCTTCGACTTGGTTGATCATGAGTTTCTATGCAAAAAGCTTGATTGTTTTTTAACTTCTCAGCTTCTTCAGTACATCTAATACGCTCATATCTTATGAATCGTCAACAGTCTGTATTTGCAAACAACACCACATCTCGATCGATCCAAGTTACAAAAGGTGTTCCGCAAGGTTCCATACTAGGACCATTACTTTTCACTATTTATATAAATGATTTAGCCAAACAGTTATTACATTGCAATATACACATCTATGCTGATGATATTCAAATTTATATAAGCTCCTGATAAATATATTGACGATTGTGTGAGTAAACTGAACATTGATCTTGAACGTATACATGAATGGGCAAGCAAGTCAAAATGCTTGGTTATTAACAGGAAATCATCTAAATTAAGTTTTTCTCCGGAAGAAGAACCAAAGAATTGATATCGTAAAAAAAGCGAAGAATCTTGGCTTAATATTTAACAACACCCTAACCAGGAATGACCAAATTAATGCAGATTCTGGAAAATATATGCTATTTTGCGAACATTGTGGAAAACAGAAAATTTCACACCCTTAAGAATACGTATACTGCTTGCAAAGACGTATATAATGCCAACCCTGCTATACGGTTGTGAGATATTTGGAAGAAGTGATTCCACGAGCATTAGAAAGATCGAAACTACCTTTAATGTTATAAATAGATATGTGCATGGCTTAAAGAGATTTGACCATGTTACACCATTTTAAAGAAATTTATACGGAGTTACATTTACTAACTTATTGAAAATACGAACACTGATGATGTTGCACAAAATTATTTACACACGTGTACCTATGTATCTCTATAGGCGTCTTTCGTTCACTAGATCTCAAAGGTCTAATAATATACTTCATGTTAGATACCGCACATTAACATCATCATGGCAATTTTATACCAATTCCGTCTTTGGAACTCGTTACCTCCAGAAATACAAAAAGATGTAACGCAATACATTTTAAAAGGGCTATACATTATTTTTTTCAATAATGTCTTCATTTATTTTTAATTGTTTAATGTTATATTTATTGTTCCAAAACTTTAATTTAACCTTTTTTCTACATATTTTTTTATTATATAATAATTTTTTATATTTTGCTTTTACAAAATACTATTTACTTTAAATAATCCTATACTGTAATTTATAAGATTTAATGTCTTGTTGTAAGGGATAACAAATAAATAAATAAATAGATATTTGACTTTTAAAATTTAAATATTTTTTTTTTTGACCTACTTGTTACTAGCGGATCCAAAACATTTCTGATTTTTCCTGAATTTACTTTGTTGATTGTCAGCGAATTTTCTAGTGTTGATAAAAAACATTTTCTAAGTCAAAAGCTGCAAAAACTAAAGCCAAAAATTAAAAAAAAGGCGAGTGACATTACTTTTGCTCAACATTATTGTGACAATTTTTGTTTTTCACTTTACGTTATTTCTAAATAAAACGAATAGTTTTTTTGTAATTTTAAAGTTTTATTCATTTAATCAATAGCATTTCTTATTAAATTTATTTGTGCCTCGTAACTAGGGTTTTTATAATCACTTGTATAACTTTTTTTAATAAAAAAATTACTTTGTTCAGAAATATTTTTAATTTTACATTTTGAAAAATTTGCTTGTTTTAAGTTGTTCTTCTAACTGAATTTCTTTATTTATAAAGTATTTAATTAAAAAATTACAACCTAATTTATATTGTGACCTAAATATATTGTTATGTGTATGTATATAGAGAGAAAATAGAGATTTAGGTTCAAATTTTATTTGAATTATTAAATTATTCAGAAGATTAGGTTGTATAAATAAAGGGCCACACTCATAAAATTTTTTTTGTTTTATTAAATTTTATAAAACAAATTTTTATACATATTCGTACATACCTTTTACAAATCAAAAATATTTTTTTCATGAAAATGACCCTATATTTTTATTTCTTAATTTACATATACATATATATATGTATATCTATATATATATATATATATATATATAATATATATATATATATATATATGTATATATATATATATATATATATATATATATATATATATAAAATATATATATATATATATATATATATTATTTAATGCAAATAAAATTATTACTAATATTTTAATAATCTGCAATTTTTATATATAAAATATATATACTCTTTTTTTGGTTATTCTAATATTTATTTGTTAACAATAATAATTTTTCAATATTGTGCTGTTTATTTGTGCTTATTCTTGAAAAAAGGTAAGTTTTATAATTAAATTAAGATTATATTAGTAAACAATTTTTTAATTTTAAATCTTACTTTGCATTGTTCAATTTGTTTTCTAAATAGGTTTTAAATTATTTTTTTTATATTTTATTTTGAAATAATCAAAAAACAAATTCTCCATAATAGTCAACACTTCATTAATAGTGCTGTTATATGGTGATATTGCTCAAAATCAGATTATCAGTTTGCAGATTGGATGAATCATCTGACTACTATCTATCTTTTTTAAATCGATATGAAATGCGCATTTTTTATGTTGGATTGTTTCCCAGAATAAATGCATTGTGCATTTTTACGTCGATCAGGCCTTAGTATGCCTATCTAAATATGTAAGACCCGAAAGTGAGTGAAATTATTCGAAATTGTCATACCTTCCGGTGAAGAACTTCGTCACAAACTGTTTGTTTGGTATGGTTAGCGAGCGTTTTCGATGTGAGCTCATCATTCGGACTTTATTATTTTAATTACAACATTAATAACAATGTATCACCACAATACTGTGAGTACAAAATTACGATTCTTCCAAAATTACTGTATCATCACAAATTACAAAAATATAACTTTATATCAGATAACCGCTGTAATTCACAAAATACGCCTAAATTTGTAATGCCGTGTTTACATTAATAAAATACCAATTTATTAATTTTATTTATGGTATTTTATTTATAATTCGTGATGAGTTTTAATTTGACAATTATTAATCAATATTTGAATTCATATCGCTGCTTTAATCCAACATAGTCTTATTTAAAAAAAAAAAATAAATATATATATATATATACTTTTTTTTTTTTTTAAATAAGACTATGTTGGATTAAAGCATATATATATACTATATATATATATATATTAAAAATATTTATTGAAAATATATTTAGTGAAAAGCTTAACCGAAGTTATACATACATATTTTTTATCCGCTCAAACGATACGGCATACATTTTGAACTCCGCAATAGCATTTTACCTAGTTTTAATTTTACTATGTTGTGATATCAATTCATATTTAATATTTAGGGAAGTCTTATGGCGAGTTTTTAGGTTCGAGTTAAAACTCCAGTTTCTTTTTCAATTAGCTAATGTTATACTTAATGTAATCCAATATTAATTGCATTTAGAGCGGTTATTAGGATCGAGATCCGAAATTTAGTCATAACTACTTTTATCTGCTAGTTTAAGCGGCCAACGTTTAAAATTTTATCAAAAGAACACTGGCGTTGTCTCGAGAAGAAGAAATTGTTAGTATTTAATATAATTTACAAAGATTTTATTTGAAAGTTGAAAACAAATAAACAAATATGTCTTGTCCATTTTTTACGTTTTCTAGAAAATAATTTTACTTTATGTTTATTTTAATATGTTTATATTTTGACATATATGTACATATGTACACACATATACTATGTATGTGTGTGTGTTTTTGTTTTATTTCATGTAAGTTTAAATCACCAACGTTGGCTGTTTAAACTAGCAAATAATATTAGTTAATTAATATCTTAAAAACTTAAAACGAAGATTAAGGATGACTAAAACCATGTTATCCATGCTAAAAATCTGCCCTTAGAGTAGACAAGCTTTAAGAACACATTTATCAAAATTAGATCAAGGTTATTGTTAAATAATTTTCTGATATATCCAACATTATAAATTTTTTAACGGTAAAGTGACATCATTTAAAATGGTTATTTGAAGTTATCATTTTAATATTGTGACTTCATTATACATATATTTGTTAATACAGTAGTTTATATTTGGTGTTATAATTTTAACACTGTGACTATACAGTAAATTTGGTAAACAGTTTGTTCTACCGATTTTAAGGAAGCCTCATTAAAGTCGTGCTGATTGTTTCATGGTTATACAAAGAAAGGGTTTCCTTTTTCTTTAAACGTCATACAAGTTAAAATATTCCAATCCTACTTTGAAATAATTTAAAAATATTTAGAAAAATAGGTTGATAAATTTAAGGAATTAAAAATGAGGTTGCAATACTTTTTATTTATTCTACAGTTTTAATTAAACTATACATGGTGACTTTCAAAGAGGCTTAATTGCATCTTTTAAGTATTTATGTAATAATTGTACATACTTATGTACATACATATATTTATGCTTAAAAATTACAAGTCTAATGTTTGAATCGTTGTCCTAAGATTGTTACTACCACTGGTTTTTACAAATATGTAATGTTAAAAAATATATCTAAATGTAAGTGCTTTTATTTGTGAAACTTATATAAAATTTTTTAAACAAATAATATTTTATTATTTATTTATTAATGATAATAACAAAAATAAAATTGAAAAGTGTAAATCAAATGTTTATATTTAAAGAAAATTTAGACCCTACATCTGACTTTATCATTCTGTATTTTCTACCCATTGAGGTTTTCGTAGCATAAATGGCGACAAGAAGTCTGTTAAGAGTGGGAATAAGATCGGTTTTAAACTGCCGAAGTTCCGTTCTGCAATGAACTCCAAGATGTGAGAGAGAACGGTTTCAGGGAACTCAATAGATTAGTTTTAAGTAGAACTGAACAGGATTACAGGCTTTTAAGGGCCATGTTAAATTTGACACTGTATGGACCAAGTATAGGTTTATGTTCTTAGGGTGTTTTTGCCATTTTTTGGGAAAATAGTATTTGGAATTTTTGCAGGATGTGCGAGGGTGAAAAATACTGCAAACCGTTGGCGGGGTTCAGAAGAGAATTACAATGGCACAAAAGGTTTTCGAATGGAGGTGTGTAGTATTAGTCGTCTCTTCTTAATTAACTATTTTATATTATTTAATTTTTAATTATAGGTTTTATTATCAATGGTAACGTGTAATGGTAAATATTAATGAAAGTCTACAAATACATGCTTTAACTAATGAAAAACCCATTGTTTTAATAAAGAAGAAAAATATGATCGAAAAAGCTTTAAATAAATATGAAAGTATAAAATAATCAAATATTATCCGATTTATAGTCGGATAAAAATTAAAAAATTTCATGAAAAATACATTAATTAGGACTTGAATTTCTGTAAAATTGTGTGCGCCAAATATGCCCAATTCTAAGGTTGGTGCGGCATAGAATGCGCATATTTGTGACCACTCATTTTAGTAAATAGTTCAAAAATAAAATTGGTCGTTTTTTTACTTCAAACGCTCTTTTTTCTCTTTCGTTTTATTAATCACAAAGCAAACAGTGTTTCTTTTTTCGCTTTTTGGTTTTTAGGCATTCTTTAATAAAGAGTTATCATATTGCACCATTTTTCGAGGGTTTCCAGTATGCTCTTATAAAACAAAAATGCTAAATAAACTGGATGATAGCACAAAACTGCTGCAGAATAATAAAAAAACCTTTAACGCGGACAGTAATACGAAATTTTACCATTAATTAATGGAAGAATAAGACGAAAAGCTCTCGAAGGCCAAAAATCAAGGACGTGCCAGCTTATTCTACATAGAATTGGACTTTACAATTGAATCTACACCTAAGTCCATGTAAGTCTATCTGCTGCGACTTGTTAATTGTAACCTGATCTGTTAATTGTAACTGTAATTTCTTTGCATTAAAAAAATTTGACGTAAAGCATTGGTATCAGTTTGGCAACAGTTTATTCTTTCTTCAAATCTACAACTTTTCATAAGCTGAAGTGACGCACTACTTTTGCATTTCTGCTAGTTTTCAAGAACGACTTCAATAGAAAATTTGTCAAAAATAAATTTAATATCAGAAATCTTTTTTATATTTTTCTGATATGTGTATTTTAAGCGAAAACACCCAAAAATAGGATAGAAATAAAAAGTAAATAAAAACATATGCAATGGTTTCAATTAAAATCACTATCGTTGTTGAAAATAATAGTAATGACAATTAATTTTTAACATTATTAATAATTTAATGCTAATGCTCAATAAATTAGCCAATTTAATGAATTACTTCAATTTTTGGATTACATAATATTCTTGTTATTAAAAATCTTATGTCACAATTTCAAAAAGAATTTATTTAACATTGTCAAAATAAAGCATGTGAATGTCGTATATTCATTCGATATGACGGTAGAATAAAACCTTAAATGCAAATATAGGGGTTTTGTTTAAATTATTATGTTATATATAAATATAAAAAGGTTTTAAAATACAAAAGTATAAATATTTTAAAATACATATGTGTATAATAGATATAAACGTAATGAAACTATAATTCGGTGTTTAAATCTCCTAGTAATTTTTAATCATTAAAGTAAAAAATCGAAACCTAAACTTACAAATTACACTTAATCACTGATGTGTCAAACGATATTAAGTATAAAAAATAATCTACATAAAAAGTAAATAAAATTACGACCATATTCTTTCTTTTCACTTATTAATATTCAGCAACACTCGATTTTCTTGCAGGCAACACTTGATTTTCTTATATTGTGCAATATTCTGTTAATATAGGTATAGATTTAAGTAGTTCACTTATGTTATGCTGTTCCAAATGAGCAACTAATTTGTCGGAGGTGCGTAACAGATTTGTAAAATTCT
>OX451219.1:75125961-75255285 GCA_949628195.1 Phasia obesa
AGAATCATTACTAATGAACTCATTGAGACTAGTGCGATCGTATTCCATAGGTGGTATTTTATCAGCCAATTGCTCGGCAGGAGCATCACCTTTACGTGGTAACGCATAAGCAATTTTACTAAGATAAGCATGTTTAATAAGCCAAGCCATAAGACGTAAGGATTCTCCCGTCACACCAGCGTAATCGGAAGATTTACTCCAATGAACCAACTGTTCAATAAGGGTTTGATTTTTTAAAAGTTCAAGAGCAAGATTTTCTGTAAAATAACAACTAAAATATTTCTGATTGCATACAACAAATCACAATTTTTACCTTGACCATCTACTGTCATTCGTAGTGTACCGAGAAGTTTAAAAACAACTGGCGGTTGATGTATTTCCAACATTGGCAGTATAGTCTCCACAAGACCAGCTTGTATGACAGCACCTTTATTTGGTTTTGGTATCACAAGGTTGCGTAAAGTACTAAGCAGAGCATGTTGTAGACGCACATCATCTTTTACGCCATTATTTTTAGCCAACACTTCCAAAAGCTTGTTCATGGTCTTATTTTCAACCATATAAATGCAATGACTATCTGTACGTGCGAAATTACCCAACGCCAATACACCAGTAGTAAGGAGATCAACATCATCAGAATCCAGCCAATCTTCCATGTTTTTCAGCAAGGACGTAGAATATAAATAGTGCATTGATTCGTCTGGTAAAAGTTAATAAAAAATATTTAAAATACATCCATACTTATATACATATGTAGTATGTGATATGACTCAAACGGAAAATCAAAAAATAAAAAAAATCTGGAATTGAAACAGATATTTTTATGGATATATTACAAAGAATATATGTTCAAAGTATATTCGAATCGAAAAATAATTATTTTCGGTTTGGGTTGTTAAGTAATTTATACAGCTCTTCATCTCCATAAACCAAAGGCACATACTGAATTTGATTTTGATATGTCATATGACCTGTAGAGCGGTAATTTCAAAAAGCTCTATCTCCTATGAAATATAATATAAAAATTAAAATTTCTCATATCATATTTCTTTGATAAGTTTGTTCAAATAGAAAATTAATATCAATTGAAACTATCTAGATAAATTTACCTAGATACGAAGAGTGCTGATGTCGAACGTAGCTGTCTAGAAAATGCATTCCACGCTGCTGATGTCTAATTTTTTTTATAATTAAGAACTTAAGCCTAAATAATTAATTTATTCAGTTATTTTGTTAAGTTAGAGCTCTTTATCTTTTAAATGATTATTTATATTTCCTGCTGTTTGTTTCACACTTATGGATCCTAAAAAGCAAAATCATCAAATTGATTGTGAGTTACTGTTTATAGACACGTGGAATATAACTAAAGTTATTATGAATTTTTTTTTTGCAAAATTCTAAAATCAAGTTTTGTAAATTTATATGAAATGATAAGAAATTAATAAGAGATTTGTTCAATCCTGCGTTTAAGTCACAATATACATATCGCACCCTATATACAAAAGGGTCACAACTCAAAATTTTCCAAAACTGACTTTTTTCCATAAATTAATTACATATCTCTAACTACTTCAAAAATTTCTTATATATATATATATATATATATATATATATATATATATATATATATATATATATATATATATATATATATATATATATATATATATATATATATATATATATATATATATATATATATATATATATATATATATATATATATATATATATATATATATATATATATATATATATATATATATATATATATATATATATATATATATATATATTATCAGCCAAGGTATATTCATCTTACTAGGTAGTGTCGTCCGCCCAGTTGATTTAGTAGTAGTTCGACATGTCAAAAGTTGTATGTGTTCACAAATTTTATAGTGTAGAAGTGAGAAAGCAATAAAATACATACACGCCTTCTCAATTTTCTTATATGTTTTTTGACATTTCGAACTACAAAGCAACAACAAAATACCATGTTGTTCTTGTATTGTTGTATTTGTTGTAGGGACGCCATTACCTACTAAAATAAATATACCTTGTTATCAGCTGAAATACAAATCGAAGCAATAAAAATTTCGAATTTGGTTTTTTGATTGATGCGTATCATGCATGTCAACACTATACCTGTTCTCACTTATTTTTAAACTTTTATAATAAAAAAAAAAACAAGGCGTATCTATATAAGGTGGCATCGTCGCGACAACAAATGCAACAGTAAAAAATACCCACATGCATTTTGTTGTTGGTTAAATGTACGGTAGACGCAAAAATCACTAATTAAAATATCACATCCAGCAACCTTACCAATTCCTGGTAGTATTTGTAATTTTTTTCTTAATCTTGAAATATATTTGAAAATAATTTGTTTTCTCCAAGCTTACAAAAAATTAACGAATTTTTGACAGCTGCTTTGCACATAAAAAAGTAAAGAAAACATAATTAAATTCGCCGTAATGCCACCTAGTAAAATTAATTCGCCGTGATAAAAAATAGGAATTTTTTAATTGCTCAATTCATAAAGTTTTTTCTTTCTCTCGTAAGCAAGTAAATATGTTAGTTACATATGTCGATTTGCATTTCACCTAACGATGTAAAATGATAACTTACCACCAGTAAGTATTAAAACTATTAATTCACACGCCAATTTCATTAAGGCTCTTGCCTCACTTGTACTCGCCAATGTTTTGTATTTTTCCAGCAGCTGATAAATTGTTTCACAAAGGCCATCCTTTGCTAACAATAATTTAACATCATCATTCTCAGCCTGATAATGTAAAAGTTCAAGGCACATTTCTGCTAAGTCGGGATTTGTTGATGCGGCTAGTATACGCGACAGCTGTATGTTAAGGCTGGCATCGAAATTTAAATCTGGCACATTTTCTGTAAGTATACTCATTAGAGGCAGAGTGTTTAATAATAAATCCTCATTTTCTTCAACATTCTCCACTCCAATTGCTATAATATTTTGAATTTTCTGCATTATTTCTAATTCCATGGCACGTTTTGCCAAACCCTCGCCTCCAAGTAAATAATTTGATAAGAGGCCACCTCGTACTTTGATAAATTGCAATGCATTCGTTTTGTCCTTAACATCTGTGATGTCCAACAATTTTATAAGGACAACATCGCCTTTCAGATCGAGTATGATATCTCTAGCTTCGTCGTTTAAATAACAAATATTACCGAGAGCCCTACAGATTTGTATGGGTAATTCCATATTTTCTGTGTCATTACTAACATTGCGCATGCAATCAATAAAAACTTTTATAATTTCAAGTTTTGTAAACTTTTTACGTTGTACTTCGGACTTTGTTATTTCTGCTATACATTTGGCTGCCTCTTTGCGAACATTGACGTTATTCGATTGTGTCAAATTCAAAAAAAAATCGGCCAAATCATGTTTATCAAATAGTTTTGGATCTTTTGTCGCGGATATTTCAGTAAGAATTGTAGTTGTATTATCTGAAGTGTTGGTGGGGCTTACATTTGTAGCTCTTAGCTTTTCAATTAATTCATCCATTTCATCTGAAAATATTTTAATAAAAAGTATATGAAAACAAAAATTTTACTAATTTTCACAATATTCACATAATTTAAAAATTTCAGTTTTATAGCAGTCTTGTATTAAAGTAAAAGATGAAAAAACGTAAAAAATAAAAATAAAAGAACATAATTTTAGAGTGCAATAAGTTTTTATTTTTAAATTTTATTTAATAAAATGTGTCACAAAGAAAATGTAAACAAATTTGACATAAGAGGGTATACAACACATATAGAAGAAGATGCTCAACTGGGCTATCAGTTTACCTAGTATTCAATTCGCCTTGGTCTGCCTATTATAATATCGAACTTAAGCTTAAAATTCATTTGAAAAAAAGAACTGTATGCAAATGTAAACATATTTTTATTAAACTTCAAAACAATACATTTTTATTTTAAATTCATAACTCAAGATATTAAATATTATAATATATCTTGCAAAAGCTATCAAAACTTTTGTGTTTTGTCAAACAAATTTTCTTTTCTTTTCTTTTCTTTTTTTATTTTATTTTATTTTCTTTTCTTTTTCATTTGTCTTTGGGTTTTCGACAACTGTGGGTGTTTTTACACAAACAAAATTGCCTGTGGTTGTTATTGTTGCCACATTGCGATTACCTAGTATTCAATTCGCCTTGAGGTAGACGATTTAAAATGTAAATTTCAAATTCAAAAGGTCTGTATATAAGAGGTGTTTTTAAAGTATATTAAATATAAGCAGGACTTTCCAACTGCAAGTACTCTAAGGGCCGCCTTAAAAAATTGAGCTTGAAGGGCCGCATTATAAAATAATTTGTATGCAAATTTATCAGTGTGGTTTACATTATTATTTTAATTTATTCAAAAGATATTCATAAAAAAGAGGCTCCTCGACGAATTTTCAAAGGCCAGTAGTTGGTCGGAGAAAATGGACTTTCAGGTCAAGGGGAGTCAAGGTTGTCAACGGTGGCAACAGGAAAACTTTTGATTTCCTAAGTTCGGAAATTGACAAATGCGGCGATCTTCCGAAGGCAAAGCTGGAGGTAATATGTGACTCTGACATGCCATTGAGGCTGTTAGTTACGAATAGATCACACCTCCCGTAAAACCTATGGAGTTCAAGCTAAAGATAGAGGGAGAGATTTCTGGTTTGCAGTGAGCCAAGAGGCTCTACTACTCTGAGAACGGAGGCTCATAGGAAAACTCTTGTTTGATTTCTCAAGTCTAAGAAGTTTGCATAGACTTGAGGAATCAATATTGGTGTGGTCGAGAAATATAGGACACACACAAATTTGCAGTTTTAAGTTTCCGCGTTGAAAAGTGCTGTCGCACTTTTCTATATTGGTTGAAATATAGAAAATAATTCAGTGCTGATTGTTCGGAAAACATACCGCTAAGAACACCTGACGACGTAGAGCGGAGTCTTATTGATTTGGACCAAAACCTCAAATCAGCTGCCCAGCATGTAACAGTAACCCGACAACTAGCTAGATATAATCAATTTTATTCTGTAGATGTCGAAGGCTTGTTGCCTGAGAAAAGAAAAATTCGTAGGAATGGCAAACACAAAACCAAACTTAAAGAATGCACGAAACGGCTAAGAGACATGCTGGAATCTCGAAGAGTAGCATCCCTAAATAACTATCTGGAAAGCATAGACCCAACTCCTCTATCATATTATTCATTATGGCATTCGTGTAGAAACCTTAAAAGACCAGTTGTAAGTAAGCCTTCCTTACGAACTTCGTCTGGAGGCTGGACAACGAGTAATACCAAAAAAGGCAATCTATTTGAATTTAGTGATATAGAAAGGGCAATAACTGATTTAAACACCAACAAAGCGCCTGGCTTGGATAAAACCAGTAACAAGATGTTATTTGAGTTGCCTAGAATTAAAGCTAGAATTATTGTTTTTATTTTAATGCCATTTTACGTCTTGAGTACTTTCTTCCAGATTGGAAGGTTTCCTTAATAACTGTGATTCCTAAACCAGGAAAAGACCACACAAAAGTTGAATCATAAGCCTTGTCGAAGCTGTTTAATAGGATGTTAATCTAAGCTGAACCCCATTCTAAGCTATAAAGGATGTATTTCAAACCATCAATTCGACTTTAGGAAAAAACATAGTACAATCGAACAAACTCACAGGTTAGTTAATATTGTTAAGAAGACCTTTGGAGAAAAAATAAGGCTCTGCGTTTTTTATCGACGTTTTCCAAGCATTCGATAAAGTATGATACGCTGGCCTAATATATAAGTTAAAACTGAATTTGCCCGAAACTTATATGTATAAGCTATTATATATTTATTTAACCGATCGAAAATTCATTGTGAAAGAAGGAAATTTTTTAGGCTCAGCTGAGCCAATAGAAGCCGGAGACCCCCTGAGGAGTATATTAGGGCCCTTTTTATACTTGTGTATACTTCAGACATACCAACTAGCGAACGAGTCCACACTTCGACATTTGCTGAAGACACAGCTTTTTTAAGCATTCACAAAAGTCCCGAAGTAGCATCACGATATTTACAAGATCAGGTAATAAATTTGGAAAAATGGTTGAAAAATGGAGAATAAAGGTTAACCCATTAACGCCCAAAATGAATCTAATGCTATTTTCTTTATTTTATTGATATTTATTATTTCAATGTGGACTAAATTAAACATTTTTTATAAAATATTAGAAAATAAACATATAATTTCTTAGTTATAGAGCTGTACTCAGATGTGTACAATGGGCGTATTCAGGAACAAAATCGCTTAACGCATGTATTTTCTGACAAAGCTCAGAATACCAACCAACTCTACTATGACAAATGTCCAAAAATGTATTTCGTGATATAAAATTTACCACCAATGGTGCATCAAAATCTTCATCTAAACTCCAGTAAGCACGTTCGGTTAGTAATTCGTTGTATCCAGACAGTACCAAATACCTATCTCTTTAAATCGGGCCTGCTGAGTTCTAAGCCTTATATGTAATTTTGATCCGCGCAGCCTCGGTGTCGTGGAATGATTTCATTAGCAGCGAGATTATCCCTAAGCGGAATAGAAGACTAATTAGGTGGCACTATTACAACAACGTATTCCACAACGTAATTTTCACAGAATTTCCCTATCTCTGAATAATTATTTTGACTTGTGAAAATGCGCCTATTCGCCATTATGAAAACTTCGTGACACCTGACATGCCCATTGCACCTGTATGTGTACAGTACAAAGAAATGGGGCCTAGTATATGATCTATCACATAAATTAACACATTGGGTGTGTAAAACATAAGAATACAATATTATCATACTTTTTTAATAAAAATAATTCCAGATAATGTATTATTTGTACAAATAATAAAATCAAAGAGCTTATCTGAGTAATCTTGTTTTGACGCTGACTGACAACGTATACAATTTTTTCACTAGTTTTCACGCTGCCGTCAAAATTGGCTATTGCATAAATTACTAGAGTCGTCTATCGTCACTTTATGCAACTACTTTCCCAATAATAAACATTAAAATACATCAAATTGCACTTTCATTAGATGTTCACAAGCGGGAACAGAGGGCGTTAATGAGTTAATGAACAAAAATGTACTCACGTAACTTTCACTCTGCGTAGGGAATCTTGCCCCCCTTATTCGCATAAATAGCCAAACGATACTTCAGTTTCAGACGAGAAATATCTCGACATAGATTTTGACCGGCGCCTCACTTGGCAACGCCACATAGAATCAAAACTAACACAAATGAAGTTAAAAGCCGTACACCTAAACTGGCTTATCGGCAGAAATTCTACTCTCGCTTTAGATTGCAAACTTTTATTGTACAAGTCAATTCTAACCCATAACACCAGATTGGTGTTATGGGTTAGAATTATTGGTGTTATGGGTTAAAATTATTTTTATCTTTTCACATTTCGTATTTGAGGACCTCAGGTTCGACAGCCCTGATGTAGCGAAAAGTATCTATAAATATATACACAAATATATATTCATACAATTTTTCTCAAAAATTTAGTTGCTGGTGCAGATAGTAATCAAAATGGAATACAAAACACAAATTTTTAACATTTTTGTTTGTCTCTCAGTCTGTCGGTGTTCACATCACGTAAAAATTTTGTGTGATTTTAGTATATCGGTAGAATATAGAAAAATTTTATCAGGACGCATACGACGTGGCGGGCACTGCTAAAATTGAAAACTATTTTTTTTCTATATGCTTACGGAAGACTCCCTTTTAAGTTTGAAGTTTCGATTAGTGCCAGATTCCCGGGGAAATTTCTGCTTTCTGCGGTAAACGGGAATATAGCCGATGACATTCCCAAACCTTACTAAGGTTTAACGTTAATTAGATTTACAGTTCTCAATTTTATGTCTTAAATATACATATATGGGTAATTTGATGTTAAATCAACAAAAAGAAATATTTTTAAATTTACCACTCCCGATTTTATTGAAACTTTTTTTTATTTATATTGGTTGACTCCCTGAATCCAAATTGATTTTTTGTATGAATATTATTAAGCTTTCCTATTGATAGAAGAATAAAGGATATTAAAAAAGGAAAATATTGTTCGCCATTTTCATTTTTAATGCAAATGCCTAGAAACGGGCTTTACGCAGAACAACTGTTTAACAGATTATTAAACTTACTTGAGTCTATAGAACAATCAATTAGCAATGTGACACAGAAAAAAACGCTTTAAATTTGTTTGCAAAAGAATTTGAGTTTTTTGAAGCCAGATGCATTGAAATCTGATTCACCTTTATAATGCCATGTTAACTATTAATCCTACCTCAGTAAAAATCATTTTTACCCTTTTTGCAACAAAAATAAATACAATATTTTGTAAAAAAAAAATTATTAAATACTTTTTCAGTATACAGAAATTAAAACACCTGTGTGATTTTAGCTTGTTTTGTAGATCACACAATTTATATTTTTTTGTGATTAAAAATTTGTAAAACCAGGAGAAAAAATACTTAAAGTTGGAAGGGCCTGGAGCTTGATTGTTGTCTCGAATGGATTTAAAAACACAACATTTTGTAAGCTTAGCAAGCGTTGGCGTAATTTCTAAACTATTATTCAGCTGATAATTTAAAAGTTGGGAAAATTCGTAAAAAACTACAAAAAAGCATTAATTATGCAAAATAAGCATTCCATAAGATTTTTAAATTTCTACAAAAAATTAATACAAAAACTAAAAACAAAATTTTTTATTCAAGCAATTTATTATAAAACTGACTACAAAGATCTCTTAAAAATAAGCAAGTGATTTTAAAACACGTTAACTTAGCTAATCGATTAAAATCAACACGGTAACGCTGGTTGACAGCGGTTGTGTTTTTATATTCAAGGATAATCAAATTTAAATTTTATAATAAATCTGGATGAAATAAAAATATTTTTACGGGTTTTCGTTATTTCTAAACTTCATTATAAAGAAAACACTAAAACAAATAATTGAAAATAAATTAATTTTGAGATATATAAAATTGCCTCAGTGATGGCTGAGTGTAATAAGTGTAGACTCACAATAAGGGGTGAATGTGAAGGAGTATGTTTAAAAATATATCATGGTGCAGCTAAATGTTCTGATATTTTGAATAAACAGAATTTTATAAGATTTATTTGTAATAATTGTTTACAATATATCCATAATGTTGATAAAGTGTTGAGAGATATTCAAGATAGCGTTCACAAAAAAAAACAACAATTAAGGGAATATAAAAATGAATTTAAATCTTCGTTAAAACAGAATGAAAATGAAATGAAATAACTTTTGGAGGCAAATGAAATAAAAAATTAACAAAAAATAAAAAAATTGGACTATGCCATAAAGGATATTAAAAGTCTTAGGCCCATTATAACTTGTCTTTAGCTAAAATTAGGATTTTGTCGGAGCGATAAGTAGTTTTTCATTATAATAATGAGGATAATGCTCATTGCTATAACTTGTCCTTATAGTACGTAATAGTTAAAAGTGGTTTTTAGCTTACTTTTAATAACGAAATACTATTTATCGCTCCAACAAAATCCTAACTTTAGCTAGAGACAAGTTATAATAATAGGCCTTATTGGTATCTATACATATAATTAAATAGTAACTCACTTCCGTCTGTCTGTCTGCTTTTCGTTTAAGTTCGCATCACGTAAAAACTACAACAAAATTTTGTAAGGAGGTATCAAAGTATCCTAAAAACTACTGGATGGATTTCAACAAAATTTTGTAAGGAGGTATCAAAGTATCCTGATCCCAATATAGGATACTTTTTTCCCCAAAAAAATATTTTATTTCCAAGAGAAAGTGGAGAAAAAACTGTGTAAGTACACTTTCCGGTATAAAAGTACTGCTTAGTACAGCTGGCACCTTTAATTTTTGAAATTTGTATATTTTAAAACATAAATCGTTTTAACTATTTGGTACGGCAACTTTAATTTTTGATATTTATACACAGATGGCGCTAATATGAATTACTTACTGCCAAATAGCCAATTGAATAAAATTTGTATTTGTTTTAAATCGCGTATGTGTTGTATAATTTGGTTTTGTGAAATACATACTTAGGTAATTATGCGATTACATTATTTTTGTTATTTAACGTTAATTTTTAAAATTTGGTATGAATACTACGACTTGAGTTTAGCTATACAATTCTGTTATTGTTAGTTTCTTTAGTTTAGTTTCATTTTTCTCTTATAGGTGCTACTCTATATAAAAGTAATGTTCTTACAATAGGTGGAATACTTTGAAAGCAAATCGAGCAAAATATTATAAGGACGCCAACGATGTGGCGGGCACAGCTAGTAATAAATAATTTTGAAGGTAAGAACTACAAATTGTATAACATACAATAACTTAAAGATGTTTTTTTTTAAATATTTTTAGATATTTCGTATGGATTTCTGTTCGACGTATCTGGAAAATTTAATTTACGATATGTCTGATCGTTCTCTGATATATTTCGTGTAAACATGCCAGTGGCATTTTAATTCATATAAATATAGACATGTCTGGTAGATACATACGAAGGCACATTCATCAAGTATTCTCACTACGAAATGGAAATATTAAGGCGAAAAAATATAAGTTAATTGTCAAATCCATATAAAAAATTTATAATTTTCGCCTGAATATTTCCCCTCCGTAGTAAGGCTAATGATTAATTTGCCTTGATACATACATATCTAAATGATTTCATACAGATATAATTTGTTTTGGGTTTTTTAATAAATAAAATTTTACAAAAGGATTGATTGTGCTTTAGAAGACTATAAAGAATATTCGTTTGTGTGGAACCTGCTTTGAAGCTTTCAACGTAAAAGATAATACAAATTTAAGCCGGGAAATATAGAACATGTCAAAAAGGCTCAACCTGGTTTTACATTCTATACATTACAATTTTACTTACTTTATATATTACATGGTATAATGACATCAAATCAACAGTGGTATAATGACATCAAACTTTCAACAGTGAAGTACATCAGACATTCTTTTAGATGTCTTTCAGAAAATGATACGAATTCTGTTAGATTTTTGTCAGAAATATCGGCAAGAAACTCAGAATTTACCACCACATGTCTGTCAGATTTCGTGTCAACGACTTCATTTATTTTTGGGACAGAACTCTGACAGTCTACAAAACCCCTGACTGAAGTTTAAAATTTAATAAAAATTAAAGTCTGTACAACAGTCGTATGTTGCATGAACTCATATAATCTAAATTAATAACAAAGAAGAATTTCATTTCATTATTTTGCTTGACTTTACTGTTGAACAGGTATGGAATGGTAAACTAGTACACTGAAATAGTTTTTATTTTTATATAAAAAAGGCATTATTGTTTGGAACTGTTTTTTAGTTGCAACCTAAAATAAGTACAATAACCGGAAATAGCACAAAACCCAAATATGTCTGTATATATTTATATAAAGTTTAAAGTGCATACAAATATACGAGAAATCTTTTATTTATGATTATCTTTAGAAAACTAAATATTTAGCATAGTTAATACCTACAAGTGTTTACTTTTTATATTCTACAACTTTGTGTTTGATTTTTATATTCTTTTTTATATTCAGCTAATGTAAACAAAATCATCAAGAGTAAACAAACTCATCAAGAGTTTGTTTACAGACCATTTCATACAAATGGTGTGTCCTTTACAGATTTTTTTATAATTATAGCTAACGTATTCATTAAAAATGAATATAGCAAAAAAGTTGTTCCTTTTTTAATATTATTTATTCCTCTATCAATAGCAAACCATAATAATATTCATACAAAAAATCACGGCTCTATAAATTTATTAAAAGGTAAGGCATAGTAAAATGTGTTCATTTTATTTCCTTTATCATAAAGCCAAATAAAATAACTAATGTACTTATGTATACGACTTAACAGCTGTGATTTTAAAAAATCCTATAAAATAGTTACTCGTCCGTGAAGTGGAACTTCTATTGATTATGAGTTTAGCAACAAAACGAAGTAATAATTTATTCCATTGAATGTTATTTGATAGAATCCTCGGTGAAAGTAACAGGCTTCGCGGAGAAAGTGTTTCGTATTTGTAATTATACACTTCATGAGCAAACAAAAAAACAAATATCTTAAGGCGCTTATTATAATATTTCATTGAATTCATTACTGTTTAGTGTACACGAGTAACAAAGAGTGGACAATAATAAACAGCGAAGACCATGGAGCTAAATGCGATGAGCTTGCAAAATTTCCATAAGCAAGTGTGAATAAGTATGAGTAAATGTTGGACATGATAGCGATGAACTTGGGCAGTTCAAGCAGAACCCAGAATTTTTTATCAACATTGCTTACGTTCATTTTAAAGTCTCCATTTCTTAAAAAATACAAAACCGACTAGTGCAAGCATCTAGGCCTCATCCAAAAGTTCTACAAAACTACTAAACAGAACACACAGAGCGTTTCGAGCATGAAACGAGTAAACACGACACTCGCTAGTAAAGAAATTTGGCTTACTCGGCCAGCTCATCGCGTTTATGATACGAACAAAGGGCCGCTCAATAATAGTATGTTATGAGAAGGCATGTGCTCCGTAAGCTAGTTTCTGTTCGAGTATACCCAATATCTCATGGGCTTATGAGCATTCCGATGAGATAAGCATGCTCATACAACTGTTCATTATAAAAATTTTAAAATCATTTGAGCCATACCATAAACATGTCATGAAATGATGAGAAGTATCAACTTAGCTTTATTTTATTCTTATTAAGTTAATTTTTCTTTATCTCTTCATAACAAAGAACTTAAGCCTAAATAATTAATTAATTCATTTAAAAAATAGTTCAAAATAAAATTAAAATTCATACAATTTATGAACAGTTATACAGCTCTTTCAGCAGTCGTCAGTTTGCTTTTGATAAGTTCTGAAGCAGAAACAGCCTGTTTGTTTTTGTAAGTCGAAAATAGTTACAGCCAGAGTAGGTATTTCTATCTTCTTTCATTTTCCATATTCATGAAGATGTTGATTTCCTTTTTGTTTTCTTCACTGTCCACGAAAGAAATTTTGTATTGCGTTTGTTTATTCACGGCACACAAATAAGTTTCACACACACATTTTTCATATTCATGGATGTTTGCTTTTCAAACTGTTCACATCTCTTTGTCCATGAAGTAATTTTTGTTTAGCTTCTTTATTTTTCGTCGTCAATGAAAGAAGCAAAAATTTGTTTCAAAAATTGAACACCGCCATTCGTAATGAAATATTCATGACGCATAATTCTTTCGTTTGTACGAAGTGTGAAACGAATATGAAAGAAAATAAAAAAATGCGTCGTTTATTTCAAAGAATATATTTTAAACCAATAGTAAATGTTTTATTGAAAAGGGTCGTAATAGAACTAGTATTGCAGAGTGATTCAAATTTAATAAAAATTATTATATTTTATTTTTTAATGTTTTAATTCAAGTCCATTCTTCAATTTCCTATTTTCTTAACTGATATAAAGAATTTCAGCCCTTTTTCATCTTATTCTCAGATTCATGTTTCTTATATTTTGAATATTTTTCTGATATACCTTTCGACTTTTTTAAATGAGAGCTAGAACTTGTGAATGTCATATTTAGTGTTCAGCTTTTGCGCATCTTTTTCGAATATTTCGAAGTATGTAGATAAAATAACATTCACGTTATGAATTTGTAAAATTATAGAAAATATTTAGAGATGCACTGAAAAAATAAAATTTGCAGGATTCTTAACGAAGTAGCTTAAAAAACAAACAAAAATTGCCTACACAACAGAAAAATTACAAAAAAAATGCAAAAAATCAAAGAATCTTAATAAAATTTCCGAATTTTTAACACAAAATAGTTGTAGAAAATGCTCTTGAAGAAACATAAAACGGTTGGAAGAGTTACATCTTGTTATTAATTTTTTAAATTGCTGTTTTTATTTCAGTCGTTATGAAAATCTCCAACGACAATTTTTGTCGTATTTTAAAGGCAAGTAGATTTACAACTTGAGTCGTATTTTTTGGCGTTATCTACTCAAACAATACGCTTTTTTCAAAAAGCCTAGTTTTTTTATACGACAACGCCTTACACAATAAGGCCGAATAAGGCGGTATAATAACTTAAGATATATTCAATTATGATCTCCGAAATCTCTCAAAATGCATCACAGCATTTCATTTTAATCGTTTTGAATCCAATAGATTTTCATCATTAAACAATCGCTATACAGTGCACAGGTTTCTTTGTACCTTTTATATCATGTGGTTAATTTACGAGCACTAGAGAAATTTCGTCTAATATGGTGTTAACAGGTTGCAATAAAGTTGTGTTCTATGTTATTTATGTTATTTTAATAATATTCCACCACAAAATGGAATCATTAATTATATTGCTAAAACCACTAAAAATGAAATCAAATAACATTCAAATGTGTATTTTTATTTATTTGTTAAATTAGAATTTATTTATTCAACATACTGTAACATTTATTAAGTTAATCCATTAATTTTATATATTTATTGTAATAAAGAACATTAATAAAATCAAATTAGGGGAATTGCAGCCATCTAATTCGTCTAAGTGAGTACATATGTATATGGATATACATTTGCTATTTTAAAATAAACCCTAAAAAATCGTCGTTTAATACAATGAGTAACGTGTAATGCCAATTTTCGATAGGTTATCACAAGATGGCATTTTTAAACCTTGAGCCTGAGCAAATTGTGCCCGACTACCAAAACTCCGAGCACGTGCCATCATTGCCTCACCTGCAAGTGTATAAAAAATCACATTTCAACTGTTGCAAAATCAATTACCAGTAACACTTACGATAACTGCGTTCACGAAAGCAATGTTGCTTCATAGTATAGATATAATCTTCTTCAACTGAATTTTCCAAACGTGACAATGGAGCCTGATAATCATTATCGAAATTCTCTTTAACATAATAAGGAACAGATAAGTGTTTTGTTTGACGACGCATATTATATTTGCTAAAAAGATAAAATGTGTTCAACATCATGGGAATATAGGAAACTGTCACTGTATGCAGTACATATTTTCAATTGCCAGTTTCCAAACAATAATACTGTAGGTATAATAATTTATATTTTGGGAATTAATACAGTATATTGACGGCATGAAAATATCTAACTTAGAGTATATAATTCTTTTTTATAAATACAACTTTAACTTCGACTTACCTTGAATGTGACAAACTATACAAGGGATCCGAAGAAAATAGAGACATAAACATTGACATCAATATCATCACAAGTAGTAAACCAAAAGCTAAACTTGGTTGTTGGCCCTGTTCTTGGGGTTGACGTTGATTGGCAGACTGATATGGGCGGCGACGATAGTGTCCCTGAGTCGAGGAATAATTACCAAAAAACATATGAAAGAGTTCTTCAGCCGTAAATTCTTCGCTACTACTGTATGAAGCTTCCGCTGAGCTGTTGTAATGATGTTGATGACTATGACTGTAGTACTGTGGATGAGAAGAATTGCTCTTGTAGACATATGACGAATTGTCATTCGCTGTAATGAAATCTGCACCAGATAAATCATATTCTTTGCGTTTTTTTGCATCTGTCAACACAGACACTGCTTTGCCCAGTGTTTTAAATGCTTCTACGGCCCCAGGTGCACGATTTTTATCTGGATGCAAATGCAAAGCTAATTTTTTGTAAGCTTTCTTAATTTCACTATCTGAAGCATCGCGGGAGACTGACATAACTTGATAATAATTTTTACTATTGTTAATTTTCTTTACCAAGCTTAATTGCTCATTACTATAGTCCATTTGAGAGTTGAAATCATGGGATGTATTATTAGACTCTGGTTTAAAATTTTTACGCTGACGTATGAATGTTGGCTTTGAGTTAATAGTTGTGTTTGGCTCACTTGTTTTAAAAGAATTTGTTTGTAATTTTAAAATTAACTCCCGCAATTCTCCTGCCCGCGCACTACCATACAATCCTTTAGCCTTATCCAACATCTTGATGGCTTCATCATAGTTTCCATTGTTCATTTCTATCAAGGCCTTATCAATAATCTGTTGCACTTTTTCTTCATCGTCATCATCGTTATTGCAGTTTTTGTTGAGATTATTATAGTTTGTATCTTGAGTGGAGCCACAATTTATTTCCGAAGACATTCCGTTAGAAGCAGCTTGTTTCATTGAAGAATAACACAAATATTTTTGTTTTATCTTTTTTTATTTTTTTTTTTTTAAATATTGTACAAATAATGATTATGAACAAAATGTATTTTATAGTATTTTTAGATTTGACTTAAACTTTACAATTATCGCAACAAGAACATCTAAAATGCATTATTTCTTTACGGTAATATTTTTTTTGACATAAAGATCAACACATTTTAATTTTAACTAAACTTAATCTCAATTTTGATTACTAAATATAAAAAATATACTTTTAATAGAATTTGTTTACTTTTTTAAATGTCAGATAAAAATAAAAAAATGATATACATAAGGATCTAAGTACATATCGTCACCTAAAATACAGGAGTTCATAACAGCATAAAATTTTTATTGATGATTATAATGTAAAAACAATTTTCTTTCAATTGGTATCATATACAGACTCCCACTTCCAAAACCAGCATACGTTTAAACTCTACTGTTACTGATTTAAAACATATTTTTTCTGGATTAAAAATTAATGTTTTATGCCAAGGTATATTTATCTTACTAGATAGTGTCGTCCGCCCAGCTGATTTAGTAGTTCGACATGTCAAAAGTTGTATGTGTTCAGAAATTTTATAGTGTAGAAGTGAAAAGGCAATAAAACACATACAGGCCTTCTCAATTTTCTCCTATGTTTTTTGACATTTCGAACTACAAAGCAACAACAAAATGCCATGTTGTTCTTGCATTGTTGTATTTGTTGTAGGGACGCCACTACCTAGTAAAATAAATATACTTTGGTTTTATGCCGTAGGATAAGGGCATATATCCGTTTTCTAGCACTTAAAATGCAACTTATTATTTATTAATGAGGTTTAAAGTATAAATTTTAATATGTGTGTGAAGATAAATATGTCGAGTTAAATGTTTTTTCAAAAATATGGCATGGGACAAAAAAGTTTTCTTATTCATTTAGTACATATTCCGCATAGATTTTCGGAATTTTTTAAGAAATATGTTTGCTGATTCCAAAGAAAATCAAACCTGATGGAAACGGAAAAAAATATATCATACTAACAAACTATGGTTACAATTTGTACAAATAAATTTAATATTTTGAAAATGTGACTTAGTGAAAATTTCTAGTATATGAGTTCTCTGAGACAAATAGACATTGGGTCCAAACCATTCCATCTCAGAGAATCAAACCTGGTGGAAAAAGAGGAGAATAGCTAATACTAACTAACAATGTTCGCACTTCATCCAAATTAAATTTGAGAAAATCGCATGCTATATTTTTTCAAAAACGTTTTTAACTCGATTTTTATGTCTTTATATTCACACACATTCATATAAAAAATATACAGTTAATCATGATAGAAAAGTATTCAGAGTTTCATTAGAACTTGGGGCTTACAATTTACAGTTAACCACAGAATACATTTTAATTGATATTATTTCATATAGAATTGATATTATTTCATATAGAAAAACAAGTAAAAGCAAATATGGTGCAAATTGTCATCTTTAAAGATAACAAAAATGTCTTAAACATGTCTATAATAAAGCCTTCTTGATGATAAACTAAAGGAAAAAAGCGGAAAATTCAAGGACCTTATTTTTTGTTTTTTACAACATGAACGTTATAAAATTTAATCATACAAAAAACTCTCCAATACTTTAATGTACTTCCAGGACTGTGTAAGCAAAAAATAACATAAAAAGCAATACATCATCACTTGAAAACATGTTCTATGGTGAAGTAAATTTTCAAAACAAAAAGTAATTGTGAAGTAGAGTAATAATTTACTAAAAATTTGAAAATGCGAATGATTCATCCCAATTTACTACATAATCGTAATTCCAGAATAAACCGAAATTAAAAAAATCAGGAGTGGCCTACACTCAACCTTACCCAATACCCAATGGAAACAATTTTTTTTATGGATATATTTCATAAAGAATATAAGTTCAAAGTATATTCGAATCAAAAAATTAATTATTTTCGGTTTGGGGGTTTAAGTAAACTACCCCTTGCCCCTACTGCCCAAATTTATTTATACAGATCTTCATCTCCATAAACCAGGCACATACAAAATTTCATTTTGATATGTTGTACAGCGTTTACAACATTTGGGAGTAAGTAAACTACCCCTTCTCCCTTCCCGATGATGCCCAACATTTACACAACTCTTCATCTCCATATACCAATATAAATTAGGTTTTAATATGTCATACGGTATGACAAGTAGCGCGTTCACAAAATTTGGGGGTAAGGAAACTACCCCTTGCCCCCTCCCGATTATGCCCAAAACCTATATAGCTCTTTATCTCCATACACCAATGACACATACTAAATTTCATTTTGATATGTCAAACGTTATGACCTGTACAAACTCCACAAAAATAGTGGCATACACACCCACCCACAGACATCATCGCGAAAATAGCCAAAATGGATTTAGGAGACGAATAAATCCGTCGAAATCCCGACCTCGATTTTTTTCATGATTACTATACTTTTCCTTATACTACGTATGGTAAAGTAAAAATTAAAAATTACCAAAAAAATAAAAATTTTATTTGGTAGTTTCTCAATTTATTATTTGTTTTTATTTTATATACATAAGAGTACTGGCTTAGTTGTTTACATTATTAAGCTCCTTTGCTGCTTTAACGCTTGGCATTATGATAAGTTTATTTTACAACCACCTTCACTTCAGCATCATCACCGGCAAGGCAAGAATATTTCAAGATACGAAACTTTTTACCAGCTTCTTGTGTTTTTAATGTTTAGGAGTAAATAAAACGCAATGGAAAATATGGTCGAATAAAATAATATATTTTAAAATAGGAATAGAAGAATTAAAACAGTTTGAAATAACAGTAGAAGAGAATTAATGGCATATTTACAATTTAAAACCACAAGCAGCAAAAGCGGCAGAAATAGCAATGACTTCAACTTATGTAACATATTAAATCTCTCCCTTTCATACAAATTTTATACGGCATACTATTAAAACGAATGAGGGTATACTCTTGGATACCATCAGACAAGTAAAAAATGTGATTCAGTTACTATTTAGACGAGTGTTTAAAATGTTTGTCACATTTAGAATTTCTTGTCATAATACAGACGCATGTTTAAAGCATTTGAAGGGTCGAAGTTCTTCGTTCATTTTTTTCTATGTTGTTTTTCCCTTTTTTTCTTGAAAAATATATCGTCAGCTAAAATGCAAAAATGCGTAACTACTATAATTTTACAGAAGAAACAAAAAAACTTCGTAAAATGAAAACTATAAACATTTTCAACGAAGTATTTTTTTAAACCAAAATATTTTTTTAAAATTAGTTGAAGAGTTATTTTAGATAAGCGTTTTTGATTTCTGACGCATCTACAACAAATAAGTTTAAACATATTGTTGAAGTATTTTATAAAATGTATATTTTCATTTTAATAACTGATTATAAAAAAAATCAGTTTTTGATAAATAGCGTAGACAGACAGACGACAGAGTTATAATGTACATACATTAAAAGCCGAAATTACTTTTTCTGAAACTGCTCCACAATTTAATTTTTTAAATACCTGGTATTAAATTGATTGGATTTGTTCCGCAAGTTAATAAAATACTGTTGTCATACCTTTCGGTGAAGACCGTCGTCAATGGCTGTTGCTATTTTAAACGCGGCTTGAAAATTATGTCTTTACATCGAAAGCGCTCGCCAAACGTACCAAAACAACAGCCAGTGACGACGGTTTTCACCGAAAGGTATGACAACAGTGTTTTAAATATCTGATTGATTGTCGACTGTGTTGCCATATTGAAATAGTTAAATTCAGTATAAATTCACAAGTTAATTTGAATTAAGACTGATAATACAAATTAACGATAATTCACAAGTTAACTTAAATTAAGATTATTAAAGCAGGTTAACTCTGTCGTCTGTCTACGCTATAAAGGTTTTTCATATTTAATTTGAGTTTATTCTGTTACATGTATGTATATTTTTATAATTTTTTTTAATATGAATGCATTTGAAAATTATTTTTGAAATTGAATATTGTCATAAAAATAATTACAGTCTGGAGACTTCTGGAGATCTTGTAGATGTTGCCATTTTTTAAATGACTTTTCTGGCAAACTGACAGTATTTGTTAAACATTGTGTAACATAGTTGTTCCATGAAACAGGACTCGCAAGTTTGCCCAATTGCATAAATGGCAATTTTAAGCATTATCATGAAGACCTTTAATATACATATGTTAAAAATTCCAAGAATTACTGAAATTACGAGCAAGTATGTTTCGACTAAAGTACAAATATACATACATACATATGTTTATAAAGTACATATATATTCATACAGTGTTACCGGACTACTATACGGGGTTTGTTCAAAAGCAAAGGTGAATTTAGAATTTTGCGGGTTGTGTACATTCGATTATCGAATTTTTTTATGTTGGTATACATGTGCTAGTTATATGATGGAATTATCAGTCAATTTGTGTTAGGATACCATATAGCAATCAACTTGACTACAATACAACTTGAAAATAAGTTTCTAAATAATAGTGTGTTTTAAGCTTTTCTTAATTTTGCTTGTAATAATAATGTAAATTGACAAGCATTTTTTAACAATGATTGATAAATTATTATTATACACAAAATATTCATATCTATATCAAGTACATTTATTAGCTCAGCTGATATTTTTTTATTTCTTTAGTTTTGATTCTACGTGTCAAAATTTATTTTATTATTTATTTAAAAAGTAAATTCAAAGAAAATTTAAAATAAAATTTCGAATATTTTTTTTTTTCACTTTCTTTTGTTTTATCAGGAATGATAAACAAATTTTGAAATTTTGCTTTTCAAGGTTAAGTTGCATCAAAAGCACTTTTTATGATTTCTTCTTTTAATTCAGATAGATCTGAACATAAACAGATCATTGTGTTATAATTTTGTTTTATTATTCAGCAGAATTGATTTAAAGGCCTGTTTCACAATGGCGACAATTATATTCAAAACAAAAACAAATTCAAAAATTTTGTTTTTGTATTGAATGCACTTGTACGAAAGATCGAATTCTTTCGACATTGTGAAACTGCCAGTAAGTTTTTTATTACAAAAAAGTACAATTGTACCAACTTTGCCCCCAATGAGTTGTAGTAGTTGCTTTTTGACATCAAGGCGAATTCGAGAGCTGAGCTGACTATTTTTTGTCTCCATCGTAGTTTCAAATTGTAGTAACATTTTTTGTTTTGACAGCCTAAAATGATTTATACAAAAACAAAATGTACGTATTTTTATTACAGAGTTGTACTTTTTTTCGCCTCGAGTCTACCTTGTTTATTGTGCCATGTTTGACATAAAGAAATATTTTTACACAAACAAAATGCCTATTGTTGTTCAAATGTTGTACTTGTTGTAGACTTGCATATACTTGATATAAATATGCTTTGGTTGTACTTCTTGTAGACTTGCATGTACTTGATATACATAAATATGTATACTTTGATTATACACAAATGTTTCTAAACAATTCGTTTTGTTTCTTCTGTTGACAGAATTATTTTTCTGAAAATCTTTGTAAATTTGTTTGTTTATTTATTTATGTATGTACATATGTATGTTGTATTTAAAAATAAATTTACAAAATACAGAAATGGATGTGCGGACTTTACCATAAATGATTAGTTTAAATTTAATTGGCGGATCTAAGAATACTACTTATTGCAGAGTTATTGCTATTGAAGTAAAGGATCTCTTGCAATCTTTAAAAATGTGGTTAATAGTGAGTATCTATAAGCGAGCGACGAATTCTCTCCTAGGCAGGGTTGTCAGATATGGCGATTTCTCGCCAAACAAGCGATTTTCTATCTTATTTGGCGATCAAATTTTGGATTTGGCGACATGGCGACTTTATGGCGATTTATAAAAAATATTTGGCGATATTGTTGGCGATTTTTCAGTGACTTTTGGTCATCATTAGAAACTGAATTAATGAATATGAAAATGGATAACAAATTAATTGAACTTGTTTTTATTATATTTAAATATGATTTTACTTCTGGATACCGGAAACTTTTGGAACATAAATTTACTTAAAGTTCACAATATTTCATATTTTAAAATGTTTTTCATATCTAAAGATGATTTTATTCTTGAAACTGGAAACTTTATTTAAAGTTTACAAACATCTTTCGATTTTAAAATGTTGCAAATTTTTATCACAAACAAAATTTTTTAGAAATTCTAACATACTTTTGGATACTTATCAACCATAATAGAAAACATTAACTTTTGTTTTAGAAAGATTATAAAATATATGATATTCTATCTAATTATGTACAGCTACATTAGTTTTGTATTTGATGTGGTGGTAATTCCAATGAATTTTTTATACTTATTTTTTACATACAAAGGAAGTTTTGAAGTAAGGATTAAGTTCGTTTTATTCTCTCCAAGTTGAAAGAATATTTTTTTTTACAAATTAGGTGATTAATTTTAAAGAAAAATTATATTTTTTAATTTATATGCTAGTAATTACTAGATAGAATGATCGATTTCAATAATGAATTCCACCAAAACTCGATTGCGAAACATATGCTATAAATTGAAATATGGCATGAGGCACAGATCTGTTGATCTTTTGAAATCTTTTGAAGGGAAACATTTAGTTTGGTAGCAAATAACGGGTGGGGAAGAGAAAATCGTTTTTGTGTTCGGTACTCGGCGATACGCTTTGTTATCATTTTCTATGTTTACATTTTTGTTGTTTTAGTTGAATATTGTTGTTTTGTTTTTGTTGTTTTAGTTGAATGTTAGCGAATGAAAAACCAAAAGAGAATTCCAAATGTTTCCCTTCCAAATGTTTCCACGTATAAACGGCGACTTGAATAAATTTTATTCCTATAAAACATATTCTAAAACAAAACCTTAAGGATGGGTACGTTCAGATCAGGGATGGTAAATTAATTTTTCAAATTGTACCAACCAGCTTTTTAAACTGTACTTTTCGAACAGAAATTGTTATATATAAATTTTCCTTGGTTTGGTAGTTTGGTTGGTTTGTTCCAGTTTTTATGCGTTTTTGGTAGAAAAAATTGTTCGTCATTTTAATTATTTTTATTATTTTCCAAAAAAAGTGCTTAAAAACTTCTATACAATTTACTAAAACAATTGAAAAAATATATAAGTATAAGTTTAAGTACTTTATGAATGAAGGAAAACTTAATATAAATTAACTTAATAATTATTAAAGCAATACAAACGGATTTGTGTAGTTGACAAAATAAAGGATACAATTAATTTATGATAAAAATTTTTGGTAGATTTTTTAAAGTTTTGCTAGGTTTTGGTAGATTCTAGGGATGACTTTGGTAGGAAAATATTTTTCTTTGTGACAACGCTGTCTACTACTATACCTTTCCAAAGGAAATAACACAGTTAATATAGGCATTAACTGCCTGAGTGTTACTTCTCTTAAAAAAAAAAGCTTTTTATAACATTTTTCTGAAGTCATTTGGTATGTTGTGTGTTTTTCGATTTTTGACTTTTGAAAAAATGGATCAAAGAATATGTATTAAAATTTGCGTTAAAAATGGAATAAAGTGCTCCAAGGCACTTGAAATTTTGACTGTGGCATTAGGCGAGTCCACTTTTTTTTAAAAAAGGGCTTATAAGTAGTACAAGCGCTTTACATAAGGCCGAGATGATGTTGATAACAATGGGCGCCCTGGAGTTGCAACCACGTCAACAAGTGAAGAAAATATTGAAACAGTGAAAAAAAAAATTGTTTCAGAAAATCGTCGATTCATTATTATTCACCAAAAAGAAGAACTTCTGCATCATTCGTTTGGTCATGGTACATCAAATAATAAATTAAAAATTAATTTGAAGTAAAATTCATAACTTTACTTAATTATAAATAAAAGCGTAACGCGTTCATCGATTTTCATGATTTATGTCTGATTTTGTTCATAGGTTATGCGACTTTACGTGAAAGTAATAGGACTTGACACTTTTTTACCGTTTTGGATTTTTTATAAATTAAAAAAAAAATTATTTTTTAGTAAAAAAAATATTTTTTTTTCTTCATACATTTACTTATAACTGCGAAACTGTTGCTTATGTAAAAAAGTGCCAAGTATTATTACTTTCACGTTATTTTCTTCAACAACACTCATATTTATGCCCTTTATTTGCTTCAAAATAGAAAAGAAATGCTCTTTATGATAGTCACTTGGGTCTCAAAGGGATATTAGTCATACAAAGAAATTGAATTAATTAATTTGATATTATTTTTGAAATGGAAATGGTATTCTACAATCATAGTCGAAAAAACATGCATTGATAAATCGGCCATACAATTTTCAAAGAAATCCATTTCATTACATTTTGTTAGAAAAAATGCGTAATTACGTAATTTTGCATTTATCAAAAAACACACTTGTAGTTACGTAACTTTGTTTTTTGTGAATTTTCGATCGCAGAAGTGTAAAATTTTGTGAAGAATTTTTAAATTTTTTTTTACGCCTTGTTGACATTTTAGCTAACGATATGTTCTTTATTTTCTGCTATTTTGTTATCCAAACAAATGTGGATGTACGTTATGGTTATTGTTTTTATTTTTATGAGATGTAATATCTTCAACACCTAACCATAGCAACATTACACACTACCATAACACCCTGTTATCAGAATCCCCACCACCAACATTCTCTTTATGTTTGTTGCTTAACTTTAATTGGTCCATTGTGTATGTTTTCTAACTGTTCAGGCAATTATTATTGTATGAGGATAGATTTTCGGTTAGCAACATTTTTTTTACCTACAAGATATTTATTTTAATACGGAAAAACTGTACTCTGATATGTGCTGCAGATTTTTGCTTAATACATTTAGCAAACAGCTTTTCCAATTTTTTATTATTATAGGTTTTCAAACGCCTGTGTTGATTTTAACTCAATCAAATCGTGTGCTTCTTGTTGGCTCTTTGATTTTAATCATCGAAGGCTTGATAATAATCATATCAGATATTTGTTTGCTCCGATCAACAACGATTATTTTGAACAAGAATAATCACAAAAAGCAAAGTTCAAGATGTAAGGCGGTGTAAAAGAGGGTCAGGTCAAAGTTTGCGAAAATTGTTTAGGCACATTTCTGTTGTTGTGTGTTGATTTTATCCTATGCTGGGTTTTATGTGTGTGAAGTTAGCTCCGTCAGTTAGCTTCGTTTTTAACAACCCTGTGTTAGTTAACTCATTCGTACAAAATATGGTAAAAAGTAATTAAAAGCAGCTATTATATTAACATTTAATATTAAATATTAAAAAATGGCCAAAATCCGAAAGGTGCAGCTTAGCGGATTATAGGGGTTGAAAGCTATGACATTACAGATTTCAGAACTGTATTGGTTATATTCAGAATTTGTATAGGTTTTGAGTAATAGAATTTAGAAAAAAGTGAAAATATGCATTTTCCCATATGGACATTTATTAAATATCAAGAAAATGGTCAAAAACGGAAAGGTGCGGCTTAGTGGACTATAGGGGTTGAGAGTTATGACATCAAAGATTTCAGAACTGTATTGGTTAGTAACTTCCCTAAATAATGATATTTCGAGAAGCACGCTTGGAATGTCAAATTATAAAAGAAAACGATCAGATAACATCGAAGTAGATATGTGTGTGAAGATAAATACGTATTTAACTAGCGGAGACAAAAACCATTTTTTTTTTTTTTTATTGAATAAATATAGCATGCGATAAAAAAGTTTTCCCATACATTTAGTACGTATTCTGCACAGATTTTCGGCCTTTTTTAAGAAAAACTGTTACTGTTTCCAAACCCTTTCATCTCAGGGAATCAAACCGGTACGAATAAAAAGATAATAGATCATACTAACAAACTGTTTGTGAACATTTTTATAACATTTTGAAAATGTGACTTAGTGAAAATTTCTGGTATATGAGTTCTCTGACGAAAATAGCCACTGTGTCCAAAACCTTCCATCTCAGGGAATCAAACCGGTATGAATAGGAAGATAATAGATCATACTAACAAACTGTGTTCACCCTTTTTTCCAAAAGTATTTGTGAACATTTTTACAACATTTTGAAAATGTGACTTAGTGAAAATCTCTAGTATATGAGTTCTCTGACGGAAATAGCTACTGTGTCCAAACCCTTCCCCAAAGGCAAATTTAAAGGAAATACAATGTTGGCGATTTCAAAATTGAAGTCATATTTCTCGAAATTGTAATAGACCTTTTATATGTGTTAAGTGTGAGGAAAGTCATGCTCCAGGAGAGTGCAAATTTGTGCCTTCTCAGGAAAATTTACCTTTTTGTGTTAATTGTAATAAACGCGGTTATCCTGCTAATTTTAGAGATTGTTTAGAATTTAAAAATTATATTAAAATAATGGAAAATATAAAAACTTCAGCTAGGGAAAATAGAAGTAGGGGTTTGAATAACGTTACTAGTGCCATACATTAATTTAACTTAATTCAAAACAACAAATCATTTGTTAGTTTATTACAAAATATTGCTCCTGTGAAATCAGATACTCGGAAAAAGATGCCTGTTGTTATTCAAGAGTTCTTGAAAATTGCACAGTCATTATGTCAACCGCAGCCTTTGAAATTGGAAGGCAAAATTGAACAATTTAAAGATTATAATTCTATGCCAAGAGTTGAAGCTAAAAAACATTGTAGGATTATTATGGCATATGGTCCGTAATTGTTTAAATTTAATAACTTTTAATGTAAGAACCCTCTTTGAGGTGAATCCTTGATTAGATCTGTTACATAAGTTAAAATACAATGGTATTGATGTTGCATTCATTCAGGAATCCCATTTAAGAGAAAATCAAAATTTTAGTTTAGAGGGATACTTGTTTTTTAAGGACAATAGCTCGCAGGGTGTAGGAGTATTAATAAAAAACCATTATGATTGTTCTAGGATTTTAATTCCAGGTATTAAGTTTCCAAATGTTTTCCTTAGTTGGAAAATTATAATCAATAATTCTCAAAAAAATTTTTTTGTTTGAATCAATTTATCTAGATTGCAATTTTAACCAATCACAAATTTATTATAGCCTGCCAATTTTAGCCAATCTCTATCATTCTTATGATGGTACTTTGATTGGTGGAGATTTTAATTCAAAAAATATTGTTTGGGGTGACTCTTGCAATAATTTTAAAGGCACGGTGTTTTCTAATTGGCTTAGACTTTGTAATACTTTTCCTTCTTTTTTTTTTTCGAAAAAAAAATATGAAAAATATGAATAGTGGCAGAATCTGGACGTTGAAATTATACTGCTGGAATCTACAAGAATTAGGCTAATTTTACTATTCCGGTGACCCGATTCATGTCTTCTCTAAACACCCATTGGAACATAAAAATTTCATATTTTTCGAAAAATTTAAATTTTAATATAATATCAAATATATATAAATCCGATACTGGACGGAATCTGGACGTAGAAATTATACTGATGGAAACTACTAGTTTTACGCTTCAATTTGTAAAAACATTTTGTTACAGTTTGTGGAACGCAGTTAACAGAGATGTGGGACGTAAAAATTTCATTTTTTTTTTCGAAAAAACAAAATTTTAAAAGGATTTTCTAGTCATGGATTTCTGCAATGACGGCCATCGGCCAGTTGCAAGGATTTTCTCCTCTATAGAATGACCAACACCGGCTTCGCTTACTAAAGATTTTCTGAGCAAGGATTTTCAACTCTAAGGTATGACCAACATCGGATTCGCTTACTAAAGATTTCCTACGTATTATACAAAAATTTACATCAAAAAATATCATCGGTTCTTAAAAGGTTAATTTTTTTCCAAATTTTACCACCACCTGAAAGATATTTTCAAAAGCTTTTAAATGATACCCATATTGACCTAATATATCCAAAAATGTAGATCGTAATCACAGTTTTATACGAGAATTTCAGAGGCCCATAACTCGAAAAATATGGGCGACCGCCAATTTTTTTCACTTTATACCTATTTTTAGGGTTCCGTACACAAAGTGTAAAAACGAAACCCTATTGTTTTCGCTACAATGTCTGTCCGTCTGTCAGCGCCTTTTATCTCTGGAACCGTAATAGGTAGACTCTTGAAATTTTCACAGATGATGTATAGTTGTTGCCGCTACAGCAACAAATACTAAAACTTATAGGGTGTTCCAATAGAGAGGTGTTATTGACGAAAATGTGTTTATTTCTTGAACTGTAGGAGGGATACACTTGAAATTTACAAACAGTTATTAAAACTTAGTTCACTATATAAACAAGTATAAAAAAATAAAACTAAAAATTAAAGGGTGTTCCGATAGTGGTGTGAAATGCATGTATAAGGCATAAGTTTAAAACTATAATAGGTAGACTCTTGAAATTTTCACAGAAGGTGTATAGCGATGGCCGCTATAACAACAAAAATTAAAATTTATAGGGTGTTCCGATAGAGAGGTGTTATTCACGAATATGTGTTTATTTCTTGAACTGTAGGAGGCATACACAAAAAATTTACAAACTGTAATAAAAACGTAGTTCGCCTTATATAGAAGTCTAAAAAATAAACCTAAAAATTAAAGGGTGTTCCGATAGTGGTGTTATTTTGATTTATAAGGCCGAATCTTGAAATTTTTACAGAAGGTGTATAATTTTGTCCGCTATAGCAACAAATAATAAAATTTATAGGGTGTTCCGATAGAGAGGTGTTATTCACGAATATGTGCTTATTTCTTGAACTGTAGGAGGAATTCACTAAAAATATGCAAGCACTAAATTAAAATTAGTTCTCTATATAAAAAAGTCTGAAAAAAATAAACCTAAAAATTAAAGGGTGTTCCGATAGTGGAGTGATTTGCATGTATAAGGCCTAAGTTTTGAACCATAATAGGTAGACTCTTGAAAATTTTACCAAAAGTGTATTACTGCGGCCACAATAGCAAAAAATATTAAAACTTATAGGGTGTTCCGATAGAGAGGTGTTATTTACGAATATGTGTTTATTTCTTACAAACAGTAATTTAAACTTAGTTCGCTTTATAAACAAGTCTGAAAAAATAAACCTAAAAATTAAAGGGTGTTCCGATAGTGGTGTGCTTTGTATGTGTAAGGCCTAAGTTTTGAACCATAATAGGTAGACTCTTGAAAATTTTACCAAAAGTGTATTACTGCGGCCACAATAGCAAAAAATGTTAAAACTTATAGGGTGTTCCGATAGAGAGGTGTTATTTACGAATATGTGTTTATTTCTTACAAACAGTAATTAAAACTTAGTTCGCTTTATAAACGAGTCTTAAAAAAATAAACCTAAAAATTAAAGGGTGTTCCGATAGTGGAACGATTTGCATGTATAAAGCCTAAGTTTTGAACCATAATAGGTAGACTCTTGAAAATTTTACCAAAGGTGTATAACTATGGCCGCTATAGCAAAAAATATTAAAACTTATCGGGTGTTCCAAAAGTGACGTGTTATTTACGTTTATGTCTTTTTTTTGAGCTGTAAGAGGAAACCACTTACAATTTGCAGAATGTAATTAAAACTATGTTTGTTTTATAAACAAGTATACAAAGTTGAACTTAAATATTAAAGGGTGTTCCAATAGTGACGTGATTTGCATGTATATATCCTAAGTTTTGAATGAATAGGTGGAATCTTGAAATTTTTACAGGAGGTGTATAACATGTCCACTATAACAAATAATAAAAATTAAAGGGTTTTCCGCCAGTGACGTGATTTGCATGTATAAAGCCTTATTTCTTGAACCGTAACAGGTAGACTCTTGAAATTTTGTACAGAAGATATGTTGCCACGGCCGATATGACAATTACTAAAAATTAAAGGGTGTTCCGACAGTGACATGTTTTTCACTTATAGTGACTTATTTTTTAATCGCAATAAGTAGACTCTTAATATATGTATAGAAAGGAAGTTGCCATGGCCACTATAATGAATAATAAAATTAAAGGGTGTTCCGACAGTGACATGATTTTATAAACCGTAATAGATACCCTCTTGAAATGTTTACAGTAGATGTGTTACTTCGGCCGCTATAACAAATACTTAAAATTAAAGTGTGTCCATTAGTAACGTGTTTTTCAAGAATATTACCTTATTTGTTTAACGGCAATAGGTAGGCTTCTGGTATTTTAATAGAAAGTGTATTACCTTGGCCGCTATAAAATGAATTACATATTAAAATTTAAAGGGTGTTCTAATTATGATACAATTTTCGCGAATATTACTTTAATTTTACAATTTAAGGGTGTCCCATAAGACATAAAGAAATAAACAACTGGAATTTTTAAATTATACTGAACATAGTACGGAACCCTACGTGTGTGAGTGTAACTCGCACTTGACTAATTTTTTTTTTTCTTATTTTTTAATTCTCTATCACCCTGAATAATTTTTTTTTTTTGATTGGAATAGCTTCGCTAAACTAGATTTAAGCCCCTATTTTTAATCTTTTATTGTGGTTTTATTTAAAGGTTACATCATTATCCGTGAAATCATTTTCTACTTAATTGCACGCAACTGTATGTAAATAAAAAAATGTCTTATAAATGTAAATTGTACCTATAATATAAAAAGAAGAGAGAATGCTGTAAATCTTTGGATAAGCATGGTATTATAAAATAAAAAAGAGTTGAATGGAGTAGTGCAGGAAGAGTGGTGCTGGTGCGAGAAAAGGTTAAAGAAAAGAAACTAAGTGGGGTATATGTATGTATTTAAGTATGGATAAAAGTAGGGTGAGGTATAATTTTTCGTTTATTTGTTGCCAGATGATGACTGCATGACTGGCTGGCTGACTTTCTGCAATGATGATGAAAGAAGCAAGCACAATACACTAAATATTGATTTTTCGATAATGAAAAATATTGTGACTGTTCACAATATTTTATTGCCATTTAAAATTTTTAAGAATTTTTTCGATATTAATTTATTAAAAAATATTTTTAAAAGAAACCAATTGTAAAAGTAAAAAGTTTTTAAGCGCAGTTATCGTTACCTCAGAATTTAATTAGTAAAAACCTAATTTTTCAGTATTTTTTTATTTAAATTGTACTTACTCGCCATTGTTCAGGTTATTTGATTCACTTGATGGATGGCTGGTTGGGATTTTGTTAAATTGTTATGTTGTGTCTGGAATTTATCCCTCTTTTTGTTAGGTGGAAAAACTGTATGTATTTGCTGCTGCTCGAAAGAAACGCTTCGTTGCACTCGTGCTTGCTTGGCTGTTAGTATCTATTATGTTTGTCTTTTATAACCGTATTTATATTTATAAAAATTCTGTAATTAGCTTATATTTGTCTGTCTTATTTATTTAAATTTTTTAAAGGCTAATATTACATTATTTTTCAATATTCACATTTATTTATGGCTTATTCGAGGTTTATATTTAAAATACAACACACGGATATTAAGAACATTTGGAAAATTATTTTAACAATAATGAATAATCAATTACAAGTAAATTATTATTAAAAAGTTACGCACTACACTTAGTTTTTTAAAAGAGAAAAAAATTTATTAATACAACTCCGAGCAAAAATAAACTTCTAACAGGATCGAGAATAAAAAACGTAATGTCATATTATCCAATTCTGTTTTGTTACCTTCTTTACGTTGTCATTTATACGCAGGGTTGCATTTCTGAGTTAACTGACAAACAGTAATGATAATAAAGCGATTAAAAAATTTCATATTCAAATGCCAAAAATAGATGAAAAATCAAAAATTTTTTATTTCTGGCAAACTAGATGCCACACTTTCACGTATGTTATGTGATTGTTCTTCAAGCAGGTACAAGTTTTTTTATTTTAAATGAGATTGCTAATGCTATCAAAACAACATCAGGATGGAAATCTCCGAGATTAAAAACAAAAAAAATGTACTGCGCATAAATTTTAGACAGAAGTTGCGATACTTGCAGTACGTTGTTGACAGCACAAAATCAAATTAAAAATGAATGCTTGACGAGTTATCCAGCATGTATACATCAAATCATCACACATACACGATTTGATCGTGTCTAGGTCGCTTAGTTGTGGCCCTTTCTACAAGGAAAATAAATTTAATTTGAAATCATGAAAAATAATAAAATGATTAGTTAACGTTACATATATAATTTGGCAAAACGTTAATTAATCCAGAAACAACTAAAAAATGATTTTTCTACTAAAGTTCAGTTTTTCATGCGAATGATGTTTCAAACTACATTCTACATAAAAAATGTGTATGAAAAATTAATCAAAATTAAATCCTTTTTGAATTGAATATGCACTCGGGTCATGGTCCCTTTTCATGCAATACATTCTGTCGGAACTAGGAAATTTGGTTTTGGGAGGGAGGATAAGTTAGGTTGTACAGGTCGACCGTTCTGTGTTCAAAAACAGCCTCACTTGGATACTTGTGGTAGCTTTGTGACACCTGAAAGAAGGATAAGCAGGAAGAGTTTCTGTTGAAAATTATCGTTACAGCAGCTAAAGTCTAGTACTCTGTTCGAATTTGTGAAAAATGTTGGACAACATTTATTATATAACAAGGAAAATTTGACATTTAACGTGTGGTGTCTATTTTGCAATTTGGAAGAATTTTACGATTTTGTTGCTTTTAAATATAGTACATTCTTTTACAGCATTTTTCACAAAACTTTTACAAAAAATTCCACATGAAATAATGCTCATTTGATTTATTTAAAAGCTTTGGTAAGATGTTGCCAGAAACATTTCAATGTTTTCCCACAGTAAAAAGAGTACTACTTCTGTAACATTTTTTCATAACTTTTTCATACAATTTATGTATGTAGTTTGACAGCATTCCGCATGAAAAACTGAACAGAGTACCAGGCTTAAGTCTCAATGGAGCAAATAAGTACTTTTTTCAAATTACAAAATTTTTTGTAAAAAGTACTTATTTGAAAAATTTCATTTTCCATCTCTGGAACAATCACATCTGACGGAATCTTATAAACACTAAACTAAAAATAAAAAAAAAATTAATTATCCTTTTATTTTGTTTTAATAGTTTAAAATAATCGTCAAAATTACGGAAAAAAAATTCAATTCGAAAATTCCGCCCGCGTCGGGGTCAAATACCACGAATGCGGCGGTACAAGCAGCAGCAAAAGCGGAACGTGAGGAAAAGCTTCGTGGAGCTCTTAAGTCATTTATACACAAGGATAGGCAGAGAAAAAAAGAAGGTAGTGGAAAGTAAATAAATAATAAGAATTAATAAACTAATTTTATTATCACATCTTCCGTAGAATTTGAGGCAAAATTAGAGGAAGATCGATTGCGAAAAGAACGTGAGGCACGAGAACGACAGAACGACATGACTTTAGAAGAAACTCGTGGCCAGATTACGAAATTAGAGCAAAAGTTAGAAGAGTTGCACAATCAGAAACAGCAATTATTTTTGCAATTAAAAAAAGTTCTTAATGAAGATGAAAATCGCAAGAAACAACAGAAGGACAATGAAATGTATGCAATGCAGGCCTTACAAGCTCAACAGGCAAGTGCACCACAACCACAGGTGTTCTTACCACCAGTCAGAGTACATCATCAAATGCCAATTTTGACAAAGGTTGGTAAAATAATAATTTAACCTTTCTTAGGGCAGCATCAAAATAAAGCATTTTGTACCATTTCGGCACAATATACATATATTGAGATATCACAAACTATTTATAAAAATAGGAGTTTTTCCAGAAAAGCTTCGTAGCCCCTAGATTACTATTTCAAAGGTGTTGCCCCAAATCGAATTTGTTCCAAATTATGTTTTGTTAAAAATAACAAAAATATTTTATTTAGCCTCCAAATAATGCACCAGTTAAAAGAGGTCGTAGTCCTTCACCCACCCAACAGGGATACTACAAAACTACAAATTATTCCCAAACAAGTAAGCCATAGTTTTGTATTTAAATAATTATAGTGAGCAACAACTTGGTAAATAATAAACCATTATTTTTTGTGTATTCATGTATTGTTCATAAGAACACGAAGAAGTACGAAGAGGAGCTGATTCTGCTAGAGTTTTATGGAACAGTAAGTTAAATTGCAATAAAAGAAGATATGTATTTTCCTTATTATTTTTTTCAGAGCCGCATACGCAATATCAAACTCCAGGAACATTATTTTATCAAACGACAAATAATGCTCCTCCGCCACAACCGCCGCCAGACGCTAGAGGTCCAGCTATTATATACGCTCATTATAATTTGCCACTCCGCCAAGGCTATCATCTAGAGTTGCCTCCTACCTCTTCTGTACCCGTTTCAAAATCGGATGTACCTGGGCAGAAGCCTACACAAGTGTATCATATAAATTTAGATCAGACGCCAATTCCTCAGACTGGAGGTAGCGGAGTTAGTGGTGTATCTAGTGTGCAATCCCAGAAACCGCAAATAACAATGGAAAAAATATCGGATCGTTATCACGTTGAAGTAAAACATGACGGACCGCCTACACATGGTGTCCCACCATCTCATCAGCTGCCCGAGGGAGTTGTATACACACCTCTTATACCTAACATGCCTTTACATCCCAATGTTATGCAAATAAGCGGTGGTCAACAACAGGTATATGTAATGTCACTTTGAATTTTATTTTCTATTATATTTTTATTCTGTTATTAATTTTTTTTTTTTCATTAGAATCCAAATCCTGGCACAAGTTATGTTCCAAGCCGTAGTTCAACTGCCCATGAACAGCAACAGCTTTCACGTCAACAAATTACTGTAATGTCTGGACAGCCTGGACAACAATCTCAGCAGCCGATACATTATCCTCGGCGTATGTTTTAATTGAACCTTAAAATATTTTCATACTTTGTATGTAAGAGTTAAGTTAGCTTTAATTTTTTTAATAATATATTACATAAGTAAAAATTTTATTCAAATCTTGTTTATTTTTTAGTTAGGTAGTTGTTTATCTTTACAAATAAATAAACAAATTTTAATAACTAATTTTTCAATTAGGCTTAAGTTCATTACCACATATCGCTCAGTTAATGCAACATCTATAAAAAAACTTCTGGGAGATATGCCCACAAGAAGCAAGATTTCTGTTTTTTTGCTCCATTGCTAATATAAGTATTCAGCCTTATTGTGTAAGGCGTTGTCGTTTTACGTCAGCTAGCATAGTCGATAGCGTTTTTTAATTTTTTCCGTACCGTTTAAACAACAATACGGCATTTTTTGTTATAATACAAATATTCCAGAGTGATTCAAATTTAATAAAAATTATTATTATATTTTATTTTTTAATGTTTTAATTCAAGTTCATTCTTCAAGTTCCTATTTTCTTAACTGATATAAAGAATTTCGACGCTTTTCTTTTATATTATTCTCATATTCACTTTTCTTCGACTTTTTGAAATGAGAGCTTCACCTTGCTAATAACGCGGATTAGAGCATGAGTTGCTTGGAGCGAATGTCATATTTAGTGTTCAGCTTTTTTCGGATGTAAGTATATACATAGATAAAATAACATTTTGGTTATGAATTTCTAAAATTGTATATTTAGAGCAAGGTATATTTATTTTACTAGGTAGTGGCGTCCCTACAACAAATACAACGATACAAGAACAACATGGCATTTTGTTGTTGCTTTGTAGTTCGAAATGTCAAAAAACATATAAGAAAATTGAGAAGGCGTGTATGTGTTTTATTGCTTTCTCACTTCTACACTATAAAATTTCTGAACACATACAACTTTTGACATGTCGAACTACTAAATCAGCTGGGCGGACGACACTACCTAGTAAGATAAATATATCTTGATTTAGAGATTTATTATAGAGTTCAGAAAAGAACACACACTGTTCAAAAAATTCGTACATAAATGTAAAAAACACAGCTCGAACTAACGAACACAAATTTTTATTTATACAACATTATGTGTGTTTCTAAATTTTGTACGCTGTCTAACACAATCATGAATGTGTTTTATTTTAATATTTGGTTGCGTACCCGAACACGTACAGTTCAATCGGAACACACTTGAAACACACATGTTCGTGTACAACTTTACTTTCGCGTACGGAAAAAAAGTACATGTACGATAGTTTAAATACGTGTACGAAAAAATAACGTACGTGTACGGAAATAAACGTACGTGTACGGAAATAAACGTACGTGTACGATAGATGTGCGTGTTAGTGTGTTCATGTTCACAAAATGTACGTGTACGATAAATGTGCGTGTTCGTGTTCAAGTTCACAAAATGTACGTGTACGATAAATGTTCGTATACGTGTACGAAAAAACGAACATGAACGATAGACAGGTTGGATTTTATCTATAGAGGGTTTAAAAAATTGTACTAATTTCTTTTATTGACTTTTGACGACTTATGCTTTTCATATTATTCCATTGTACATAAGTATATGACATTATTTTTGGAATGTTGCTTTTTTGTTATGCCTGGAAACGTTTTGCTTCAAGACGTTCTTCATCTTTGGAGCAGGTAGTTATGTTGGCAACTGTCGTGAGTTTGAGGAAAAATATGTCATCAATTTTTAGAGGATTTTCCTTTATAATAATTAAAAAACACAAATTTAATCCTGCAATTTTTAACCTGAATTTTGGCAACCAATTTTCCCTATAAATGAAATTCATATTTTATGAATAAACTCTAATATACATAAATCCTTTACATGCAATAAATACCATTCGTAAAAGACAAACCATGTGCACAAAATATGGTATGAAAAAAAATTTATGATATCATTAAAAACAGGTAATAATATATTGTTTTTTATCCTTATTGATGTTAAGATATGGTAACCCTTATAATTGCAACATGTACGTTCTCCTATTTTCCTTTTTACACATTCATTCTAATAATGTTCGTTAATATTATATTTGAAACTTTGTAATCAGTCTTAAGAATAAACTCAATGAATAAAAATCAACAGGTTATGGGCCCAGTGATCGCAGTAGCTCGTTAAAGTGTTTAAGTGTATAAGACTAAAAATTAATAAAATGAGCACGTCAATTTACCAAATTGAGAAGTTGGACGGAAATAATTTCGACTCATGGTCTATCCAAATGCGAAGTGTGCTGGTGCACAGTGGTTTTTGGAAGCTGGTTAGCGGTGAGCTAAAGGCGGAGGATGGAAAAAATGAAGCCGAAGTAGAAAAGATAAAGTCTGACGATGAGAAGGCTCTGGCCACTATTTGTCTCAGTGTAAAACCGTCGCAGCTTAATTATGTAAAAAATTGTAAGTTGTCACATGAAGCGTGGAAGAAATTACAAGACGTATACAGGCCGCAAGGACCTATAAAAAAGGTGACGCTGTATAAGAAATTGTTAAATCTGTCTGTGGCATCAGATGGAGATATGGTAAATCACATAAATGTGTTCACAGAAATTGCTGAAAAGATAGAAGAAATTGGTATTTCTATGCAGGAGGAGCTTCTGTCCATAATTTTGTTATCAAGTTTACCGCGCGATTATGAAAATTTCGTTATAGCCATGGAAACTAGAGACAGTTTGCCAAAATTTAATTCCCTGAAATTGAAGCTTCTAGAAGAAGGGGAAAGAAGAAAAAACGATAAAGAAACCGTTACAAACCAACAAGCATTTAGTATGCGTGCAAAGTGTGAAAGAAGAAACGAGAAAGAACAGCGTAATTACAACAACAAGCCAAAGTTAAAGGGAAGATGTTTTTCTTGTGGTAAAGCCGGCCACTACGCAAATAAGTGTGACATGAAAAAACAAAAGCAGCAGCAACAACAATCATTTTCTATTTTAGCAGTAGCTGATACGTTACAACAAAACAAATGGTATGTTGATAGCGGCGCAACCGCGCATATGTGTAATAATCGCAACATGTTTACAACGTTTGAGCATCATGAGGAGAAAATATCGTTAGCTGGCAACAAGCATATAATGGCAACGGGTAGAGGTGATGTCAACATTAGATCATGCAACATTGATGTTACTTTGAGAAATGTTTTGTACTGTTCTGAGTTACAGGCAAGTTTTATTTCAATTAGTAAAGCTGTGAAACGTGGATATATTGCAACATTTAAGAATGATGCAGCCTATATAAGTGACAAACATAATAACAACGTTATTAAAGCTGTTAAAAGAAATAATTTGTTCATTGTTATGTGTGAGGATGTTAACGAAAAATTGTATGCTACAAATTTTTATTGGCATGACCGTTATGGCCATCTAAACAACAAAAGTCTTGATATGTTAGTGAAAAATGAAATGGTTACAGGTTTGAATTTAAAGGGGCATGAGAAAATCGAAAAATGTAAAGCCTGTATGTTAAGCAAAGTACATGTTTCCCCATTTCCTCAAGAATCAACAACTATGTCCAAAGAATTGTTAGAGGTGGTGCACACAGATGTTTGTGGACCAATAAACGTGAATTCTACTGGAGGCTCAAGGTACTTCTAAACATTTATCGATGATAAGTCTAGAAGGACTTTTGTTTATTTTTTGAAACGTAAGTCTGAAGTGTTAGAGAAGTTCAAAATGTTTAAGGCACAAGTTGAACGACAGACGGGAAAGAAAACTAAGGCAATTCGTAGCGATAACGGGGGTGAGTACACAAGCAAAGAATTTGATAATTATTTGAAAGAGTGTGGAATAGAACGTCAGTTGACTGCACCCCACACGCCACAACAGAACGGGGTTGCAGAACGAATGAACCGTACATTGGTTGAAATGGCACGATCGATGATGATCCACGCCTGCGTTCCTGGTGATTTATGGGCTGAAGCTATATGTACTTCTGTATATATACGAAATCGTTGTCCCACTCGTAACTTAAATGACAAAACTCCATATGAGATATGGCATGGTAAACGTCCCAACGTAAGTCATTTAAGGACGTTTGGCTGTTTAGCCGTGGCACTTAAGAAACCCCACAGATCTAAATTTGAAGCCCGTGGTGATGAGTACTTGATGGTCGGTTACTCATTGGTATCTAAAGCTTATCGATTGTATGATATGAAATCTCACAGTATTGTTGAACGTCGTGACGTCATCTTTGATGAAACAAAATTCCCAAAAACTATTGAAGATGTTGAGGAAGTCAACTCTAATGATGTTTTAATCTACGATTTTGAAAAATCAGTTGAACAAAGATCCGAACCCCAACAAAATGGAAATGTTGAAGATTCTGATGGCAATGAAGATATTGCAGACATCTATGATACAGCTGATGAAGATTCTGAAGATGATTTTTTAGGTTTTAAACCTGGTCCTGGCAGACCCCGAATAGTAAGGACAGGTGAGCCTGGAAGACCTCGTAAGGTAAAAAATTTGATGGTTACATGTAATAAATTTATACCACAAAATTTTGAAGAAGCAATCTCGTGTGAAGAAAGTAGTGAATGGAAGGCGGCTATGAGAGCAGAACTAAAAGCCTTAGAGAAAAACAACACATGGTGTCTAGTCGATTTGCCGGATGGTCATAAAGCTATTGGCAGTAAGTGGGTATTCGCAATTAAACGTAATGAAAAGGGTGAAATAGAGCGATATAAAGCGCTTCTCGTAGCTAAAGGCTGTAGCCAAAAGTTTGGAATTAACTAACGAGTGATTTTTTAAGAGCTTGAGAACTTTTTTTTTTAAAAAAACGCATAAAATTTGCAAAATCTCATCGGTTCTTTATTTGAAACGTTAGATTGGTCCATGACATTTACTTTTTGAAGATAATTTCATTTAAATGTTGACCGCGGCTGCGTCTTAGGTGGTCCATTCGGAAAGTCCAATTTTGGGCAACTTTTTCGAGCATTTCGGCCGGAATAGCCCGAATTTCTTCGGAAATGTTGTCTTCCAAAGCTGGAATAGTTGCTGGCTTATTTCTGTAGACTTTAGACTTGACGTAGCCCCACAAAAAATAGTCTAAAGGCGTCAAATCGCATGATCTTGTTGGCCAACTTACCGGTCCATTTCTTGAGATGAATTGTTCTCCGAAGTTTTCCCTCAAAATGGCCATAGAATCGCGAGCTGTGTGGCATGTAGCGCCATCTTGTTGAAACCACATGTCAACCAAGTTCAGTTGTTCCATTTTTGGCAACAAAAAGTTTGTTAGCATCGAACGATAGCGATCGCCATTCACCGTAACGTTGCGTCCAACAGCATCTTTGAAAAAATACGGTCCAATGATTCCACCAGCGTACAAACCACACCAAACAGTGCATTTTTCGGGATGCATGGGCAGTTCTTGAACGGCTTCTGGTTGCTCTTCACTCCAAATGCGGCAATTTTGCTTATTTACGTAGCCATTCAACCAGAAATGAGCCTCATCGCTGAACAAAATTTGTCACATTTGAACATTTCGAACCGAACACTGATTTTGGTAATAAAATTCAATGATTTGCAAGCGTTGCTCGTTAGTAAGTCTATTCATGATGAAATGTCAAAGCATACTGAGCATCTTTCTCTTTGGCACCATGTCTGAAATCTCACGTGATCTGTCAAATACTAATGCATGAAAATCCTAACCTCAAAAAAATCACCCATTATAATGATACATTTTCACCTGTGGTGCTATATGTTACAATTCGAATGCTGTTGGCGCTGGCTGTAGAGAGGAAAATGCATTTGCATCAGGTCGATGTAAGTACTGCGTATTTAAACAGCGATCTCAATGATGAGATATACTTGCAGCAACCGAAAGGTTTTGTAAATAGAATAGATCCAAATAAAGTCCTTAAATTGAAAAAAACCCTGTACGGGTTGAGGCAAGCAGGAAGAAATTGGAACAAAAGGCTAGACAGCGTTTTACAAGAAATGGGTTTTTCACCTTGCGAAAATCAACCTTGTTTATACAAATCTACCATTGACGCGGAAGTGATGTTAGTAGCAGTATATGTCGATGACATCATAATCGCTTGCAAGAACAAGGAGGAGATTTTAAAGTTCAAGTCGAATCTAGCAAAAGTTTTCCAAGTGACTGATAAGGGTGTTCTCAGCAATTTTCTTGGAATGAACATCAAACGTGATGGTGAAGTGGGTACTATTAAATTGTGTCAAGGACAATATGTTAAAGATATACTAACACAATATGGGTTGGAGGATTGTAAATCTATAAGTATACCGCTCGATGCAGGATTTCAAACACATTGTAATAGTGATTGTGAACGAGTTAGTAAAGAAGAATATCAGTCGATAATTGGAGCTCTAACTTATTTGGCGATAACATCTAGACCTGATATTCAACATTCAATATCAAAGTTGGCGCAACACAATCAAGATCCACATGCCGAACATATGGTTGCAGTGAGGCATATATTGAGATATCTTAAAGGAACTATGGACGTTGGTCTTATTTATGAACGTAGTGATATGTGCGATAAAGGATACACTGATGCTGATTGGGGAAGTAGTATATTGGATCGTAAATCATATACGGGATACATTTTTTATCTTGGAAGTTCCGTCATCTCGTGGGAGTCCCGTAAGCAACCAACGGTAGCTCTTAGTTCAACCGAAGCAGAATATATGGCTATGTCCAGTGCTTGTAAGGAAGCCGTATATCTAAAACGTTTGTTGACAGAAATTGGTTTTTATGATGGTCAACCGATAGCATTTTTTTTTTTCGCAATTTTTATTTATTGTATCTTCAATTTAATTGAACTATCAATAATTACTCATATCTTAAGTCTAAAAATATACTTGTTAAGTCCAACCAGTGCTGGACAAAAAAATGTATGTTTCACGGTTACTGTAATTTGTGGGTTATCCCTCTGATGTACGGATGAGAGAAGCAGTGTCCCTCCTTCTTAGTCGAATGTAACCAGGTTCAGTTAGTATGTTACGGGCCAGTGGATTCGGATGAGTTTCAAGCTTCTTTAAATACCTTATGGCAACTTTCGCTATTTCTGCTTTAACTGATGGCACGTTTAGATCTTTATGGATGTTCGAATTATTTATATACCAGGGAGCAGATGTAATATTACGTAGAATCTTATTTTGGCGCCTTTGAATTTTTTCTACGTTGGTAGCTGAGGCAGTGCCCCATAATTGAATGCCATAACACCATATTGGTTTTAGAATTGACTTGTATAATAAAAGTTTGCAGTCTAAAGCTAGAGTAGAATTTCTGCCAATTAGCCAGTTTGCTTTCAACTTCATTTGTGTTTCTATGTGCCGTTTCCATGTAAGGCGCCGGTCAAGATGTATGCCGAGATATTTGACGTCTGAAAGCTGAGGTATCGTTTGGTTATTTATCCGAATAGGGGGGCAAGATGCTGTACGCAGTGTGAAGGTTATGTGAGTATATTTTTGTTCATTCACTTTTATTCTCCATTTCTTCAACCATTTTTCTAAATTGGATATGTGGTCTTGTAAATATCGTGATGCTACTTCGGGTTTTTCGTGAATGCTCAAAAAAGCTGTGTCGTCAGCAAATGTTGATGTGTGAACTCGGTTACTAGTTGGCATGTCTGAAGTATACAATAAGTATAAAAAGGGCCCCAATATACTAGCTTGGGGAACTCCGGCTTCGATTGGCTGGGGTGAGCTCAAAAAATCTCCTTCTTTCACAATAAATTTTCGTTCGGTTAAATAACTATCTAGCAGCTTATATAGGTTTACGGGCAAATTCAGTTTTAGCTTATATATTAGGCCTTCATGCCATACCTTATCGAATGCTTGAGAAACGTCGATAAAAAGCGCAGAGCAGTATTTTCTCTCTTCAAATGTCTTCTTAACAACATTGACTAACCTGTGAGTTTGTTCGATCGTACTATGTTTTTTCCTGAAGCCGAATTGATGGTTTGGAATACATCCTTTGTCGCTTAGAATAGGGTTAAGCTTAGTTATTAACATCCTCTCAAACAGCTTTGACATATTTGACAAAAGGCTTATAGGTCTGTATGATTCAATTTTTGTGTGGTCTTTTCCTGGTTTAGGAATCATGGTAACCAAGGACACCTTCCAATCTGTGGGAAAGTACTCAAAACGTAAAATAGCATTAAAAATAAAAAGAACGATTCTGCGAGCTACACGGGGCAACTAAATTAACATCTTGTTACTGGTTTTATCAACGCCAGGGGCTTTTTTGGTGTTCAAATCCGTTATTGCCTTTTCAAGATCACCAAATTCAAATCTTATCGGTACTGCAGCACTAGCCTCGAGAACTGGCAACTCAACTATATCAGTCGATATATTTGGGGTAAAAACCTTTTTCAAATGTGCAGCAAATAAATTTCCTTTTTTGGTATCACTGCTTGCCCAGCCTCCAGCTGAAGTTCGCAAGGGAGGCTTACGTAAGACTGGCCTTTTAAGTTTTCTACAAGCACGCCATAACGAATAATCTGATTGAGGAGTTGCGTCTAGGTCTCCCAAATAGTTTTTCAGGGATGCTACTCTTCGAGATTCCAGCATGTCTCTTAGCCGGTTCGTGCATTCTTTAAGTCTGCTTTTGAGTTGAGGAGATCTCTGTGATTGCCATTCTCTACGAATTTTTCTTTTTTCAGCCAAGAGCCGTTCGATATCTGCAGAATAAATTTGATTGTATCTAGCTAATTGTCGGGTTATTGTTGAATGTTGGGCAGCTGATTTGAGGTTTTGTTCAAAATCAATAAGACGTCTTCAGGTGTTCTTAGCGGGATGTTTTCCGAACAATGAGTACTAAGATACTTTCTATATTTCAACCAATTAATGCTTGAGGTAGTCATTGGTGATATGATGTTTTGTTTGTCCCATATATAGACGATAGTGGGTGAATGATCTGAGGATAATTCAAGTGACGCTTCAGCTTTAATCGTTTCTCTTGGAATACCCTTAATCACGCCAAAATCAATAACATCCGGTATTTTTTGTCGATCAGTAGGCCAATAGGTGGGTTGTCCACACGATATCACATTCAGACGCATTTTTGAAATTGTGTCAAACAAAACTCGACCTTTTGGAGTTATTAGGCGTGATCCCCAAAACGTATGTTTAGCGTTGTAGTCGCCTGATGCTATGAAACAGGGACCTAGTGATTTGAAGAAATCGCTGTATTGACTCTCTGATATTTGAAACCTAGGAGGTGAATAAATTGAAGAAATAACTAAGTTTTGATGAAATTCTTCAATACAGATGTTTGTTGCTTGTAGGTAATCTTCACAAAAATCACACAGTAAATAATGTTTGATTCGAGCCTTTATTAGTATTGCTGAACCACCACATGCTCTGCCACGGGGGTCTTTGGTGTCATATAAGATATAGCCATCTATTTTGAAAAAGCTATTTGTTGTTAAGTGAGTCTCTGAAACCAGCATGACATCAATTTGTTCCTTCTTAAGGAAGTACTCGAGTTCATTTTTGTGTTGGCGCAAGCCGTTTGCGTTCCAGAAACATATTTTTAAACAGTTCATGGTTTGTTAAGTGACGCCTGCAACATAGTAGATTGCATGCTGCTCATAGAGCTCATAAAACTGTTTATCGAATGCACTAATGTCTCGATGCTTGCTTCGAGACGATTAAAATTACCAGATGGTGTTTGTTCTTTAGGATGCGATTGCAAATTAGGAGTAGAATTAGTTGTCGGTGTCGCTTTATGTACTGCAGTATGATTGGTTTTTACCATATCCGCGTATGAAACATGTTGGGTTGTTGGTTGGGCTAACTGAGGGTAATGAGCATTTGCTCGATATTGTGGGTGCTTAGCAGGAGTATTTGATTTTTAGTGGTTTTCCTTACCATGGAAAAAACTGGACAGCCTCTGTAGTTAGCAGTGTGGTTTCCACCGCAATTGCTACATTTTTTAACTTTCGAGTCATCCCTTGCTTTGTCGCATTGGGCGGAATAATGTAGCTCTCCACACACAACGCAAACCGGAGGCAATTTGCAGTAAGCCCTAGTATGACCATATTCTTGGCAATTTAGACACTGTACGGGTCCTGATCGCTTATGCGGTTCCTCTACGCTTATTTTGCGGTGCAACAGATATCTTAAATTATAGATAGGGTGCGTTTCGTTCTTTTTCAATCGCACATCTCCAGGTTCCAGTTCAACGCGAAATAGAGGTTGAGGGACACGCTCTCGATTTCTGAGGTTGTCTACACTTTTTACCTCAAATCCCGCTTTTTGGAGGCCATCTCTAATTTCGACTGGATCAACGTATGAGTCTACACCTTTTATAACTACCTGTAGACCTTTACTACTCTTCAGCTGATATGTATAAAAGTTCTTTTTGCAGCTTTCAAACTCGTTTACTACTTTACGATAACTGTTTTCATCAATAAATTGTATTTTTGTTTCATCAATGTTGCCACGCTTGATTGGAATTACATAAAATGTGTTCTCACCAATAGTTGAAATTAACTTCTTTATTAAGTCGATGGAGTTTATCTCCCTTAAATAAATTGGAGGTGGTTTGAACGACCTGGGTGCCGTTTTTTTTTTTCACTTGTTTAGCTATCTAAAATAGCAAAACGATTATGGGAATTTATTCCGTTAGAGTTCTTGTCTTTTTGTACTTTAGCCATTGGTGCAATCTGGGAAGATTTAGGGCTTCGACCTCTTTTCAGTACAGTTATGTATCTGTCCATTCCTACTTGAGTCTTAGGTTTTTCTACACTATCCATATTAGTTTTGGTAACACTATGTTCAGAAGGGGATTTGTTTGTAGTTATTTTATTGTCATCGCTTAGCAAAATCGATGAACAAGATTATGCACGTATAACTTGCTTAGCATTTATACACAAATTGTCACTAGTTTTTTTGTTTTTATTTATTTCAACATTGTCAACATTTTTGTTGCTTAAATTAAAGAGGCTCATTAGCCTTTATTGTTTTTGTTTTATTTTTAAAGTAGCAATTCAATATGCCGTTGTATAAAAAAAGACGAAAGAAAAAGAAAAAAAATATTTTACAAACAACTTTGTTGTTGTATTAAAACAGGTTTGTTTTTTTTTTTTGTTTTTGTTTTAAATTATTCACACAATTTGTTTTGTTTTTTGTTAATGCGAGCTTGAAAAAAAATCGCGACCGCACTTATCAACGCACAAACTAAAACCGATAGCATTGAAAGTGGATAATAAGGGTGCGATGAAGTTAGCCACGAACCCAGTTTACCACAACCGTACAAAACACGTCGATATCAAATATCATCTTGTTCGTGAAGTAGTCCGCAATGAAGATGTCATTTTGCAGTACTGCCCAACGCAAGAGATGGTAGCTGATATACTGACGAAGAATCTACCTAGAGTAAAACACATGTATTTTATGAATTTAATGAATTTGTCGTAATTTTATTATTATCGTAAAGGACATACATGTTGAGGAGGAGTGTTAAGATATGGTAACCCTTATAATTGCAACATGTACGTTCTCCTATTTTCCTTTTTACACACTCATTCTAATAATGTTCGTTAATATTATATTTGAAACTTTGTAATCAGTCTTAAGAATAAACTCAATGAATAAAAATTAACAATTGATAAAATCTAATAAAACCCTTTGAGTGTAATACGTAACTTACACCATGAAATCGTTTCATGAAATTTCTTCAATTCTCTTTTGAACTTTCTTGTTTTTCCTTGCCTCTCTACACCTCTTGCCAACACAAAACCGGTTTCATGCAACTGATTTCATGAAAAATGTCATCGTGGAATTTAGCTATAAGTGTACGGAAAAAAGTGTATAAAAATGGTTTTACACGGCGTGTGTTTGTCATATGACTTGTCAGTTTGATAGCCCATATGTAATTTCATGTGTTTGTCAAAATAGACATTTTACATACGGTTTATAATTTTTGCTTTCAAACATACATCATGTAAGGTACATGTATAATAACATCTGACATAACCTATAATATATAATTTTTCATTCTAAACTAGTGCATAACATTGTTATTGATGTAGTGGAGACACTTCCAAAGGGTATTGCGAAAAAAAATACAATAACTAAGTTGAATACCGCACTAAATAGAGAAGAGTTTTGAAAATGTTGCATCGGACTCGTGACCAAAAACAATATATACCACTTCGTATCTTTGACGACAAAGATTTTTTTTAAAAAATTATACAACCCTACTTAGAAAAGTTTGAAGTTACTCTAAACTCCAAAAATATTTCAAATATCCTTGGTCACGCTAGTCAAGAAATACAAAGATCAATAGCCAATATGGTAGAGAATAAAATGATTTCCTTAAAAATTGATGTTGCCAGTCGGCAAGACAAACACATTTTGGGAGTTAATATACAATATTTACGTGATTTTAAAATTTGTATAAACACCATAGGTAAGTTTCATAGCATAAAGTTTAATAAACTAAATAAAAAACATACAGGCCAATATTTAAAAGAAGAAATTATGAAATGTCTTGAGGAATATAACATCGATATAAAACAAATGTATTCCAACACAACCGACAATGGCGCCAACGTACTCAAAGTTTCAAGGCTACTAAAAGAATTACAGGATGATAATTTAACGACGACAGAAGATATCGAACATGACAATTCGAAAACATATGACGTAATTGAGACCCAACTTTCTTCAGTATTTACATTGGTACGTTGTGCAGCGCACACTATACAATTAGCTGCATATGATGTTATCAAAACTTTGGAAGCAAAAATCCATGATGTGCGAGATGTTGTTAAAGAGATTAGAAGCATACTAAGAACTGGAAATCAGGATATAAACCTACCATGTCTAGATAATGTGACTAGATGGAACTCTACATAAGATATGATTATATCGATATTAGGCTTCAAAGAGTATATTAATGAACTCGACGACTCTACAAATATATCAGTCAATTGGATATTTGTGGAAAGTTTTGCTACTGCATTTCAACCATTGGCTGAATGCACAACACATATGTAAAAAGAGCAGTACATTCTTGGAGATATTTATCGCGACTGGTTGGAATGCGAGCTAAATTTGCAGGACATGATCCAAACAAAATCGCATGCGGAGGCTTTACATAAAGCAATGATAATAAGAAAACGTAAGCTTTTTGAGCACGACGCATTTGTCGCAGCATTATATTTAATTCCACGATTTAATTTTCAAGAAACTCCATTACTTACCAACGACCATAAACAAACTGCAATGGTAGATTAAGATTATAAGTTTCCAAAAAAATTTTTAATATACATATGATATTATTAATCAAATATCGCATTCGAGATATTCGCAAGGTGAAAATGACAGTAATGCTTTTTCCGATTATTCGAGTTCATTAGATATTTCTCCAAGCACGTCAAATGCCGCACATTCTAAACTAGCACAACATATTAACCTACTCGTTAATAAAACTCATTTCGCAACACCAAACAAAAATTATCACATAAAAGCTGAACTTCTTGCTTTATGTGAAAAAAAATGCAACCGTTGGATATTAACGTATTAGAATATTGGAAACAAATTTCTCAACAGAACTTCAAATTAAGTCAGCTTGCTGAAGTAGAAATTGCTGTACCTGGACACAAGTTTCTGTAGAACGTGCATTTAGTGCACTTGCTACAGTCTTGACCAAGTTACGATCTAAGCTCTCGAAGAAGTCCCTGTCTAATATTTTAATAACCAAATTGAATTTTGACTTGCTCGGGTATTTTTCCTAGTAGCTAGAAAGAAACGATGATAACTCCAATAAAGAAAATAAATAAAACGAATAAATGTAAAGAATCCAGACTAAAAAACACTGTTAAAACCTGCGAAAAAAAAAATAATAGAAAAAGTGGTAAAAGGACAATTGGAAAAATATATGGAGAAAAATACATTGCTCTCTAAATACCAAAAATCATTTTCATGTGAAACTGCTGTGAATTATGTCATTAACAGATGGGAAAAAATAAAAACAAATACTAAAATATTAACAATTTTTCTAGACTTTAAGCGTGCCTTTGAAACTTTAGATAGATAAATTCTAATCTGTAAACTCCAACAATATGGTATAAAAGGAAAAGAACTTAAATGGTTTCAATCATATCTAAACGATAGAAAACAAACAACAAAAGTGAATAATATATAATAATACGGTGTTCTTCAAGGAACTGTTTTAGGTGCTCTTTTATTTATTATATATACATACATATATAAACGAGTTACCACAAATATTGTAAAGTTGTGAAATAGTATTATATGCTGATGATACTCTAGTTTTTACTGAAGATGATTCGAAACAAAAGTGTCACGATAATTTATCTCACGATTTGAAAATTGTAAATATTTGGTTAAAAATGAATAAACTGAAACTAAATGAAAATAAAACAAAAGTAATGAAAATAAATATAAACTCGGATATTAAAGTTGAAATAAATAATGAAGAAATTGAAAAAATAAATACTATAAAATATCGCGGCTTTATCATATACAAAGGGTTAAAGTTCAAAGATCACATAAACTATATATGTAAAAAGATGACCAAAAAAATTGGGTTTTTTAAAAGGTTAAGAAAGGTGTCAATAATTACGGCTATTAATATATATAACGTCATGATCAAGGCGAATCCATAACAGGTGATTTCAGTGGCGAAAAAGCTCATCATATGCATGAAAGCGAAAAGTCAAAAACCATATAAAAAATTATAAACAAATTTTCTATATGAAATTTGACAACTGAAAAGGAGGCGAAAAATTCTGAATTCGCCCGTGCAATCACCTAGTATTAATACGCCTTGGTCATGATTAAACCGCATTTCGAATTTTGTTCAACAATAATATATACTTGCTGCACCAATCAACAAATACGAAGACTTCAGGAACTTCAAAATAAAGCGATGCGTTCGATACTAAAATTTAACCGGTATACACAAATAAACTATATGCTAAACTGTCTTAAATGGCTAAAAATTGAACAGAAACTTGAACTAAACACAATTGGCTTTATACAAAAAATGAAAATGGGGATAGCTCCACAATATCTGTGTGAACAACTAACGTATGTAGGAGAAGTTCAACCGTACAATCTAAGAAATGGTCAAGATTTTCGATTACAACGGGCAACAAGCAGTGCAATGCAGAAATCACTATTTTATAAAGGCTTGAACAAATATAATAAATTACCAAATTGTATAAAAAATGAAATTAACTTTAATGTATTTAGAAAAATTATTGTGATGTTTGTTAAAAATAACTACTTTAATTGAAATGTTAAATTAATTTAAACAGAATTTGAAAGTATATTACTTACTACTAAATAAATAAATAATAAAAAAAAATATAAAAAATAAGCCTCTTGCAGTGGTGGCACTTGGACAAGAGATATATAAGAAATTTCCTAACGTATAACATCACGTGACAAAAAGGTGATTAACTCAATTGCATTGGAACATTATTTTAATGAAAAATATTTAACTTTTATACCCTCAAAATTATGCGAAGTTAAGTGTGTAAAGTATGATTCTTTACCTGATGATTGCTAGGTTTCTGAAGTCTACCGTTTTACGCTAAAAAATAGTACATCGGACAAACGTGTCGAAACTGATTCTGTACGTATGTATATGTTTTTCTGGGGTTGTATTACCATCACATTGTAGAATAAATAAAAGATTTATTCTTATTAAATACATTTGACGTTACCAGACATTCTGTATTGCTACCGAGCTGCCAGATACCATATCATTTTATTCTACTACAACATACATATTAGCATCGGCGAAGTTAATCTTCCTGTTATGCCTCACCGAGAACCCGTTCTGCAATGCAGAGAATGCTGGCGGTTTGGCCATTCTATGCATGCGTGTTCAAGACATACACCCATATGTGGGATTCGCTCTTCAGACCATTCTGGCTCGAATTGTGATCTCCAGATAAAGTGTGTTAACTAAAATTTTCATCCCCTAAAAGCAAAAAAAAAAAAAAAAATACAATACTGTGAAGAAATAAATTTCACCTAACAATTGTCAACAAAATGAAATTTACCTTTTGGTAAAAACTTGGAAAACGAAAAAATTGTAAATAAATTTTGAGTTCAAAAATTTTAAATTATTTACATATTTGAAAAGTGCAACGATATATAGTCTAAAAGAGTATAAATGTGAGTAAAAATTGTATGTGTGTTGAATTCACACGTACCCGTAGGTGTGAAGACATTTATAGCCACGTTTTTGACATTTGGAGAGTTGACTATCTATGTAATCTATGGTTTCAACTACCTATGTAAATCAATTTTGTTAAGTCTTATTAATAAAGATAATTCAACATAATTATACTAACATTCGCAAAGAAAACACCAACTTCAATATCTCCATGCCAACAACATATCCTTTGCCTGCCTGTCAGAGACTCCTGGTCCCCAGCGATAACTTTCATTTATGTACATATATAACATAACGCGTATTACAAGCGCGAGGGGGAGATGTGGCAATCGTGGTACACAAAAACCTACACTTCAACCAAATAACCCTACTACATAAAGCTGTTGCCCTGGAAGCCTGAGGCTGCGAGCTCACCACTGTAAATTACAACTTATCTATGTCCTCGTATATTCAGTATATACTTATATTCCACCCAACTATTCAAACTGTGAACAGATTTTGTATCAACTTCAATCGTTACTAAACTCAACAACTAATTTTCAAATCATGATCTGTGGTGATTTTAAAGCCCACAACGAGACTTGGCGTGGAATTCACACCAACAACAGGTGTAGCACAATAGTAGAATTTTTGGAACTAAGTGATTTCATTTTGGTAAACACCGGTGAACACACTTTGGACGTAATTCCTCCTGTATTGACTTATTTATTATTAATGTAGGGGGAATATAGAAGCAGACCACTTCCATAATGGGTCCCTTTTCGACCCCCTTCCGTCCTCTATGAATACAGGCAACTGAAATGTAATTTATGGCAACCGACTTACGTTGAGTCACGTGCTACAACACGCCTTTAATCTTGGCTTTAGTGATTTCAAACTGTCGACTGATAACTGACTTAACTATCGCCACTGCCTCTCTTAGCATGAACTCCACATGGCAAGTTACATGAGAATCCTTAGGTAGTGTGCATTGTGTGATTAAAATCTTACTCTTCACCAGACCTAGAGAAATATCAGTCAACAAAACCACACCAAGAATAATAGAAAAATGTAAACTCAAAAATCTCTTTACATCAAATGAAGCAATAAATATATGGATTTCTTTTTAACTTCTTCTGACAATTGCAAAAAACCTAACGCCAAGGTGGAACACTGAATGCAATAAATTGAGTGCAGTTCTTCACCGGGCAATTGCCGCTAACAACTCGTGTCCGTCAAGAGAAAACTTCATTAAACTAGCAGATGTCAGAAAAACTAATAAATATACTATCCGTAGAGAAAGGAAACAAAAGGTTGGCGAGAATTTTGCTCAAATATTGACTGTAACATTTCAATATCTGAGCTCTGGAAAACAGTACGCTGCTTCAAGAGCAACTTTGTGAACAATATGACTGCTGCGAAGACTTTTGTAACAACCTCACTGGTCCTATTGGAGCTCCAAAATATACCAGGTACTGTTAAACAACATTACATTTGCTGAACTTGAAAATGCTATTTTGATCTCTAAAAACACAGCTTCTGGTTATGATGAACAAACCAAAGGCTATAATGTTTAGTAGGACGAGATCTGCAAGCAGTGTTCCTGCTCTTACAATGGTAGGCAAATACATAGAATACGCTGACACCTTCAATTTTCTTGAGTTTATGTGTCATAAAAAATTGTCTCTAAAATATCATATGAACTACATATCAAAAATGCTTTAATTACGTTAATTGTTTACGCTTACTCTGTGGTGTTTCATGGGGCTCTGATCCCACCTGTCTACTTTACCTGTATGTAGGACTCATTATAACAATACTTGATTGCGCTGAAAATGATTTCATTAAACTACAATGGATACTCTAGGTACGATGACATCCACACACACTTTGTATCTTGAGCAAATGGCCAATATAATGCCTCTCCTGGAATGTTTGAAATTTCTATTACTATTCAACATTAAAAATTCAAACTTTAACATAGTAAAATTTGCATCTCACCCCAGTTTTCTCCACACATATGTACGTACATATGAATCATTGCATCACAAAATAGTGGTAAACTATTTTGTGTCAACAAAAGATCTACAACACCAAGAGAAGTATGCTCAGTATTCTCTAAAAATTTGCGAACAAAATGGAAAAACTTTAGCGTTATACGGATGGCTCCAAATCAGGTGCAGCTTTGGGTTGTAGAATATGGTATCCGGACTTAGAAATCGAGGGATACTTCCCCTACACCCTTATGCGTCAGTATACACCGCAGAATCTCTTGCCATAGTTGAAACTCTTAAGCTCATTTGTTGCCTTATATCTCGTCCTTCGAGTTACTATCTCCCTCACATACTCAAAATCAGGAAGCTTATTTACTTTCTCAGCCTACGTCACATAACAGTTCACTTTCTATGGATACCAAGTCACATGGGAATCGTTGGAAATTAATATGTTTATAAAATGGCTTCTTTGCATCCATACAACAGCAGGCCTGGACCATTCAACAGCTTTTTCATCCTAACAACACCGTTGGAACAACTCTCAACATGGCCGCCATCTCTAAAATTATGCTCCAACAGTAAATAACCACCCATGGTTTAAAGGCTTTGGATTTTTCCGGATCAAAATCACTTTAATAGACAGACTCAAAATCAACCACACAACCTGCAAAGATCATGTATTTAAAATCAATATCACAAATGATAACCTCTGTACCTGTGGAAGTGTAAAAAAATATAATCATCGACTATTCTACTGCCCCAAGGGTGATAGGATTTCACGTCCTAACCTTGTCACCTATTTGAATTACCTTAACATTCCAATCTTTAATTCAACCTTTTTATTGAAACTTAATGATCTCAATATCTTTAAATTAATATACATTTATTTAAAAAAATCTTACTTTAATGCATTAGTCCTTAGGGTATTTATATTGATGTGGTATTTTTTTAATTCTTATTTGTCACGCACGAGCCTGTAATCTATGGTATTTTTCTACCCACATAGGCTTTAACGTGTTCTAAATATTTTTCTATTTTATAAAGATTTTAAATGTTTTCTTTACTTCGCTACTGCCTCTTTTAAAAAATGTTCCTAATTTAGTATCAAAGGGAATGTATCAATCAATAGAGAACTTCGATTTTTAAATTTTCACGAATTTGTTTCTGATTTCAAAGTATTTTGGAAAAAGGTGAAATCAATTATTTTATCGAATAAACGGCTTTTCCAAATTTGCTTATTTGTTGATTTGCTTATTTATTGTGTTTATGGCATTGTGACTATTAATTTCAGCGCATTTTAGGTGTTCCATAATTTCTTCTCTGTCATTGTCGTCCATCAGTTCGAACATCCATTAATAAACATTTCCCACTCCGTTAATCAGTCCTCTTTTCTTTCTACTAACTACAAAAGGTATTAGGGTTTTAATTTTTGCCCCAATAATACTGATTTCTTTTCTTAAAATTTCTCTGTTGTCAATATCCATTTTTTCTATATTTTTGGCTATCTGTTTAATTATACCCAAGTATTCGGTAGGGTGTATAATATATAAGACCGTGTTTGTTGCATTAGGGATTTCTACTTGTTTTACCTGCAGCATCGCGTACCCTGAATTCTCTTCAGCCTTTTCGACTCTTAGAAGTGCTTGGACCGTTGTCAGTAGCATTATTATGATGATCTTCATTGTTGTTCTTCTGAAATAGATATTTACGTTTCACTTGAGTTTTGTAGACTTTTTTAAATTTATTGTCCCTAGACAGCAAGTAGTTGTCTTCCATCCTATAGTTTTCTACTTTCTTATATCTAGGTTGTGCCTTGCTAACTCTATGATTTTTTACAAATTTATTTACGAAATCTGAGCATTCAATATTTCCTTTCTTTTTGTTGATAGAGTTTATTCTCTCAGTTTTTTCTTTCTTAAATCTTTCTGAAATACATTTTAAGTTTTCGTTTGATATAATATTATTGATAAAATCTATAGGTTTGATTTTCGTTACTGAATGAATCGTATTATTATAGGCGATTATTGCTTTCGAAACCTTTTCCTGCAAGATGTCTTTATTGTTTTCATCCGCATTAAACAGTCTAATATGTTCATTCAAGGTCAAATGCAATCTCTCGATATCTGCATTGCCTGTTTTATTATATGTCGTTGTAAAGTGAACTTCAATACCATAATCTTTTAAAAATTCTTTAATCGCTACAACGTCCAGTTCATTGTCTGTTATTATTGTCGCTGGTTTGCCCAAATACTGAATACGCATTTTCAAAGCCCCAACAATTGCTAACCATGTTCTATCTGGGAGACGATTCCAGTCAGAAACATCACTCCTCTTTGTGGATACCAAATATCGACATTGATTATTGCGTTATGTTTATCAGGCGTCTCTGTTACGTTCAGCGAGTGCCTAATAGGGTTTCTATCATATTTTGCTTTATTGCATATTTCGCAATTATTAATATACTTTTGTATAAGCTTTTGTAAATTTGGATAGTAGAATTTTTTCTTTACTTCCGCGAAAATTTCATTTATTCCTCTGTAATGTTTTCAAAATGTAATGTCTCTATTATTTGGAGAATTTTACCTTCATCGGTTATATCTTCCAACAGAGTGTTTGTTCTCTGCATTTTTAAATTTTTATTTCTAATAAAGTACATTTATGTACATATCTTGAAATTTCATAAAGAGATCGTTGTCAGTACAAAACACCACCAACAGCGCCCTTTGTGGTAGTTTTTCCTTCATCGTCTCAAGAAGGTTTTCTTCTGATATTACTGTCCATGTTTCTCTTATTTTCCCTCTATACATAATTTTCTTGCTGAATGTTTCCCTTTCTCCTTTTTTCAAAATAAGTTGGTTCTTGAATACATTCAGAGGATTCTCAGTGATTTTTATGAAATCGATGCTATCAGTCTCTGCACTGTGCACCGTATTCATGTCGTCTTCAAACAATTCATTCAAATTCAAGATTATTTCATCATTCGCAACAATTCTACTCAGGCCATCAGCCACCACGTTTTCTTTACCTTTTATGTAGCTAATGTCATAATCAAATTCATTAAGCTTTATTTTCCAACGCTGCAATTTTGCATTGGATTCTTTTAAATTAGTAAGCCATACTAAAGGTCTGTTTTTACCGTAAACTCTCTACCGAATAAATAGGGCCGAAAATACTTCGTTGCCCAAACTATAGCCAAGAGTTCTTTCTCTATGGTGCTATATTTTTTTTCGTGACCATTGAGGGATCGACTAGCATAACAGATAATTTTATCGCTCTGCATCAACGCCGCCCCCAGAGCGAAATCACTAGCATCTGTGACCAATGTAAATTTCTTTGAAAAGTCAGGGTGTACTAAAATAGGGTCCGACTTAATAAGAGTTTTTAATTTCTCGAACGCGTCTTTATAATCTTTATCTTTTAGACTAATTTTGGCTCCTTTCTTTAAGCACTTTACTAGAGGAAATGCTACTTTTGAGTAGTCTTTTATAAACCTCCTATAGTAGCCTGTTATTCCTAAAAAAGATTTAATTTCTTTTTGATTCTTAGGTAGGGGAATTTTGTCTATAGCTTCTATTTTTTTTGGATTCGGTTTTATGCCGTCACAAGATCAGATTGTAGAGAACACCAGAATATCGTCTAAGTACACCAAACAGGTTTTACCGATATACTCCCTCAAGACCTCATTCATTAACCTTTGAAAGATTGAAGGTGCATTTCTCAAGCCGAAAGGCATTCGCAAAAATTCGTAATGCCCACTTGCGGTTGAAAAAGCTGTTTTGTGGATGTCTTTTTCATCCATCTCTATCTGGTGAAAACCCTGTGTTAGGTCAATAGTTGTAAAATATTGGCATCTTCCCAGCTTATCAAATATATCGTCAATATTTAGAATTGGGAATCTGTCTTCAATGGTTACACTGTTTAATTTTCTACAGTCAATTACCAGACGCCATCTTTGAAGATTTGGTGAATTTGTCTTTTTTGACACGATCCAAACAGGGCTGTTATAAGGGCTGGAAGATTCTCTTATAATTCCTTGTCTTAACATTTCTTCAATCTGTCTATTAATTTCTTTCTTTTGTATTTCCGGGTATCTGTATAGTTTTGAGTACACCGGAATTTCGTTTTGTGTATTTATTTTGTGTTTTATTTTACTTGTAAAAGTTAAATTTTCATTTTCTCTGTAAAACGTTTTATTGTGTATTTTGAGTATCGACAATAATTTGTTCTATCCACCGTATTTAAGTGCGATAAGTTTATGTCAGATATGGAATTTGTGTCACTACATTCTACTTCGTTGTTAAGCCTGGTACTCTGTTCAGTTTTTCATGCGGAATGCTGTCAAATTACATACATAAAAAATTTTTATGAAAAAGTCATGAAAAATTGTTGCAGAAGTAGTACTCTGTTTTTGCTGTGGAAAAACATTGAAATGTTTCTGGCAACATTTTATCAAAGCTTTGAAATAAAGCAAAGCGACATTATTTCATGTGGAATTTTTCAAACAACAGCTGATCGCTTGGCTTTTGTTAACATTTCTAAAACAATGTGGTATACTTAAAAGCAATAAAATCGTAAAATTTTTTCAAATCGCCAGATAGACACCACTTTTTAAATGTCAAATTTTCCTTGTGAAATAATAAATGTTGCTCAACATTTTTCACAAATTCGAACAGAGTACTAGGCTTTAAGGATTGCAACAACGTTTATATTGTTACACATAATATTATAATCCTCTTCGCTTTTATTAAGGTAGATAGGGATACATGCTGCTTTTGTTTTTATATGCCTATTTCTATAATCTACAACACAATCAAGATCTGATAAAATATTATTTACCATCATCCTATTAACCCATCAAATTTATCATTAAAATTAAACTCCAAAAATTCACAACAATAGTCTGAACTAAATTCATCAAATATGGGGAACTTACAAAGTTTAGTTACTTTAAATTCATTTCCCATGGCTCTTAAAGTTACATTAACATCACGTTTCCATTTTGGATTACAAAGATTTTCGTTGATTATACTGAATTCGGCTCCAGTATCAATAATGAAACGTAACGTCTTAATCGGGTTTACTATAGTTATATAGGGAAGTTGTTTTGGTCTACCCCATGAAAATATACATTTGAGTTTCCGATGTCCATCGGTTCGTCATTTCTACGCGAATGACGCGAATTCCTAGTTTGGTCCGACTGTCGTCCCATATCGAATCTCTGTGTGTTATTAAATCTATTGTTGTTTTGATAGTTACTTCTATTGGTACTACCAGTATTAGTATTATCGCTACCAAAATATCGGTTGTTACTATTGTTATTATTATTCCTACGGTTGGCAGTGTAGTCAGGCCTTCTATTTATAGAATGTGTGTTTCTTATATCATTACAAAAATTTGTCCTATAAGGTGATCTATTGTTTTCATTACTTTGTCTGTTTCCAAGGGCCGTATAATTTTGATGCCTGGCTTCAAGAATAATTTCGAAAGCTGCCTCTAAAGTCTGTGGGTTTCTGGCGAAAATTATAGTTTTTGTCGGTTCAGGTAGGTGGTCTTTAAAAACCGCCAATGAAATTCTATTTATTTCGTCCGCAGAAAAACCCTCTTCAGCATGCGTCATCCTCCTGTTATGTAGCCTATTTCTAATATTGTTAATGCTGTAGTAATACTTCTCAATTGTTGCGTCCAACCTCCAGGTTTTTAGTTTGTCTAATAATTCCCTACTAGTTTCCTTTTCCCCGAAGTTATCTATAAGAATCTCCTTCAACACCTCCCAAGTTCCTACCACTCCATACCTATGTATGGCCTCTCTTGTTTTTCCCACGCATCTATTTTTGCCATATCCAAACACATCTGGCAACATTGCCTTGAGTTGTAAACAACGTGTTATTTTTTGCTCGTGTGTGATTTTTCTTTAAAATTTAATTTTTCCTTTAAATCGCTTCCAATATGGCTAGCCAGAAGCGAGAATACTTTGGGAATAGTCCCAAATTTAAGACGATAAGGATTGATCCTGGCCCTAGTAACAGGTTTCATTTGCTAGCAAATGAAGAAGAGGCAAGAGCCGTCAAAGAAAGGGTTCCACCAATAGTGGTAGACTCGTGTCACAGTTTCTCAAAAGTTTGGGAAATACTTGGTGAGGAGTACTTCTTCAGGAGAATGACAATTGGAACTAAGGTTACATGCAATACAATGGTCCTGTATGAAGCTGCGTTAAAAAAGCTGAGTGAACTGAAGTACAGTTTTTATACACACGAAGTTAAAGACGTAAAGCACTTTAAGTTAGTGTTATTTGGTTTGCCAAGAACAGACGCAAAACTTTTAAAGGAGGAATTGATTAAAATGCACAACATAAACCCAGTAAGTGTCAAAGAAATCGTAACCAAAAGGACTACAGCTGATGACGCTATATACTTGATTGAGTTTAACAAACAAGAAGTGTCAAAAAATGATATTATGAAAATAAAGTACTTTTGCAATATTGCTGTTTACTGGAGAAGACCTCTTAAAGGGAATAAAGGGCCTACGCAATGTACGAAGTGCTCTATGTACGGACATGGAGCTAAAAACTGCAATAGAGTTATCGTCTGCGCAGTTTGTGCTGGCAATCACGACCAGACTGAGTGTGTATTGGCCAAAAACACTCAAGGGAGTAATGTTGTTTATAAATGCCACAACTGTAGCCAAAAGAACTTAAGAAACTCGAATCACAGGTCCGACGATCCTAAATGCCCTTGCCGTAAAGATTATTTAGAAATGCGCCTACGATTAACTTCTAAGTCTAGACCTAATTTCAACAAGTCGAGAATTAATCATGTGTATGATGAGACTGAGTTCCCACACCTGTCAAGTCAGAGTCAACCAACTGATTCACGAGAGCACACCTTCCAAAGGAAAAGTTTGTACTCTGAGGTTTCGAAAAACAGACCCCGCGACAGCAACAACGATGATGACTTATCTAACGAGAGACTGTTCGAAATCTTCTTTAGTGCTGTGGATGCACTAGAAAAATGTCGAAATAAATTTGACAAATTAAGAGTGCTTGGCATGATGCTCAAGTATGCTATATAAAATCATGGGTAGTCAAAATGTATACGTTATGCACTGGAATGCTCAAGGCATAACAACTGAGTCAGCAGCTGCACAGCTCGAAAAAGTTCTCCATGAGAAAAATATTGATATTTTACTTCTTAACGAAACGTTCCTGAAGCCGTATCATAGGTTAAAATTTGGAGGCTACAAAATATACAGAGAAGACCGTCAAACACATGGTGGGGGTGTGCTTATAGCGGTTAAAAATTACATAGATCATAAGTTGTTACCAAATATTAAAACAATAACCATAGAAAATATCTCTGTGGAAGTTAAAATAAGTGGACGTCCCGTAAGTTTTATCTCTGCTTATAATCCAGTTTACACTTCTAATTTTAAAACTGACTTAGAACTTCTTACCAATTCGTTTAGTGACTATTTTATTTTTGGTGATTTGAATGCACAACATGTGAGTTGGAATTGTATTTCAAACAATTCAGCTGGCAAAGAACTGTACAGACATCACTTAAGTTTAAGTTATTATGTATATCATCCGGATACACATACTAGATTCGGCCAAAATATAATTCCAGTCCAACCATCCACGGTTGATATTTTACTTACTAACTCTAACATTTCATTTTCGCAGTTACAGTCACATCCAAATATTTTACAGTCTGATCACACCCCAATATCTTGTTACATGTTTGGAACACCACAAAATCACTTTGTTACAGTTCCGTTGTATAATCAGGCTGATTGGCCAGCAATTAAATACTGGGTCGAGAATGAAATTAAGAATCATAATATCGGACAAATAGAGCTTAACAATATAAACCTAGATTCGTCATTAAATAAATTAGTTAGTATAGTTAAAGAAGCCTTTTCCAAGATTCCAATTGGCCAGAAAAATCCTTGGCAGAGGGAAATTTCAAATACGTCTAAAATGCTGATTACTCAGAGGAATAAGTATAACCGTAAACTTAAAAGATGTAGAGATCCTAGTTACAGAACTCAACTAATCAGCATTTTAAAACAGTTGAATCAATTAATTGATTTTCATTTGAAAAGGGATAGAAATGAAGCGTGGGCTAAATTCATTTCCAAACTGCCTTCCGGCTCTAAAAAGTTTTGGAAACTAACAAAAGCTTTAAAAGGTAGAAATTCTGCAATCCCCGATCTAAATATAAATGGGGAATTTTTAAGTACCGGTGAAGCAAAAGCAAATGCCATTGCGGAAGTTTTTAGATGCAACAATAATATCACCAACAACAATTCATCACCTTTAGATAATGTGGTTCTAAATTATGTGCAGGAACTTAACAATGTAAATCTCGCTGACAGTGACAATTTTGAATTCACAGATGCAGTAGAGGTAAAGACATTTGTTTTTTGTTTAAAAATAACAAAGCCCCAGGTTTAGACGGAATTAACAGCATTATTTTAAAAAATATGCCCGATAAAGTCTTTGAAAAAATAATCCACAAAAGAATCGTAGAGTTCTCAGAACAGAATAACATTATACATCAGCAGCAGTTTGGATTCCGAAGAGAGCACTCTACGGTACATCAAATCAAACGAGTGGTTAATATTATTGAGAATAATAAAAGAAATCGTAGAAGTACAGGTATTATATTTCTTGACATTGAAAAGGCTTTCGATACAGTATGGCATAATGGCCTATTGTATAAACTTAACTCTTTTAGTTTTCCTTTATATTTACAAAAAATCATACAAAGCTTTTTAGACCAACGTTCATTTGTAGTTTTCGTGGAGCGCATCTCATCAGATGAAAAACATATACTCGCAGGTCTACCGCAAGGTTCCGTTTTGTCACATACGCTTTATTCGTTATATACGTCAGATATCACTCTACGCAGGAATCAGGAAGCAGCATTTTATGCAGACGATAGTGCTTTCATTTGCAGCGGTAAGGTATCTAATTCATTAGTTAGGAAAATGCAAGAGAGCTTAAATTCAAGCCAAAAATATTTTAATAAATGGAAAATAAAGGTCAATGATGATAAAACACAGGCCATTATTTTTCCATATAATAAGTCGCCAAAACGCATACCTTCTCAATCTATGTTGTGTCGTGGGAATGTTATACCTATAAAGTCAGAAATCAAGTATTTGGGCATTATAATGGATAAAAAACTAACATTTAAGCAACATGTCAACCAAATTTGTGAAAAAGCTATAAAGTGTGGTCGGCCATTGTTTCCCATACTCAACAGAAGATCTAAATTGAATATGAAAAACAAAATATTGTTATATAAAATGTGCATTCGACCAATTATGAGTTACAGCTGTCAAGTATGGTTTCATAAAACTGCGAAAACTCATACCAAAAAGCTTCAGATTATACAAAACAAGAATTTGAAAATAATTCATAATCTTCCTCGTAGGTATCCGACAAATTTACTTCACAGTAACTTTGGACACAAGATGATAAACGATTTCACTAGAGAACTGACACTGACATTTAATGAAAAATGCAGACTGTCAAACTTTGAATCAATAAGGAATTTACAAGGTAATCACTAAGATTCGTTCGTTAAGAATGAATGTATTAGTGATTATCCAAACAAATTTCTTTATAACTTCCATAGAGATCAAAAAGGTTTTTTAAGCTATTTTCCTTAAGGATGTACGTATATTTATTGTTATTAGTTTTGTAAATTTAATTATAAGACTCTTATTGTTGTAGTACTTATAGTAAAATCTCATACCTCTGTACCTTTTTAACCGACTTCAAAAAAGAAGGAGGTTATCTATTCGTCTGAATGTTGCTTTTTTTTTTTTTTTTATGTATGTAACCGCAGAACTCAGCCATTTCTGAACCGATTTTAAATTTTTTTGCTTTATTTGAAAGGTTATGCTTCAAGGTTGGTCCCATTTTAAAAACAGTTCATTATATTAAAAATTAAAGGGTGTCCCCATACAACATACATGTTTTTTACGTGTATTAAGAACCGTAAAGGGCAGCAAATTAAAATTTAAAAAAATTGCGTGCCGCTATAGCTCCCAACAGCAGAAATTAATAAAAAAAATAAATTTAAAATTTAAAGGGTGTCCCCATAGGTGACATAAGATGACCTATTTGGGTCTATCTTTTGAACCGTTATAGACTAAACCTTGAAAATTTGACAGAATGTCGACTACTATGACCGTTATAATAAAATGTATAAATACTCAAAATTTTAAATTAAAGGGTGCTCCAATAGTTCATTTAATTTGATGTATATGGCCATACTTTTGAATAGTTGTACACAGACCGCTGAAATTTACAAAGAACCTGTAGTGCTAAGTCAGCTATAACAAAAAGTATAAAATTTTGAATTTGGAACTTAAAGGGTGTCCCAATAGTTAATGTAATTCTATGTATGTGGCCAAACTTTTGAACTGTTAGAGACAGACAGCTGAAATTTACAAGGAACCTGTATTGCAAAGTCCACTATAGCAAGTATACAATTTGAAGTTAGAAATTAAAGGGTGTCCCCATAAATTACGTAATTTGATCTATATGACCCTATCTTTTGAACCGTTAAACACAAACACTTGAAAATTAGGCAGAATGTCCACTACTTTCACTGGTATGATAACAAATATAAATATTTGGAATTATAATGTAAAGGGTGGCCCAATAGTTCATGTAATTTGATATATATGGTTAAACTTTTTAACCGTTATAGACAGATAGTTGAAATTTACAAAGAATCTTTGTGACCAAGTCCTCTATAACAACAGGTCTTTAATTTAACATTGTAAATTAAAGGGTGTCCGAATAGGTGATGTTATTTGATCTGTGTGCCCCTATCTTTGAAACCGTTATAGACAGAGGTTTGAATGGTGTCCCCATACAAGACGGATGCTGGTGAAAATAACTTAACTTTTAAACAGTAATAGGGAGAGTCTTGACATTCAATAGTCTTTATTTTTTCCCTCTAATTTTGGCGCATCTTTTATTTGGTTTAAATCTAATTCTTACAGATTACTTCTTACATTTTTAGTTTAGAATTGGTGCCCTTCTATCTGTTTTGAAGTCGGTTTTTTTTTGCAAGAATTATATATTTTAAACTTGTAAATAAAGACTTTTATTAAAAAAAAACATATCCAAACAGAATATTTCCGTTGTTTTCCTCAAACGCCGCGACAGATGGTAGCAGGGCTTCAACCTGCTCCAAAAAATCGGGCAGTTGGCTTTGTTCCTTACCATCGAATGTTGGGATCTCTCTGATACCGTTCAGTACCAGATTAAATTGTTGCACGATATTATTTTCCATTTCAACAAAAAAAAAAAACACTATACTACGCCTTGTACAGAAGCAAAACTGCAAATTGGTCTTTCTTTTCTCAAAAAAAAATAATTTTTCATTTATTTATCAAAACTGAAACTGATCTATAAACCCTTTATCACTTAAGCACATAATACAAAAAGGTACATACTACTTATTAAATAATGTATAAAAATAAATTAATCTTATTTACTCTGTTAATATCCTTGTGTCCGCTATTTTCTCTTCTCCAGGATTGTTGATCCTCCTTGTTGTTGTAAATCTGCTAACTAGCTGCAGAAATAATTATGAGGACATAATGGTGGCGTTACAGCGGAAATATGGCGGCGATCATAAAAAGGAGCTGTATAGAATGGAGCTACGTGGCAGGGTGCAGAGAGCAAATGAGACGCTTCAGGATTTCGCCATGGAAGTGGAGCGCTTGGTGCAGCTGAGTTACCCTGGGGAAAACCATCCACTTCTAGAGCAGTTCAAAGTGGATGCGTTTGTAAATGGTATCCGTGACTCTGACGTAAAATATGCGGTATGCGCTGAGCCGAAGTCGTCGTTTCCGTCGCCTATGCGCTGACGCAAGAAACAGCAAAAGTCATTTCGAGGCCGCAGTCATACAAAGTGCGAAAAGTTGAAGTTGCTGCTGAGCATGAAAAAAGCACAAGGGGCGAGCTTAAGCAATTACTAGAATCGCTAAAGGAAGTATTGAAAGAACTCCAATGAAGAAGTAAAGCTAAGTGCTTCAACTACGGAAAAGTTGGCCATCTTCAGGTAGATTGCAAGTCCCCAAGAAAGACTGGATTTGCGTCGCCTAGGGACGAAACGGCATACAGTAGGTGTTTCAATTGCGGAAAAGTGGGCCATTCACAGCGATACTGCAAGGCACCAAAAAGAGTAATGAGATCTGCTTCGCCACCAGAGAATGACAAGGTTATGAACAAGCCATCGCAGGAGCCACTATTGGACGTAAAAAGTGCTAGCATCATGGATAATGGGCCAAAATCCGAAATTGTGGGACCATTAATTTCCATCTCGGTCATGCAGCAGGAAAACAAGAATCTGACTGCGCTGGGTTACATCAACGGTAAAAAGCACGTTCTGACGATAGACACAGGATCGTCGCAATCAATAATCAGGCGCGACTTGGTAAAAGGAGAAATGGAGCCGCTAAGTTATGTCAGACTGCGTACTGCCACTGGAGAATTTGCAACGGTCTATGGCAAGATAAAACTAAGGGTATCTATCGGCAGGCTAAGGGTGGAGCACGTATTTATTGTGACTGATATTTTGGATGAAGTAATTATCGGAGTCGACTATATGATTTATAATGGAATCGATTTGCGTATGAGTCAGCAAATAATGATTTGGAGAAAGGTGAAGATACCACTTAAAATCGGGTATGAGAGAAAGGCTCCACCAAAATGCTTCAACTGCAATAAAGAGGGACATTTAGCTCGTAACTGCAGGGCGCTGAGGAAAATAAAAGAAATATGCCATCAGAAAAGCAGAAATAGTACGAAGGACGAGAAACGACACAACATCGTAAATGTGCGACGTGTATACATAGATACGAGTAAAGAATGTAGTAAGGCGCAGAAGGGTGACCACAAGTTGGCAACAGGTCTGCTGGATAAAGTGGACAGAGAAATATCTCTCCAGAGACGAAACCAAGTACGGAAGCTCCATGAATTTGTGCGTAAGAGGATTGAGTCCACAAGTGATAAAATGAAGGCCAAGTTTGAACGTACTGCAAACTCCGAGGGATTTAAAGAGGGACCGATGATTAACCCACAACAGAAGAAAGTTCACTGGGATGGAACTTATGAAGTAATAAAGCAGCTAAACGATTTAGTTTACAGAATACAGAAGTTTCAGAGCCCAAGATCAAAAATGAAAGTTGTGCACTTGGAGCGGCTAGCCAACTATGGAAAAGGTACATCTGTGTCTGTTCGGGACGAACAGGTTTGAGAAGGGGGTAGTGTTACGAAAGAATTTATTCATTATAGGCTCTGAACCACAATACTCTCGAACAACAACAACATTAATGGCTTATTTTCTTACAATGATGGAAGAAAGAAACGCCTCATACAAAAATTCGCATTTACGCATACACACACACAGATTAAATAAACACTCTTCTGTTAAATACACAGCCACATACATAAATACAAGCATAAACAAATAAACAGCCACACACACAGGTATAAAGAAATAAATAGCCACAAATACAGGTATAAAGAAATAACCAATTACACAAACAGAAAACAAGAGCAATAACAATAACAATCGAACCTGCCAGATAAGTCTGCAATAGAACATTCTGGTGCTTTTAATCACCTATATAAGCGAATCGTGCTGGCGAGAAGGATGGCAGTATTAATTTAAAAGTCAAAGAGTTAAGTTGTCGAATTTTAAGAGTGTTAACAGTTTGCTGTATTTTTGAACAGTGGTGTTAAATAAATAAAGTGATTTACAGTAAAAGTAATAACAGAGTGTATTTATTTTGCAATTAAAAGAACCCAACGTAAAGTAAAAACGTAACAATATTATGTTGCAAACTTTGTTGTTTTTGTTGATACTCTGCCGTTGCTTTAAACTTTGTTGTTGATATTATACTGCAAGCTTTGTTGTTTCTGTTGATACTCTGCCGTTGTTTTAAAACTTTGTTGTTGGTCTTATACTGGAAACATTGATATTTTGTTGTTTTTCGAAGGTTTGCTTGTTGATCTGTGTAGGTGTTATTGTTGTCCTCGCTGTTGATTTTATCCCTTTTTTTTGTAGTTGAAATTTTTTCTTTTCCACTGTTAAACCTTTGTTTATTTTTCTAAACGTCTTGTTATTGTTATTGTTGCACTATTATCAGCAAATTCCACTACACCACACTTAAATAATAGTTTAATTTGTATGTATTTTATATATTTTTAATAGTTAAATTTAACTAATGTTTTCTATATATATAAAAAATGTTCTCTTGTTTTAATTAATTTATACATACTTCTGCCACTCTAATATTTTCTTCTTTAAGTTAATTTTTATTTTAAATTAATTCACTTTAATCAATTCAATTTAACTAATTTAATTTATTTTTAATCAATTTAATTTGTTAACTTTCTTTAAGTTAATTTTTTATCCTCGTCGCCAGTTTTGTAGTTGCGAGTAAATAAAAAAACCTTTTGTTCTTATTGAAGTCTCTTTATTAACTGCCTCTTTATTATTTTTATTCATGCTTACAAGCTAACTTAAACATACCAAATTAAAAGTTAAGGCCTAACTATAATATGCATAAGCTGGCTTAAGCTAATGTCAAAAAATGAACGAAAAGACTGTCAAATGCTTAAGCAACTTATTGAGACTTTTAGGTGGCTACAATGTACTTACACGAATCTAAAAGCTATCATGACACAGTTGCACATTTGTTTTATTCGTACTTTTGAAAAATAATAATTTTTTTCTGAATAAATTAAATTTGTTAACAAAAAGGTGCTAAATAAACATATTTTATATACCTAATACCAGGCATATACAAATTAATAATTATTTTTAATAGTTTAAAGAAAATTTCGAAAGAAAAATTTAACATTTTTGGCTGTTTGTGTAATTTTGGCCAAAAGTACTAAAAAATACAGCGGTGTGCATCACTTAACTCATAAACAATAAAATGCTCTTTCTTTTTAATTTCGATTATTATACAACGCCTCCCTTTTTTCTTATAGAAACTTTTTTTTTTTAAATCTTATATTAAATTTATATATAATTTGTTCACTTTCATTCTCCATTGCAATTTTTTACGAATATACATTCATATGTAAAACATAAAGCACAAACAGCTGTTTCCGTACGGAATGTGCGATCGGTGTCGGACTTTGCTTAAGCAAATGACATTTGACGAAACTCAAAGAAAAGTGTTGTTAAGTACATTATAGTTTGCCACATATGATTTATATGTAATTGCACAGTTGCTTAAGTTGGCTTAAGCTAGCTTATGTATATTATAGTTGAACCTTAAGGCCCAACTATAATATTCATAAGCTGGCTTAAGCTAATGTCAAAAAATGAACGAAAAGTCTGTCAAATGCTTAAGCAACTTATTGAAGACTTTTAGGTGGCTACAATGTAACGAGTGATTTTTTAAGAGCTTGAGAACTTTTTTTAAAAAAAAAACGCATAAAATTTGCAAAATCTCATCGGTTCTTTATTTGAAACGTTAGATTGGTCCAAGACATTTACTTTTTGAAGATAATTTCATTTAAATGTTGACCGCGGCTGCGTCTTAGGTGGTCCATTCGGAAAGTCCAATTTTGGGCAACTTTTTCGAGCATTTCGGCCGGAATAGCCCGAATTTCTTCGGAAATGTTGTCTTCCAAAGCTGGAATAGTTGCTGGCTTATTTCTGTAGACTTTAGACTTGACGTAGCCCCACAAAAAATAGTCTAAAGGCGTCAAATCGCATGATCTTGGTGGCCAACTTACCGGTCCATTTCTTGAGATGAATTGTTCTCCGAAGTTTTCCCTCAAAATGGCCATAGAATCGCGAGCTGTGTGGCATGTAGCGCCATCTTGTTGAAACCACATGTCAACCAAGTTCAGTTGTTCCATTTTTGGCAACAAAAAGTTTGTTAGCATCGAACGATAGCGATCGCCATTCACCGTAACGTTGCGTCCAACAGCATCTTTGAAAAAATACGGTCCAATGATTCCACCAGCGTACAAACCACACCAAACAGTGCATTTTTCGGGATGCATGGGCAGTTCTTGAACGGCTTCTGGTTGCTCTTCACTCCAAATGCGGCAATTTTGCTTATTTACGTAGCCATTCAACCAGAAATGAGCCTCATCGCTGAACAAAATTTGTCGATAAAACACATTTCGAACCGAACACTGATTTTGGTAATAAAATTCAATGATTTGCAAGCGTTGCTCGTTAGTAAGTCTATTCATGATGAAATGTCAAAGCATACTGAGCATCTTTCTCTTTGGCACCATGTCTGAAATCTCACGTGATCTGTCAAATACTAATGCATGAAAATCCTAACCTCAAAAAAATCACCCATTACTTACATGAATCTAGAAATTATTATGCCACAGTTGCACATTTGTTTTATTCGTACTTTTGCTTTTCGTACTTTTTTTCTCAATAAATGAAATTTGTTAACAAAAAGGTGTTAAATAAACATATTAAATATACTTAATACCATTCATATGAGCCCTTGATTATGATAGTGGTATAAGAAATATATTTTATGTTTCGAGATATTAAGAGGTTTGTATTTTAAAGGATTAAAAAATATTTTTGTACTATGATGTACTATAATTTTTTTAATTAAATAGTGCCAACAATTTATTATGATTGTGAAATTTATAACCATTTTTAAAAGGTAGTGTGGTTTTAAAAGGTTGAAATGACTTACACCATTTTCAAAATTAACTGCATGACTTTATAAATGACTTAAACCATCAAGAATAAATTTTTTGTTTAAAATTAACATTTTATTCAAAATCATTACATTCAGGTATGTTCTGTAATCGGAAACCGAGTGAAATTGAATCCGAATGAAATTTTAAATTGTCATAATTTTTAAATCTTACAACATTTTGAAATTATTTTTTATACATTTGATTAGAGACCATTTACATAACATCCTTGATTGCTAATGTTTTGAAATAATAGGCGCAACTAAGTTATATTTATCTTTAAAAATTTGTTCATTTCAATTTCACTTGGTTTCGGATTACAGAACATACCCGATTGTAAATAAGTAATTTATTTTTAGTATTTAGTTAAAATAAAGAGTTTGTGGAAAATTGGTGGGATATAGGGTAGTAAATCCATCATATCTTTTTTTCTTCTGTTATTGGTCTAATGGTTGTATATAGTGAAAGAAAATCAATATTTTCGTATATTCTTGGCCTTTCTCTTTTGTTTGAAAAGTCTAACACTTTGAATTCGGAATTGTCATCCAAAGAAGTTTTATAAAACATTTTCTATGTAGATTTTTTTTAGAAATCTAATCCATTGTATTTTTAGCTAAGATACAGCTTCTCCATTGGTGTTTCTCTTTCTATTAGTCGTTGATTCTCTCAGTTATTTCGTCGAAATGAAATCTTTCCGAGCCATTTGTTGTACCAAAAATGGGTTTCTCTTTTTACATAATTCTATTAAATAACTTATTTTTCTTCGCCGTATAATGTCTATAATTAATTATAAATAGTGCATTTTACATTAATAGGCTTACCTGATCATAACTGAACTGTTATCTGAAGACATGACAACATTACTAATAATTATTTTGCAAAACTTTGAAAGCAGACTGACTTATACCACTATTAAAATATACAGTTATTGTAATTTGTTTACCAACCAAAAAATAAACTCAATTTATCAACTTAATTTTCATGGCATACTGCGAATTACTTCAGATTATGTTACTTTATTAGGATTTGATATGAAATAGCTGATAAACTAGATTTTAAAAATTTTTGACTTATACCACTTTCAAAATCAAGGGCTCATATACAAATTAATAATTATTTTTAATAGTTTTAAGAAAATTTCGAATGAAAAATTTAACATTTTTTGCTGTTTGTGTAATTTTGTCCAAAAGTACTAAAAAATACAGCGGTGTGCATCACTCAACTCATAAACAATGTAATGCTCTTTCTTTTTAATTACGATTATTATACAACGCCTCCCTTTTTTCTTATAGAAATTTCTTTTTTTAAACATTTTATATTAAATTTAAATACAATTTGTTTACTTTCGTTCTCCGTTGCAATTTTTTACTAATGTACATTCATATGTAAAACACAAAGCACAAACAGCTGTTTCCGTACGGAATGTGCGATCGGTTTCGGACTTTGCTTAAGCAAATGACATTTGACGAAACTTAACGAAAAGTGTTGTTAAGTACATTATAGTTTGCCACATATGATTTAATGTAATTGCACAGTTGCTTAAGTTGGCTTAAGCTAGCTTATGCATATTATAGTTGGGTCTTTAAGGAATTCCGTTGACGGTGCAAATTCACACGGTCGACGGAAGCGTTCGTCAAATTACCAACCACATGCATACATCATGTACGTTGGGCATGAACACTTGTTTTAAGTATTCGGGTTGCAAGTTATGTATGTGTATGAGACGAATCTGCTTATTAGGCAGATTCGTTCACAAGATACACTGAACGAAAATATATAAAAACGTACATTTACTTTAGGAGAGTGTGCTCCGTATGACTATATACATATCTGTCTTGCTATTAGCCAACCTTTGGTTAGCAATTAACAACAATTAGATATATATTTTTTTTATTTTACAAATATATATTTATATTTTAATTATTAACACAAAAAATGTTGAAGTTAACAATATCAAAGCCGTGCCTGCTCTGCGAATTTTATTTGAACTATTTTTAAATGAATAAATTAATTATTTTAGCTTAAGTTCTTAATTATAAAGAGATAAAGAAACAATTATACACCAGCAGAGTGAAATGCATTTTCTAGACAGCTACGTCTATCATCAGCACTCTTCGTAACTATCTACTATTTACATCGAGTCAATTGAGGTAAACACGTTTTTTAAATGATCAACAAACAGATTACCTTTTTCGGTATTATTTCTTGCCCAGCCTCCTCCTCGCAATGAAGACTTACGGTCGACTGGTCCTTTAAGGTTTCTACATGCACGCCATAATGAATAATCTGATTGTGGAATTGGGTCCAGATCTTCCAGGTAGCTTTTCAGAGATGCTACACTTCGAGATTCTAGTAGGTCTCTTAGTCGCTTCGTGCAATCTTTAATTCTAGTTTTAAAGTGAGGAGATCTATATGTTTGCCACTCTCTACGAATTTTTCTTTTTTCAGTCAAGAGCCGCTCGATATCTGCAGAATAAATGTGATTTGCCGGGTTACAGTTGCATGTTGGGCAGCTAATTTGATGTTTCGATCAAAATCAATTATACACTGCTCTACGTCTTCTGGAGTTCTTAGCGGGATGTTTTCCGAGCAATGCGTACTGAGATATTTTCTATATTTCAGCCTGGTTGTTGGTGACACGATATTTTGTTGATTCCATATATAGACAATAGTGGGTGAATGATCTGAGGATAATTCCAGTGATGCTCCAGCTTTAATAATTTCTCTAGAAATTATTAAATTGAAATTGTGTCAAACAAAACACGACCTTTTGCAGTTATTAATCGTGATCCCAAATATTTATGTTTAACGTTGTAGTCGCCTGATGCTATGAAACAGGGATCTAGTGATTTGAAGAAGTCGCTATACTGACTCTCTGGTACTTAAATCTAGGAGGTGAATAAATTGAAAAAATAACTAATTTTGGATAAGAATTTCATATTTGTTGCTTGTAGGTAATCCTCACAAAAATCACAGAGTAAAAAATGTTTCATTCGGGCCTTTAAAGGTATTGCCACCACATGCTCGTCCACGAGGGTCCTTAGTATCATATAATATATAGCCATTGATTTTAAAAAAGCTATTTGTTGTTAAGTGGGTCTCTGAAATCAGCATGATATCAATTTGTTGATTATTAAGAAAGTACTCGAGTTCATTTTTGTGATGGCGTATGCCGTTTGCGCTCCAGAAACATATTTTTAAACAGATCATGGTTTGCTAAGTACTGCCTGCAATAACATAGATTGCATTTTTACCATTTCTTGCATCATGTTACCCATAGAACCCATAAAGCCATTTAGCGTCTTCACTTGAAGTGTGTTGAGAAAACTGTCGTACAGCCGTTTTTCTTCACCTTCACTTTTTTTTAAATTTATATATAACAAATGCCGGTGTCCTGTTCCATTTCCCCTAAGTCAATGGGAACCCTCTACTACAACCGCTACACTGGCATCTTGTCTTTTATGCGCGGCTATTCGCTCTGTGGGCTTGGGCGAGAGTTCGTTGCAGCTGATAGTAGTGGTTACGGACATAATTAAAGTTGTGCCAGTGCGGCCGACAAATTTGCAAAAGAAAAACAAAAGGGATCGTGTGTACAGGCGATTCAGATTTAGTTAGTGTTCATCTACCTGTCGACCCTTCCTCGCTTTACTACTTCTTTAGTAAAACCTATCCATTGTGATCACGTTTGTCTTTATCTGGGATCACCCCTAAGCAAATCACGGACACACACTAATCAATACTCACCCGCTAGGGTTACTGTAGTTGTTGCTCCCAGCATTGGCGTTACTGTTTGGTATTTGGTTTGAATAGCTTCTAGTGTTAAGATTGTGGTTTACTTGATCTGGCCAACGTTGGATCTGCAGTTGATGAGCGATTACATTCGATAACGAGGGTGGTGGCTGAGACACATCTGGCAATGTATAATTCCCATGAACTTGGCTGATGTGGACTGGTGCATGCTGAGGCTGATTGCCTATATTTGTTGTATCATTTTGGGTATTAGATTTAATAGTCTGTCTTAAAAATTTCTTAGATCGTCGTGGGTCAACCCCCTTGGCACATGGATCTGTTCTCTGCGTTCTCCTCGTCTTAATGGTACATTCCCCTCGTCTTAAGGGTACTTTCCCCTGCCGAAAAGCATCTACCATCCCCTGCGCGCTAATGCTACTGTATGGTGGAATAGCAATCGTGCTATTTACAGAAAAACTAATTGCTCACTAATTGCTTCCAATACGTTTTGTACTTGTGCACTGATCACCGTTGTAATCGGACTAGACCGCTTCGGTATTGTTCCTGTGCTTCCTGCAGCTGTTGTTCTTGTTGTGGTTGTAGTTGACGTCATTGTTGTGGTAGCCGATGCTTCGTCGGATCTACTTGTCGATCGTGTTCCTACCAGGTTTCAATTTCTGAAATTAACTAACCCAATAACCAGTAAAAACAAAAAATATTTTTTTTTAATCAACTCAACTCTAGTTGACGGTTTCCGAGTCCCTACCTTTAACAACCTAGACACAATTTAAAACAAGGAAATAGTACTTTTTGCAATCCAATCCCGCAAAATTTCGAGTATACTATTTTCAAATCCTGAATGAATCAGCCAAAAAGATCAAGTTAAGTTAAGCAATAAAATATAGATGGTTTCGCTAGATTTTGGCCCCATAAATGTTTAATTTCCAAATCCTGTATAAATCAAAAATCAAGTTAAGTAAATCAAAATATAGTATAAATAATTCCGCTAGTAACTGCCGTATACTAAACGTACCCAAAGCACTGCTACTATGCGGGTTTTCTAAAAATGGTAAAATATAAATATCAATAAACACCAGCTCAATTGCTTAAAAGTTAAACTCTCTAAGGTATATAGGGGGTGGAATTATTGGTTCCGCACGGAAGGGAAAACTGAACGGAAAGAAATAACGATCGATACGCGCATTGCAATTATTCATTCCTGCGGTATAAGCTTTCCGCAAAATTGATTTAACATCCCTGTTTTAATTAAATCTGAGTTGATATTGTGAACAGCTGTTGTTACATTTAAAATTATAAGTTACAATTTTGAACACAAAAACGCACTTTTAAAGGTAAAATATATTAAAATACCAAACTCTGAAAAACTATGGATACAATAGCCTTTTTTGAAGATAGTAGTGATGATGATTGTTTAGACATTCGAGTTGAAAGAAGAGTTTTGCGTTATAAATCTGAAGATGTGTTGCAGATGAATGATACGGAGTAAGTAAAATAAAGAAATTTAAATATGGTAAGTACATAGATGTTTAATGAAATGTAAATGTTTTAATTTACAGCTTTATAAAAAATTTTCGTTTAAATAAGGCAGCGTTTAAATATATTTTGTCTGCGCTAGAAGTAACAAGTTCAGGAAGTGATCGGCAAGTAGCACTTTCTCCAAAAGATAAACTTTCGGCTTGTTTAAGATTTGTTGCAGAAGGCAGCTATCAGCATAGTGTTGGCAAGGATTTTAATGTCAATATAGCGCAATCAACATTTTGCAAAGTGCTGGCTGTAGTATTAAACAACTTAGATAATTTGTTGTGCAGCAAATGGATAAGCATAAGCATGAATGCAGATGAGGAAAGAAGGGCGAAAATGGCTTTCTATGAAAAATGTCGCATTCCAAACGTGGTAATGGCTGTGGATGGTACCCACGTAAAAATTATTGCTCCTAATAACGATAAGCACCTTTTTTCAATCGTAAAGGATACTATAGTAATAATGTTATGATTGTAAGTAAACTTTTAAGTAGTTCTGCATATATTTTTTTAATATTTGAATATTTGTTACAGATGTGTAATCTTTAAAAATTGTCAGCAACCAATTTCTGCTAATACGTTTTAAATACTTTTTCAGGAGATAAGGGATATCCCTTGCAACCGTGGCTGTTAACACCCTTCAGAGAGCCGGTTACTTCTCCGAGAAAAATTAGGTTCAATACTGCACATTCTAAAGGAAGAAATATAGTAGAAAGAACCATAGGAATGCTTAAATCTGTTTTTAGATGCTTAAACAATGAACGAGGACTACATTATGATCCAGAAAAGGCTGCGAAAATCATTAATCTCTGCTGTGCACTTCACAACATTACACTTCATTATAATATTACGGACGAAGCATTTGATATGCCATCTGAAGAAGAGGATACAATAACAACCAGTACCATTGAAGATGATACTACTGGCGAAGCTAACGAAATAAAAAATCAAATACTGCAATATTTTTAATTTGTACTTCAATTTCATTTTATTTAGTTGTAAAGATAAAGATAAATAAAAAACTTAAAAATTCATTACAGTTAGAATGCTTATATAACATTGAACTTTATGTGCAGGTGTATGTAAACATGTATAATAAATGCACTTATCGTTTTCTTAGAAAGTGTATCACATCAGTTTAAAATATGTAATTTTACGGTAACTGCTTGTTTAATTTATCGATTTCAAGCTTTAAAATTTGTTCCTTGAGAGCATTTTTTTTCATTAACAATTTCGCCATTACTTCGTTGTGTCTCTTTTGTTCTTCCAGCTGCTGTTGAAGAAGTTTTGTCTGTTTCTTTTTTTCATCACTAACTGTATATATTGCTCTTTTAATATCCTTCATAACTTTATATTGCGACGTCCAAAGCTAATTTTTTTTTATGTTAATTTGCTCTTTAAGCTGTTCTGGCTTTTCTTCTCTTCGGTTTCTTTTTAAAGGTCGCGATTTCACAATCGTGGAAGAACTACTCTCTGCATTAATTTCTATTTGACCAGTTTCCTGTGTAAATATGGTTTTTTCAGCCGACAAATCAGTTTCCACTATTGTTGCATTTTCTTCAACCGGCAAATCTCTTTCTGCAAGATTTGAAACTGCATCCATTTTTGTCAACAGATTTCTTGAAATGCCGAAATTATTTATATTTGGCATTCCGTGAACCGCCGCATTTAAGTTTAAGAGAGCGCTTACTTCTTCTTCTGTTTCAGTTAGTGGAATTTCTCTATATGGACCTCCTCCTGTTCCAGTTAAAAGCTGTTTATTCTTTGATAATTTTTTTTTTACACCGCATTTGTAATCCGTCCATACCTATAACACAATTTATGGAAGATGAATTATTGCTTCGCAGTGAAATTTTTCTAAAAACGAACTTACCTTTCTCCAACCACCAACATCTTTTAAGGGCGGTCCGGAACCATTTAGTGTCATTGCCAAATCTTCCCAGAATTTTTTCACATCTGCAGGGGCGCGTTGGCTAAAACCACAAGCAATGTCCTGTTTTTTTTTAGTAAATTAACCATTGCTTCGATTTTTAATTTGTTTGTATATTTTTCTCTTTTATTCCTACAAAAATATTTTTCACATATAAAACAAATAAATTAAACTAAAAGAAATTTGTTTGGTAGAACTTTTATATTTTTCTTACATTTTTGTTCTTTCCGTCAGCTTTTCGTTACAAAATTTGAACGTAAGCAAAATAAGGAAAAATATCTACATTGCGGAATCAATAATATGGCAATACCGCCACTGTAGAGATGATACCGCTACAACGGAAAAATATTTCACCAACGGAACCAATAATTTCAAATTTTTCTTCCGCAAAAAAAATGCTTTCCGTAATCGCGGAACGGAATCAATAATTAGACCCAGGGTGAATTCAAAAATATTTACGTATCTAACTCGATTGCTGTTTTCAACCGAATATTTTGAAACAATTTTCTTTCTTTGTTTTCAAAATTGTGTTTTATTCTCTTTTAGTCCCTTGGACTATTTTGTTGTTTTTGTTGTTTTTTACATTTGGGTATTAAGCTTACTTCTATTTAAATTTCCAGGTTTTTCATATGGATTTCTATGGCAGTAGATTTTTGTAACAATTTTCTTTTGTAGATATATATTTTATTTTATTTCTTGCATTTTTCTATATTTTTTCTTTTTTTTGTTGGTTTTTTGTTTCTTTTTATTGTTATTCTTGAATAAAACATTTACATGAAGGGTGGTATTTGAGCTTAAATATTGACGCTTTGCATTATTCACTTAACAGGAACGGCGCTTACGCCTTTTTGCCTTTTAGCTAACGATATGTAATTTAAGTTCGATTTGATTTCTATGTATTTATACCTACGAAATAAAAAAATATAAAAATTATTTGTTTTTTATATTTTGTAAATTTACTTTATAAGATATATTATTAATAAATAAATAAAAATTGTTAGTAGTTGTTTTAAATTTATAAAAAATAAATCGCCTTCTTAATTCCCCAAACATTATTCATTTCATTGCATTAAAAACTTCGATAAGTTTATGTGTACTACGCAAAATTTAAACTTAAAAATGACCTCCAAAATGTAAAAATTATAATAATTATTATTCGTTGAGCATTTATTTTGTTTCATTCAAAGAGCAGTTTCAAAATGGAGTTTTGATTATTCATACTAAAGTTTTTTAAGGTTTTGTATTTTTTAACATTGTTTTTTTCATCTTTACAAGAATTTTAAAACTTAACGAAAATTTTCTATTAATAATTTTAACGCTTAAAGTAAAAATGTAAATGCGATACAGTTTGATTGTTGTCTAAAAACAACCACTATTAAAATTTCCATATATTAAGTAATCATTGTAAAGTTAAAAAAGAAATAATATTTAAATGCGTATAATTATATTTGTCTCTCATTTGGAAGAATCGTTAGAAACGATGGGGCCAAGACTCCAGCGGTTTTAATGAGAGTCGCGTTAGAGCAGTCAACAGAATAAAAAAAGTAGAGCGAGCACAATTTTTTTCAAATTTAATTCAACTGGTGGTTTTTACATCACAACCGCCAACTTAAACAATCAGTTTGTAACAAACTCGGCATTAGTTAAGACGTTAAGCAGTGTAAAAAATATTAAACTTATTAATTAATAATTTTAACAAAACTGCAACTAACGAGTGATTTGTTCGTTTTGTTGAAAAACTTAAAATACCAATTTGATTCATAAATTATTCATAAAGGTATAAACTCGTTCATAATAAAAGATCATTTTTTACACAAATTTTTAAACAAAAAAAAATAAAAAAGCTTTAAAGCTTTTAGTTCTCGTTTTGTGACTAATAAGAAGAGATTTTAGCTTTTTACGTACGATCTCATACACTTATTTACATACATATATTACTAAGCATGTGTGTGCGATTGTGTTACGCTAAGAAGCGACCTTCACTAAAATAAAAACGATTTTTTAAACAAAAATAAAACAAAATAAATTATTTTCCAACAAAATAAATACAAAACAAGAATATTAAGTGTTGCCAAACCGCGGGATTCAATGTAGATCAGTAATTCGTTTCTGTAAAGTGGGAAATTTCTCACATGGAAATATTATACATGTCGCACGCTAAATCATAAACAGTCAAAACTCAAAATAGATCAAAATCGTGTTCTTTTTCATATGAAAAAAGTTCATAAAGTAATAAGAATTACTTTATATTAATGAAAAAGTGCATGATTAACTCTATCTCACCTCGTGTAAAAAATGATGACTATAGTAAATTCATGTGAGAAATTTCGAGGTACTAGGATTATATAGCTGTTTTCTACCAAAATACACAGATTAAACAATTACATAGTTATCTGTGATAAAATTAATAAAAAACAAGTATGAATCACTACTTTGTATACATATGTATGTATATTGTATCAAGGCGCATTTACAATTCACGGTGGCATCGCTAGAGCTAAAACACAACAACAACAGGCAGTTTTGTTTGTGTAATGAGCTAGAGAATATCATAGAAATAGAAAACAATAATACAAAATAAAAAGTTTTGAAATTTGAACACAATTAAAATTACACTTTTTTTTAACATAAAAACACAAACAAACTCACAATACGTATAAAAATCTGTTTTAAAAATCACTTTTAAACTATTATTTTAACACATTAAAAACAATTAATTTTTAGAAGTTTTCAAAACAAAAATAATTTTTAAAAGTTTGGCAACATTAAAGAGAACGTCAAAGTAAAAACAAAAAAATAAGAAAAATTGAAGTCATGAAACAACAATAGCTGTGTTTGCGACTTATAAGTGAAAATTGTACAGAACCTTTATACTTTACTTTTGATTTGAAAAAATATACGAAAAATACGCAAAAGTAAAAAGTAATGGGATCAAATGTAGTTTGTGGAAGCTACTCCAATAAAAAATATACAAGGTCATATAGTATTAAAAACTAAAAAAATTGTCGGTCGCACATACATACATATTTTCCGAGATTGGGCCTCCGAACTTTTCATGAGACTCTGATAGGGCATTAGATCAGAATGATCGAACTGTCACTTTTTCGTTCTCGTATATATGTATATAAAGTGTGATTTTTTAAGAGCTTGAGAACTTTTTTTAAAAAAAAAAACGCATAAAATTTGCAAAATCTCATCGGTTCTTTATTTGAAACGTTAGATTGGTCCATGACATTTACTTTTTGAAGATAATTTCATTTAAATGTTGACCGCGGCTGCGTCTTAGGTGGTCCATTCGGAAAGTCCAATTTTGGGCAACTTTTTCGAGCATTTCGGCCGGAATAGCCCGAATTTCTTCGGAAATGTTGTCTTCCAAAGCTGGAATAGTTGCTGGCTTATTTCTGTAGACTTTAGACTTGACGTAGCCCCACAAAAAATAGTCTAAAGGCGTCAAATCGCATGATCTTGGTGGCCAACTTACCGGTCCATTTCTTGAGATGAATTGTTCTCCGAAGTTTTCCCTCAAAATGGCCATAGAATCGCGAGATGTGTGGCATGTAGCGCCGTCTTGTTGAAACCACATGTCAACCAAGTTCAGTTGTTCCATTTTTGGCAACAAAAAGTTTGTTAGCATCGAACGATAGCGATCGCCATTCACCGTAACGTTGCGTCCAACAGCATCTTTGAAAAAATATAGTCCAATGATTCCACCAGCGTACAAACCACACCAAACAGTGCATTTTTCGGGATGCATGGGCAGTTCTTGAACGGCTTCTGGTTGCTCTTCACTCCAAATGCGGCAATTTTGCTTATTTACGTAGCCATTCAACCAGAAATGAGCCTCATCGCTGAACAAAATTTGTCACATTTGAACATTTCGAACCGAACACTGATTTTGGTAATAAAATTCAATGATTTGCAAGCGTTGCTCGTTAGTAAGTCTATTCATGATGAAATGTCAAAGCATACTGAGCATCTTTCTCTTTGGCACCATGTCTGAAATCTCACGTGATCTGTCAAATACTAATGCATGAAAATCCTAACCTCAAAAAAATCACCCATTATAAACAAAACGCAATAATTCCACCATAACAGTTTTTTTTGATAAATGAACAAATTAAAGTAGGTAACTGTTTATGTCGAGTATACTCATTGTTGGCAACATCACCAAAATCAGTTTTAACTTTGTCTTATGTTTAATCTGGCATCGCCAAAATTAGCTGATTTGCTATTAAAAATATTTTTTTTTGTAATATGTAAAAAAACTTAACGAAACACGTTTTTAAAGTTAGCTCCAGAACATTCGCGCCTTTGGGAGTCATTTTCTTTTTCTATATTACAAAGACAAGTTGGCTCTACGCAGTGTTCAGGAGCTAAATTAATTTTGTACTTTAAATACTGAAATTTAACAAAAATACTCCTCGTGTTTTCTACACCAAAAAGTATGTACCAATTCATTATTGATCAAAATTTTATTTCCTAATTTCTGAATTTATTAAAGGAATTTTAATATAAATACACATTGTAAAATAAATTATTGTGTGTTTTATTCAAAATCCCCGTGGAAGACACTAGGACGTGCGGCTGGCGTGCCTTGGTTACAATTTTAAAATTCTTTTTGAGGACTAATTTCGGCTGTTCTTGTACACATCTCTACGGTTTAGATCAACCTGGTCTGGTGGTATTCTTTCAGTAAAAATTGCCAATCTCGCAGTAAGTAGAAATGTCGTTACAAAACGTAGAGGGTCAGACGCAGAATGAACAACTTGATCACAACTGCTTGCTTTGTGCCAATCCCCCTGACGATAATATGATAAGCTGTGTCGCTTGTCAAAAACGTTTTCACAAAAGTTGTGTTAAAGTAACAGAGGACATAAACTATAAATGTTCTCAGTGCGCATCCATACGACCTACTTCTCCTACCTCGAGTATATCTAGCCGTTGCTCAATCCTTTCTCATGCTTCACAAACAAGAAAAATTCAATTGCAACTTAAAAGGCTAGAAGAAGAACGTGAAATAAACAAAAGCTATTTAGATAAAAAGTACCAGCTTCTTGAAGAAGCCGAGGCTCTCTCTGACAATTCGTCTATAAAGTCTCAGACCGTTCAAAATTGGTTAACATCGTCAGACCCTAAGTCTACCTTACCCCAACTATCAATGGCGAATAATCAAAACAACACTATAAAACGGCATTCAACTTGTTTGCCTTATGAAGCAATAACGTCGCGAAATCGAGTAGAATTTTGTCCACAAACGTTTACCACTGCTGCCATAAGTTCCTCGTTGACTACTTCTGCGGTACCAAATTGTACCAAGACCATCGCCACTAGCGGTGGATATCAACAACAAATGCAGCCAACACGGGCAAATGTCTCAAATTATTCTCATGGTGCGATAAATACGTCATTACCGACAGCTAATGACATGCCCCCAAACACAAATCAAAATAATTCTTATCAGCAAACTTTTAGTTCTGTTCCACCACAATTTATTCAGTGGCATCCAAATATATCGTCAACGAACTATATAAACAACTTATCAAACGCGGCCACTTGCCCACAATCTCATTTTGAACCACAACAAAGACTGCAACAAAATCATTTAAATGCCCGATCAGCCCTTCCAAAGGACCTGCCGACATTTTCTGGCCTACCAGAAGAATGGCCAATTTTCTCCTCCACTTACGAGTGGTCCACTTCTGCTTGTGCCTTCACCGATATGGAAAATCTCATTCGCCTACAAAAGGCTTTAAAAGGAGATGCATTGCGTAGTGTACAGCATATGCTAATCCATCCCTCAAATGTTCAAGGTATTATGCAGCTACTTCGTATGTTGTATGGCCAACCTGAGAAGATAATAAATTCCATAAAAAATAAAATTAAATTTTCTCCAAAAGTGGATGAAAACAATTTAAAAACACTCACCTCTTTTGCTATCGATGTTCGGAACCTTATTTCTACAATAAACGCCAGTAATTTATTTGATGAAATAAATAATTCATCATTTATTTGCGATTTAGTACAAAAACTTCCGACTTCTTACCAAATGCAATGGGCAGCAAAAAAAATGTTTTTAAGTAATCAAAACAAAAAACCAAATTTGTTAGAATTTGACAACTGGCTTTTCAACGTTGGTATAACAGCTAGCAGTATAACAGTCGATCATTCAACATACAAAAATAAACAAAATGTAAATGCAAACACAAATGCAACAACAACAGGAAAAAAAGCTTTTATCCACTCTCATAGTGAACAAAAATGTATTGTCTGCAACAACAACAACAATAAATGCAAAACAGTAGGTAATTGCCAAAAATATTTATCCATGGATCGTGGTGAAAAATGGAGTGTAGTTAGAAAGCACAACTTATGTAAATATTGTTTGTCAAAACATAGTGGAGAATGCAATAGAAAAACAAAATGTGGAAAAGAGGGATGTGAATATTTTCACCACCCGTCATTACATCGTTATTCGATACCTGTTAAGAAAGAAAACAAAACGTCAGTTGAAAATGGAAAAAATAAAGTTGAAATTGAAGCCGTAAATAACAGCCACATTGCTGAAGTGAAAAATTTTATTTTATTTAAAATAATTCCCATAAAAGTGTATGGAAAAAATAAAGTTGTTGAAACATTTGCGTTTATAGACGAGGGGTCGAGCATCAGTTTAATAAATGAAAGTTTAGCAAAAGAATTGGAAGTCAGTGGTGTACCAAATGAATTATGTTTGCGATGGACGGGAGGCATGGAAAGAAAAGAAGCCAGTTCTGAAAGCCTTACAATTTTAATTTCTGGCATAAATAACAAACAATTTTATGTTAATGTACATACAGTGAGTAAACTAGACCTTCCAGTCCAGTCGTTGGACTATAAATTAATTTCGAAGCAATATCGGCACTTACGACAACTACCTGTTGAAAGTTATAGCAATGCTGAACCACAAATTATAATTGGACTAAATCATGTTAATTTGGGTGTTTCACGCAGAATACGAGAAGGTTTTCGAAACGAGCCGATAGCTGTATATACAAAACTTGGTTGGCTTATTTATGGAGCTTCAGAAGAAAATATAAACAGAGGTATGAGTCTTAATTTTCATGTATGTGAGTGCTCTCTAAATGATGATAAGTTAGAACATTTAGTCAACAGTTTTTATTCCATCGAAAGTTTGGGTATAAGTGTAAAAAACCCTCTAATTGCTAGGGATGATCAAAGGGCATTAGATCTTTTAAGCAGATTCACCAAACAAAAAGAAAATGGGCACTATGAGGTTCCATTTTTATGGAAATATGATATTATAGAGTTGCCAGATAGTTATGAAATGGCATTAAAACGCCTCAATTGTTTAGAGAATAAACTAAGAAAAAATGTCGAACTTTTTAATATATTTCAAGAAACCATTACCAAATATATATCTAAAGGCTACATACGTAAGTTATGTTCCGCAGAAATCGGTCGTGCTGATAGTAAAGTATGGTATCTTCCAATCTTTGCGGTTTTTAATAAAAATAAGCCCGGAAAATCTCGCGTTGTCTGGGATGCGGCTGCGAAATCAAATGGTATCTCCCTTAATTCATATTTATTAAAAGGGCCCGATCTTCTGGCTAATTTGCCATCCGTTCTTTTCAAATTTCGGCAGAAATCTGTGGCTGTTTGTGGAGACATTGAGGAAATGTTCCACCAGATACATATAAGACCTGAGGACCGAGACGTACAAAGATTTCTTTGGCGTAATTGCTTACCAGATAAAACTCCTGATGTCTACGTAATGGACGTAATGATTTTCGGTGCCTCATGTGCTCCTAGCATTTCACAATACGTGAAAAATTTAAATGGTAGAAAATTTGAAAACGAGTTACCCAGAGCGGTTAAATCAATAGTAGAAAACCATTATGTTGATGATCTTCTCGATTCTGTTGATACTCCAGAAGAGGCATCAAAACTAATCTCAGATGTAACATACATTCACCAAAAGGCTGGTTTTAATATTCGGAACTGGATATCTAACAGCAAATCTATTATGACATCTCATATGTCAGCATCATGTTCGGGTGCTAAATGCCTTAATTTAAAGGAAGAAAAATATATTGAGAAAGTTTTAGGTGTGTTTTGGGACCCTACTGGGGACGTCATAAGTTTTAAAATGTCTAAGTGGTTAACTGAGAGTGAAATATTTTTTGGTGGCAAAATACCAACCAAAAGAGAGGTGTTAAGATTTGTCATGTCAATTTATGATCCCCTTGGAATTGTTGGACATATTATAATGTATGTGAAGCTATTCATGCAAGAAGTATGGCGTTCAAAAATTGACTGGGATGAAAAGATTCCTCATGAATTAATGCTTAAATGGAAAAAATGGCTTGAAATCTTGCCCGATATTCAAAATATAAAAATTCCTCGTTGTTATTTAAATTTCTTCAAAGATTATGATAACGTTGAAGTCGAGTTGCATACATTCGTAGACGCAAGCCAAGTTGGATATGCAGCAGTGTCTTATTTCAGACTCAAAAAACATGATGACATCATTTGCTCGCTAGTAGGTTCTAAAACGCGAGTTGCACCTTTAAGAATAACGTCTGTTCCACGATTAGAACTCGTAGCTGCTTTAATAGGTGCAAGATTTGCGAAGTTTATAGTTGAAAATCATGACATCAAAATCAATAAAACATATTTTTGGTGTGACTCAAAAAATGTCTTGAGCTGGCTCAACTCCGACCACCGTAAGTACAATCAGTTCGTAGCGTTTCGGGTTACGGAAATTTTGGAACTGTCATCAATTAAAGACTGGAAATGGATTCCAAGCAAACAAAATGTAGCTGATGATGCTACCAAGTGGTCGAAGGTCCCCAAGATCTCAAATTCAAGTAGATGGTTCAAAGGTCCCGAATTTTTATTTCTTCCAGAAAGCGAATGGCCACAGGAAGAAAGTCCTCTAGATTCAACTGAAGAAGAGCGAGTGCATCATTCGTACAGTATCACTAAAATTAGTATTATTTTTGATACTTCAAGATTTTCAAAATGGTCTCGACTATTACGAACTGCCGCTTATGTTGTTCGATTTATAAGCTGTTGCCGCAAAATTTATAAACAAAAGGGTGAGCTAACACAAGAAGAGCTGCAGGAGGCTGAAAAAATGTTGTATATACAGACCCAATCTGAAAGTTATCGCAACGAAATCTCGTTGCTCAGATTGAAAAAAGTTCTACCAAAAAGCAGTGATATTTACAATAAAAATCCATATTTAGATGATGAAATTCTTAAAATGGAAGGTAGAATCGATAATGCTGATATTTCATTGGCTCAAAAACGCCCAATTATACTACCTAGGAAGAATTATGTCACTCAATTAATTTTAATGTATTATCATGAAAAATATCATCATATGAATCATGAAACAGTTATCAACGAGATTAGGCAAAGGTATTATATTTCAAAGCTTCGCGCTACTTTTAATTCAATAGTTCGCCGCTGTCAAATGTGTAAAATTAAAAAAGCTATGCCTCGAAACCCTCAAATGGCAAAACTACCGCGTGCTCGTCTTGCATCTTATACGGCACCATTTACGTATACCGGTGTTGATTTTTTTGGTCCGATTTTAGTCACCGTAAATCGACATAAAGAGAAACGGTACGGATGCTTATTCACATGCTTGACGGTAAGGGCAGTCCATATTGAAATCGCCCATTCCCTAACAACGAGTTCCTGCATTTTAGCCATACGCAATTTTATGGCTCGAAGGGGAATTCCAAATGAATTATATAGCGACAACGGTACAAATTTCGTCGGCGCTGAGAGAGAAATTCGAGAAGCTGTGTCGGATATTAATAAAGATGAGCTGGTAAAAACTTTCACTACAAGCACAACAAAGTGGAACTTTACTCCTCCAGCATCGCCTCACATGGGTGGGGCGTGGGAGCGACTCGTTCGGTCAATTAAAACAATTTTATACAAAATTATGCCATCGAGAACACCAAGCGATGAAGTGCTAATAAGTATGATGGTTGAAGTAGAGAATATAATAAACTCAAGGCCCCTTGCCTACGTTCCTATTGACGAAGAAGGAAATGAAGCATTGACTCCGAACCATTTTCTTGTGGGAAGCTCCAGTGGGTTAAAACCAATGTCTGTTTGTAACGATAGTAGCATGGTACTTAAGAAAACCTGGTTGATATCACAACAATACGCAAACATTTTTTGGAAGAAATGGTTAGTTGAATATCTTCCAACTTTAACGTGTAGGTCGAAGTGGCATGGTCGTCCAAAACCTTTAATGCAGGGGGATCTTGTGATCATAGTTGACCCTTCTCTGCCCCGTAACGTCTGGCTACGCGGGAAAGTCTTGGAGACGAGATTGGCAAGCGACGGTCAAGTACGAAGCGCCAAAGTGCTAACTCAAAATGGAGTTTTAGAAAGACCTGTGGTCAAGCTTGCGATTTTGGATGTGGCTCCTCCAATAGAGTCTGGCGGCGAATAATCTTGCCATACTGCGGGGGGAATGTTGGCAACATCACCAAAATCAGTTTTAACTTTGTCTTATGTTTAATCTGGCATCGCCAAAATTAGCTGATTTGCTATTAAAAATATTTTTTTTTGTAATATGTAAAAAAACTTAACGAAACACGTTTTTAAAGTTAGCTCCAGAACATTCGCGCCTTTGGGAGTCATTTTCTTTTTCTATATTACAAAGACAAGTTGGCTCTACGCAGTGTTCAGGAGCTAAATTAATTTTGTACTTTAAATACTGAAATTTAACAAAAATACTCCTCGTGTTTTCTACACCAAAAAGTATGTACCAATTCATTATTGATCAAAATTTTATTTCCTAATTTCTGAATTTATTAAAGGAATTTTAATATAAATACACATTGTAAAATAAATTATTGTGTGTTTTATTCAAAATCCCCGTGGAAGACACTAGGACGTGCGGCTGGCGTGCCTTGGTTACACTCATCATGGCGATTTTTTGCATAATGTCGAGTATACTCGTCATGAAGATAAAAAATTGCATTCGTATTATAAATCAATCAACGGGTAAAAACGTAACCCTATTGTTTTCGCTACAATGCCTTTCCGTCTGTCTGAGAGCGCCTTTTATCTCTGCAACCGCACTAGGTAGGCTTATGAAATTTTTATAGAAGATCTATAACTTATAGGGTGTTCCAATAGAGACGTGTTATTCACGTATATGTGTTTATTTCTTGAACTGTAGGAGGCATACACTTAAAATTTACAAGCAGTAATTAAAACTTAGTTCGCTATATAAACAAGTATAAAAAAATAAACCTAAAAATTAAAAGGTGTTCCGATAGAGACGTGATTTGCTTCTATATGGCCTTAGTTTTGAACGATAAAGGGTAGACTCTTGAAGTTTTTACTTCCTGTAAAAACTTACTGTGGCCATTATAACAAGTGCTAAAAATTAAAGGGTGTGCCGACAGTGACGTGCTTTACATGAATATGGCGTAATTTTTTAACAATAATAGATACACTCTTGAAATATTCATAAATTGTGTATTACTATGACCCCTATAAAAACAGTAAAAATTAAAGGGTTTTCCTACAGTGACGTGACTTGCATGTATAACGCCTTATTTTTTGAACGGTAGTAGTTAGACTCTCGCAATTTGTACGGAAGATGTGTTATCACGGTCGCTATGACAATTAAAAAATTTAAGGGTGTTCCGACACTGACATGTTTTTCACGTTTAGTGACTTATTTTTTTAATCGTAATAAGTAGACTCTTGATATATTCATAGAAAGAGAATTTCCATGGCCGCTATAACAAATAACAAAATTAAAGGGTGTTCAGACAGAGAGATGATTTGTACGTAAATAGTAAACGTGAGCATAAAACGTCTTGTTAGACTAACTTCATAATGTTCAATAATGAATTGGACTCTTTTTTCTTGCACTTGATTTCATGTGTATACAAATATTGTTGTGCTCTTAAATAAAAACATACAATAGCATTTGCTCTTCTTCCAACCAATGCAATATTTGTTGTTTGAAATAAAATTTCAGTAGTGAATATTTTGTTTCAATAGTGTCTCTTGATATGAAATACTGTTATAGCAGACAACATGTATGTAAATGTATGATGATAAAAGCAAGGGTTTGTACTTTGTACTTTAGTTGTTTAATATTAATTTGCGCGTTGAGTGGTTGAAAATAGAAAACTGTAGTAGCTTGATTTTTTTAACTTTTATTGATGAATAAAAAAATCTAATTTAATTTTTTCTCTCAAAAATCAGAGATTTTACTCTCAAGAAAATTTAAGTAAAATGAACTAGTTAATAATATGAAATGCTCAGCATATTTATTTCACTTGATAAAACTGTCCGGTCAAATCAGGTGCACTGATTTTTGCACTGTTTGCTCTCTTGGGGTGGTCCATTAGCGACGCAATTTTCGCGAATATGACTTTAATTTAAAAATTAAGGGGTGCCCCATAAGACATAAAAAATTAACAACTTGAATTTTTAAAGTTATACTAAACATAGTACGGAACCCTACGTGTGGGAGTCAAACTCGCACTTGACTGATTTATTTTTCATTGCTATAATGCAAAAATTTCATATTCGTAATGTATATTTTTTATCAATGAAATAAATTGTGTTTGTTTACAAACAATTAAGTTTTCTATAACAAAAGTCAAAGTTCATATAAAAAACCAGTATTAAAAAATATTGTTTTTTATATGAACTTTAAACTGTAATCTATGGTTTAAACCTCAACTTTCTTTGAATTTTCTTTTTTTAACTCAATGGCGCTATAAAAATGTAAATAAATTTTGACACGTAGAAACAAAACCAAATTAATAATATCATCTGAGCTAACCTAGTTGGTATACCTGATAAAAATTTGTCTTGATAAAAGTCAAACTTCATAATAAAAAAACATTATTTTAAATAATGATTTTTAATAACGGTTTATTTTTAATAATGGTTTCTTATATGAAACTAGCTAGCCCCGGTGCGCTTCGCTAACCCCACCCACAAAAAACACAATAAACACTTGGAAGAAAAGTATGACCAAATTTTACCGCGAAAACGCACGCTATTCTCAAGTCAAAAATGTTCCCATCCAACCTGTTTTTTGCTAGACTATACGTATTAACACGATAACAATTTTTTACTTATAATGGGATGTGCCACTCCCAGTATTCTTATCCAGTCTGTATTTTGCTAGACTATGCACATTAGTATGAGGGTTACTTGTGCAAAGTTGCAAGACTATACCTAATGTAGTTCTCTAGGTACGCGATAATAATTTTTCACTTTGTATAGGAATTACCACGCCCTCCATTCAAATTCAGTCTGTGTTTTTCTATACAATGTATCTTAATATCGGGGTTACTGATGCGAAATTCAAAGGCGCTACCTATTGCAGTTCTCTGGAAACAGGATAATAATTTTTACTTTGTATGGGGGGTACCACGCTCACTGTCCCAATTCAGAATATGTTTTTCTAAAGTATCCGCATGGGTATGGGATTTACTTGTACCCACTTTGAAGACCATACCTATTATAGTTCCCTATATACACAATAATACCTTTTCACTTTGTATGGAGGTACCACGCCCACTGTCCCAATTATTTTTATATTTTAGCAGACTATGCGCCTTAGCCCAAAGGCTACTCTTGCAAAGTTTCAAGGCGCTATCTATTGCAGTTCGCCAGGAACACGATAATAATTTTTTACTTTGTATGGGCGGTACCACGCCAACTATTCCGGCTATAACTCATGAACCAATACACAGAGACCGTTTGTACATAAAAACCTCGGTATTGACGTCACCTTTCATATAAACTTTGCAGAAACAAAATCGGTTCACGCATTCCAGAGAACATCAATTTCTAACACAATGCACCTTTTTTTATATATATAGATTTGACTTTTATCAAGACAAATTTTTATCAAACTTCATAATAAAAAAACATTATTTTTAATAATGGGTTTTTTTATATGAAGTTTGACTTTTATCGAGACAAATTGTTATCAGGTATAGACGGTAGGTAACGAATGTACTTGTTATAGATATACTTTGATAAAACTTAAAAATGGAAGTGTTTCGCAAGTGTGCGAACATGGTTAAAATCAGAAAAACAAAAGTTGTAACTAAAACAACTAATTGACATTTGTGTAGATTTTTGGTCGACAGTGAACGTAAATAGTAGAAAAAGAATTAAAGAGAATAATACAAAAAAATAAAGCCGAAGAGAAAATATAAAAAATTATTCACATCAATTCAATAACAAAAGTATTATAATAAAGTGATTATAATGAGAAGCATTTGTTAATGCGCGTCTAGAATTGTGCTTGTGGTAAAGATCACTCATTAAAAGTATGTAAATGATGTCATCAGTTAATTAAAAACTAAAATTATTATTCAATCCGACTAACCGGTGTCTTAACTTTTTTTAGGTTAAAGAAATTTGCAAATCGTACTTAAATATCAATACCCAAAATAATCGAAAACATATTAAACTTAACCACGAAGAACAGCAAAAACAACACTTGCGATCAAAACTCTACAAAAACAAGCAACAAAAGAAGACTGACAAAATATTTTTATGCAAAATGGATGCAACTAAAACTGTAATTGCAGAAAAATATCAAAAATTTTGCAATATTATGGAAAGAGAAACATTGGGTACAGAGATTTTAATATATGGTACGTCGGGTGTAATGCTGTTAGTAGCCTTTGCCAAACGCAGGCCAGCCTATTTATTACGTCCTTTTAAAAAGCCCTCCCACATTCCAGATCGCCTAATAAATGAACGTGTTATGCACACTGGTCTGGTTAGGGATGTTCAACAGAAAGGGGCTGATACTTTACTACTTATCAGCCACCGCCCATTAATACCTTTCTTTATGAGCACCAATCGTGTATTGCCCATTAAACTCCCGGGCGTTAAGGTAAATGGCAATGGAATATCATGGTTGCAAAATTGCCTAGTTGGACGTGAGGCCACCTTTATACCGGTTAATAATCGAGCTTCAGACAAATATGTTGTTTCACAATTGTGTTTGGCGCAACCATCGAAAGGTAATCGTTTGCTAGACATTTCTGAGACTCTGTTGAAATTACGCTTTGCCCGTTTTGTTGAAGATATTAATGGTAGCGTAACGAAAAATGCAAAGTACTACAAGCACCTAGCAAATGTTGAAGCAACCACAAAATCACGGGAAGCTTTGTTGGCCAAAATTTCTCACTACCCTTGGCTTTGGAAAGCGATGTACGATTTAAAGGCCTCCATATTACCCAAAGAAAAACTACTACCCGAGTTAGTACGATAAATTGATATCCGATTGATGAAGAGCATTATACATATGTATATTTTTAATATTCATGTTTTAAGACAATAAACAAATAATTTGAATTGACTATTATTTTTTGTGTTTCATTGAAGATCTGACCTAGAGAGAAATTAGGAGTAGTTACCCTAAAAGTATTCCTGGTTTTCATTTCTTTTTACTATAAAATGAAAATTTGTGTCACATACCTTGCGGTCTTTAGTTGTTTTTAAATTATGACTATCTTAATGTTATTTGGTAGAATTTCAGGTATTAATACTTTTAATGAAGAAAAAGGCTTTAATCAGAAACAAATTTATATAGATGCAGGATATCATAAACGGAAAACTTATATTTCTTATTATATGAATTTTATTTGAACTATTTTTGAATTAATAAATTAATTATTTAGGCTTAAGTTCTTAATTATAAAGAGATGCATTTTCTAGACAGCTACGTCCGTCATCAGTACTCTTTGTATCGATCTACACGGTAGTTTCAATTGTTATTAATTTTCTATTTAAACAAACTTATCAAAGAAATAGAATCTGAGAAATTTTAATTTTACATTATATTTTATAGAAGATACAGCTTTTTTGAAATTGTTTTACACGAGGCGAAAATTATAATTTTTTTATATGGATTTTGACAAGGCATATTAATCAGGTAGCCTCACTACTGAGGGGAAATAATCAAGTTTTTTATATGGATTTTGACATTTAAACTTACAATTTTTCCCCTTAAATGGAAGTTTTTTTTTTTAATAAAAGTCTTTATTTACAAGTTTAAAATATAAAAGGTACAGAGGTATGAGATTTTACTATAAGTACTACAACAATAAGAGTCTTATAATTAAATTTACAAAACTAATAACAATAAATATACAGCCTTAAGGAAAATAGCTCACTAAAACCTTTTTGATCTCTATGGAAGTTATAAAGAAATTTGTTTGGATAATCACTAATACATTCATTCTTAACGAACGAATCTTAGTGATTACCTTGTAAATTCCTTAAGGGCGGTTTACATTATACTACAAGTAATACGACATGTCAAATTATTGTGTAGAAGAGTACAAGTAGTATCGTCTAAACATAATATATAATGAAACTGTCCGACATTGAGAGAAAATACGGATGGAAATTTGACAGTCTTACGGCTCTCTTTATGTTTTGAAATTTTTCAAAAACTATTCTACTTTATTAGATCAGGGTTGCGTTTTGCTAATGCTAACTTTACAAAGGCAAAACTCGTCAAAATAGCAGAAAATCGCTGAAATAGTGCAAAATAGATCCAGTTAGCATCACAAATAAGTTTGTAAACAATAAAAAACTTTTGGCAAAAGAACGTGGAAATTTTATAATTTTGTTTTAGTTGTTGGTTTCCAGTTTTTTTATTATGGCAATGGCTAGTAAAACACCAAGAACCTTTTCCTTGTTACTTTTTTTTAAATTTGGCATATTTTTCACAAGTACGCGCACTATTTATTTGTTTTCGCTTTTTTATTGTTTTAACAACAGCTGTTTCAATTTTACTTCATTTTATTCAACACCAATGGTGTAAACGTAAGAAAAAAACCATACTATTTTTAATCTCTATTTTTTCATACGGATTGATTTTCATTTTATTTTCTCTTAGATTTTACGTAAGTAAAGTCTTACTGTCTAAACTGCCCTTTATTGATTCAAAGTTTGACAGTCTGCATTTTTCATTAAATGTCAGTGTCAGTTCTCTAGTGAAATCGTTTATCATCTTGTGTCCAAAGTTACTGTGAAGTAAATTTGTCGGATACCTACGAGGAAGATTATGAATTATTTTCAAATTCTTGTTTTGTATAATCTGAAGCTTTTTGGTATGAGTTTTCGCAGTTTTATGAAACCATACTTCACAGCTGTAACTCATAATTGGTCGAATGCACATTTTATATAACAATATTTTGTTTTTCATATTCAATTTAGATCTTCTGTTGAGTATGGGAAACAATGCCCGACCACACTTTATAGCTTTTTCACAAATTTGGTTGACATGTTGCTTAAATGTTAGTTTTTTATCCATTATAATGACCAAATACTTGATTTCTGACTTTATAGGTATAACATTCCCACGGCACAACATAGATTGAGAAGGTATGCGTTTTGGCGACTTATTGTATGGAAAAATAATGGCCTGTGTTTTATCATCATTGACCTTTATTTTCCATTTATTAAAATATTTTTGGCTTGAATTTAAGCTCTCTTGCATTTTCCTAACTAATGAATTAGATACCTTACCGCTGCAAATGAAAGCACTATCGTCTGCATAAAATGCTGCTTCCTGATCCCTGCGTAGAGTGATATCTGACGTGTATAACGAATAAAGCGTAGGTGACAAAACGGAACCTTGCGGTAGACCTGCGAGTATGTGTTTTTCATCTGATGAGATGCGCTCCACGAAAACTACAAATGAACGTTGGTCTAAAAATCTTTGTATGATTTTTTGTAAATATAAAGGAAAACTAAAAGAGTTAAGTTTATACAATAGGCCATTATGCCATACTGTATCGAAAGCCTTTTCAATGTCAAGAAATATAATACCTGTACTTCTACGATTTCTTTTATTATTCTCAATAATATTAACCACTCGTTTGATTTGATGTACCGTAGAGTGCTCTCTTCGGAATCCAAACTGCTGCTGATGTATAATGTTATTCTGTTCTGAGAACTCTACGATTCTTTTGTGGATTATTTTTTCAAAGACTTTATCCAACAAGCTCAAAATGCTTATTGGCAATTTTGGATCTTTTCCAGTTTTGAAAATAGGTATAACCCTGGCCTTTTTAAATATCATGGGGAAATGACCATTTCTCAAGCAGTAATTAAATAGTTTGCTCAAAGTTTCAAAAAAGTAATCGGGCATATTTTTTAAAATAATGCTGTTAATTCCGTCTAAACCTGGGGCTTTGTTATTTTTTAAAGAAAAAACAAATGCCTTTACCTCTACTGCATCTGTGAATTCAAAATTGTCACTGTCAGCGAGATTTACATTGTTAAGTTCCTGCACATAATTTAGAACCACATTATCTAAAGGTGATGAATTGTTGTTGGTGATATTATTGTTGCATCTAAAAACTTCCGCAATGGCATTTGCTTTTGCTTCACCGGTACTTAAAAATTCCCCATTTATATTTAGATCGGGGATTGCAGAATTTCTACCTTTTAAAGCTTTTGTTAGTTTCCAAAACTTTTTAGAGCCGGAAGGCAGTTTGGAAATGAATTTAGCCCACGCTTCATTTCTATCCCTTTTCAAATGAAAATCAATTAATTGATTCAACTGTTTTAAAATCCTGATTAGTTGAGTTCTGTAACTAGGATCTCTACATCTTTTAAGTTTACGGTTATACTTATTCCTCTGAGTAATCAGCATTTTAGACGTATTTGAAATTTCCCTCTGCCAAGGATTTTTCTGGCCAATTGGAATCTTGGAAAAGGCTTCTTTAACTATACTAACTAATTTATTTAATGACGAATCTAGGTTTATATTGTTAAGCTCTATTTGTCCGATATTATGATTCTTAATTTCATTCTCGACCCAGTATTTAATTGCTGGCCAATCAGCCTGATTATACAACGGAACTGTAACAAAGTGATTTTGTGGTGTTCCAAACATGTAACAAGATATTGGGGTGTGATCAGACTGTAAAATATTTGGATGTGACTGTAACTGCGAAAATGAAATGTTAGAGTTAGTAAGTAAAATATCAACCGTGGATGGTTGGACTGGAATTATATTTTGGCCGAATCTAGTATGTGTATCCGGATGATATACATAATAACTTAAACTTAAGTGATGTCTGTACAGTTCTTTGCCAGCTGAATTGTTTGAAATACAATTCCAACTCACATGTTGTGCATTCAAATCACCAAAAATAAAATAGTCACTAAACGAATTGGTAAGAAGTTCTAAGTCAGTTTTAAAATTAGAAGTGTAAACTGGATTATAAGCAGAGATAAAACTTACGGGACGTCCACTTATTTTAACTTCCACAGAGATATTTTCTATGGTTATTGTTTTAATCTTTGGTAACAACTTATGATCTATGTAATTTTTAACCGCTATAAGCACACCCCCACCATGTGTTTGACGGTCTTCTCTGTATATTTTGTAGCCTCCAAATTTTAACCTATGATACGGCTTCAGGAACGTTTCGTTAAGAAGTAAAATATCAATATTTTTCTCATGGAGAACTTTTTCGAGCTGTGCAGCTGCTGACTCAGTTGTTATGCCTTGAGCATTCCAGTGCATAACGTATACATTTTGACTACCCATGATTTTATATAGCATACTTGAGCATCATGCCAAGCACTCTTAATTTGTCAAATTTATTTCGACATTTTTCTAGTGCATCCACAGCACTAAAGAAGATTTCGAACAGTCTCTCGTTAGATAAGTCATCATCGTTGTTGCTGTCGCGGGGTCTGTTTTTCGAAACCTCAGAGTACAAACTTTTCCTTTGGAAGGTGTGCTCTCGTGAATCAGTTGGTTGACTCTGACTTGACAGGTGTGGGAACTCAGTCTCATCATACACATGATTAATTCTCGACTTGTTGAAATTAGGTCTAGACTTAGAAGTTAATCGTAGGCGCATTTCTAAATAATCTTTACGGCAAGGGCATTTAGGATCGTCGGACCTGTGATTCGAGTTTCTTAAGTTCTTTTGGCTACAGTTGTGGCATTTATAAACAACATTACTCCCTTGAGTGTTTTTGGCCAATACACACTCAGTCTGGTCGTGATTGCCAGCACAAACTGCGCAGACGATAACTCTATTGCAGTTTTTAGCTCCATGTCCGTACATAGAGCACTTCGTACATTGCGTAGGCCCTTTATTCCCTTTAAGAGGTCTTCTCCAGTAAACAGCAATATTGCAAAAGTACTTTATTTTCATAATATCATTTTTTGACACTTCTTGTTTGTTAAACTCAATCAAGTATATAGCGTCATCAGCTGTAGTCCTTTTGGTTACGATTTCTTTGACACTTACTGGGTTTATGTTGTGCATTTTAACCAATTCCTCCTTTAAAAGCTTTGCGTCTGTTCTTGGCAAAGCAAATAACACTAACTTAAAGTGCTTTACGTCTTTAACTTCGTGTGTATAAAAACTGTACTTCAGTTCACTCAGCTTTTTTAACGCAGCTTCATACAGGACCATTGTATTGCATGTAACCTTAGTTCCAATTGTCATTCTCTTGAAGAAGTACTCCTCACCAAATATTTCCCAAACTTTTGAGAAACTGTGACACGAGTCTACCACTATTGGTGGAACCCTTTCTTTGACGGCTCTTGCCTCTTCTTCTTCTTCTTCATTTGCTAGCAAATGAAACCTGTTACTAGGGCCAGGATCAATCCTTATCGTCTTAAATTTGGGACTATTCCCAAAGTATTCTCGCTTCTGGCTAGCCATATTGGAAGCGATTTAAAGGAAAAATTAAATTTTCAAGAAAAATCACACACGAGCAAAAAATGACACGTTGTTTACAACTCAAGGCAATGTTGCCAGAAGCCTTAAATGGAAGTTGAACTATTCAACTCCTTATAAAAAAAAATTAATAATATTCGCCTTCCTTGTGAGGTTACCTTATGAATGTGGCTTGGATTTTGACAATTAAACTTACAATTTTTTTCCTTAAATGGAAGTCGAACAATCAAACTCCATATAAAAAAATTTTCGCCTTAATACTTCCCCTTCGTAGTAAGCAAGGCACATTCATCAGGTAACCTCACTAGGAAGGGGAAATATTAAGGCGAAATTTTTAAATTTTTTTTATATGTAGTTTGATAGTTCAACTTCCATTTAAGGAGAAAAATTGTAAGTTTAATTGTCAAAATCCATATAAAAAAAATTGATTATTTTCGCTTTAATATTTCCCCTCAGTAGTGAGGCTACCTGATTAATATGCCTTGGTAGTAAGTTTAACTGTGCCATGAACAAAATTACTCTCTGAATGTGACAAAGTTGTCCAAAGTTGCTAGAACCAAGGCGAATTCATACCAGGTATGAGCTGCACTGCAACAACTACAACAAAACAACAACTTTGACATTTGAAGTTGAAAATCATAAAAGTAAAAACCGAATGTATATTATTGTGAAATTAGGAAACAGAGTAGGAGAATATTTAACATTACTATGATGACAGGCATATAAGATTCGGCGTGGCCGAATATAGCACTTTTACTTGTTAATACTGGTCTTTCTTTTATATGAAGTTTGACTTTTGTTAAGACAGATTGATGGCTAATGTAGTCGAGCGGTTGTTTTGTTAAAGTATATTTTATCTCTTCAGCAATCGAGTATATCAGGCACGTTCTGACGCTCGAATAATTTTGAAATCGCATGTGCTTTGAAATCGTCAAATTTTTTTCTGCATGTTTTGTAACTCACGCGTTTTGATATTTTTCAAACATATGTTCGAAAAATACTGGCAGTTGCAAGTTGTGCAGTGAACATCGAATTTTTTTGTTGATTGTGTTTATCATAGATAACACATAGATGGCCAACTCTCCAAATGTCAAAGACGTGGCTACAAATGTCTTCACACACACGGGTACGGTGTGAATTCAACACACTTAGGGGAGTAAAATTTTTATTCACCTGTAGACACTATTACGCGATATTCGATTGCACTTTTCAAATATTTAAACAATTTTTAATTTTTGCACAAACAATTATTTAACAATTTATTGTTTTCTAAATTTTTTAATACAAAATAAATTTAATTTTGTTGACATTGGTTTGGTGAAATTTATTTCTACGCAGTATTGTATTTTTTTGTCTTTTAGGGGATAAAAATTTACAAATCAAAATAATAAATATTTAAAATTAGCATTCAATCTAACTTTTTTCGCACATAAATATATTAAAAAAATACAAAATTCATAAATTTATTAAAAAGCAAAAGAATTATTTAATTTTAACATCTAAAAATTAATGTAAAAAAATATTCTGTTTTTACAAAATATTTGATACAACTATGTACAGTTTAGGTGCTGTGGGGAATTTTTTTTTTAAACCAACACTTATACAATTTTGCCTACCAATACATTCTTAGACTTAGGTTTTTTGACAAGAGACTTAGGTTTTTGACGTTTCAGTTGACTATCTATGTGTTATCTATGGTGTTTATATCAAGGCGAATTCATACCAGATGTGAGCAGTAAAGCAACAACTACAACAAAACAACAACTTTGACATTAGATTAGCAGATATGAAACAATGTATATTTGACAATACATTAGCAAAAAAAGGAAAGCAAAAAACAATCAGCTGGGGTATCACCTCCACCTGGTATGAATTCGTCTTGGTTTATCTGCATGAATACAAGAGAACGTTTTTTGCAAATGTGTGTATTATCTCATCAAAACAATTTCATTTCATGAAATTTTCTCATGACAACGCTCTCATCATAAATTTCATGGTATTGTCCCTTTCCACACTTGCAATTTTTGTTTCGGAAACATTTTTTATATTCTCTTTTAAAGTTGCATTCGTGTCCATACTTTAAAAATTGTGTTTCTGACGACTGTATACTTTTATGCAGTCATTCTCATGACAAAAACAACAACAAAAATAGAGAGTCGCAGCAGAGTTTCAAGTACATGAAACATTTGACAGCAGCCATTTTTATTTCCTCTCCCAACAACAAATACATGTGTTGCAGAAACAAAAATTGCAAGTTTGGAACGGGACATTGAGCGCTACATGTAACAAAATTCTCTCTGCGATTGAATTTGACGTTTGTTGAGATAACTATCCCAGATCTCATGCCAATCGTTGCATTTTTTTTAGTAAAATTTGTGCAAATTTTCTTTTGAAATTTTCTTAAAAAATTATTAATTTATTATATTTTTGCAAAAGTACGAATATAACAAATGCTCAACTGTGCCATAATAGTCTAAAGATTCGTGTAAGTAAGTACATTGTAGCCACCTAAAAGTCTTCAATAATAGCCCGTTCAGGCTGCCACGAAATTAAGTAATGTCAAACTGAAATTACAAACGCATTGTAAAGTCTTCATACTGCGTAATTTGATATTTGAGTTAATTTTGCAAATAGCTAATCATTTTGCATTTACATTTGTTTTAAAAACTTTCGTATTAATTTAAAAAATACGCGAATAGTAAAAAACACTACAAAAAAATCTATGTATTTTTTAAAGAAAACGGATTTTCAAGGTTGTAAACGTGTTCATGTTTCCAAATAAAGTACCTTTTTGTACAACAACAGCGTTGTCTAAGCTAATTCTAGGAAATTAAGTAGAATGAGTTAATTTAGGCCATGGTAAAATGTATGCGAAATTACATAATTTCAAGTTGATTACGGCCGAAATTACGATATGATTAATTTCGTGGTAGCCTGAATGGGCTATAAGTTCTTTAAGCATTTGGCAGGCTTTTCATTAATTTTTTGACATAAGCTTATGCCAGCTTAGGCACATTATAGTTGGGCCTTAAGTTAGAATACAATTTTTCATTGTATTGCAATAATAAATAAAGAAATAAAGAAATAAATGTTTTCACAACACTGTAAATTTGTAATGTTATATTTACAAATTAGAAGTGTAATCACAATATCAAACTAGCAACGTCAACGTCTTTCGACTCTCGTTACGCAACGTAAATATAAATTTACAACATCTGTGTTTCCAACAAAATTATCTGAAGGTACTATATTTTACATCCAGATGAAATTTGAAGTCAAGCTTAAGTTCGTTTTATTCTCTCTAAAAAAGAAATATTAAACAAGAGGGAAGCTTAGGTAGTGGTAGACTTCGTTCTCACCAACTGACGATTGATGATTGAATACAGTTTTTCTCGTATTCCTTTATCTGAATTTGGTTGGTTAAATAGATGATGCTTACAACTAAACACTACTCAAGATTCGAAGAGTGCTGATGACGGACTTACATGGCTGTCTAATAGTATCACCTAATATGTAATTTAATTTATTCTTTCTTAGAGAGAATAAAACAATCTTAAGCTTGATTTCAAATTTCATCTGAAGGTAAAAACACTCTTTAGAATTTGTAATTCGAAATCTTGTAATTTTTCTGAAATAGCTTACTAACAATCTCCTGCTTATTTTTTTCATCGAGAACTGAATTGTATTAAAATGTATCTCGCATTTACGAAAATATAGTCATACACCATATTAAAAAAACAAAGTTCTAATGTATATAATTCATTTCAGTTGAACGTCCAAAATATAAAACAAAATGAGTTGTGGCATGGGAATGGTGAAATATATTCTATTTTTATTCAACCTCTTATGTGCGGTAAGTCTTTTTATATTAAGGTAAGTCTTTTTAATATTAACATTAGACCAAGAATTATAAAAGGCAAGATTACGTCATGCTCATGTTTTCCCGTTAGATGACGTTGTTCGGCCAATTTAAAGTTACCAAGTCTGTAAACAACAAATTACTTTAAATAAATACGTACAAACAAATCTAAGTAATAGGCAAAAATTGCCAACCCTGCAAATAAACTATCAACATTTTTATTAAAAACTCTCATAGTTTATAGTTATACTTTCAGACAGAATTATTAGCAATAGAAAGAGATTTTAGTGACGTTATTCGGCCGGCATGCGCAGAAAAGTTAAATTTTATTTTTGTGATGGTGTAACCTTGTTTTCTATCATCCTTGGCTTTAGACAGTGTTCGGAGATTTATGAACAGCATTTTAAGTTATTGAAATCACTTATAGCCCGTTCAGGCTGCCACGAAATTAAGTCATTTCGTGATTTCGGCCGAAATCAACTTGAAATTACGTAATTTCGCATACATTTTACCATTGCCCAAATTAACTCATTCTACTTAATTTCGTCGAAATTAACTTGAAATTACGATAGACAACGGTGGTTTTGTAGAAAAAGCTACTATTTTTTTGCTACCATGACCAAAATTACAACCTTGAAAGTCCGTTTTGTTTGAAAAAAATTTAAAAGCCAAATGAAATAATGGAAATATATACATAATTGTACATTAATTTTGTTGTAGTGTTGTTTTTAATATTCGTGTATATTTTAAATCAATGCGAAAGTGTTGTGCGAAAGCTTTTTGCAAAATAATTAAATTATACAAATGCAACTAAGCGAAGCAACTGCACTTACCTTATACATTGAGTGGAACTTTTGTCAAACATTGGGATAATTAACAAATACGAAAATATTACATTATTTTGTGGATTTACAACAACACTTTAGGACCATTTACGAACGGCGTATTAATTATTAGACTAAAGGAGTGGCAGCATAAAATTATTGTTTTACAATACCGGGTGAAAATTGAATTGAAAGAAATTGAATGGAAGAAACGAATAAACTAAAAAGACAACTTTATTCATTAAAATCAGTTAAAGTGAAAATGCAGTTGAAGATAGTGTAAAAGTTCGTGCCGTAAGAGCTGAAGATTTGTTTAATGAAATCGAAACCATTCAGCGCAAAATTGAGCTACTTTAAACTACCTTGGGAAGAAAAGTACAGGAATGAAATAGAAAATAAATATTTGGCAATCAAAAGTGCTCATTTTCGATTTAGTGAGGATTCCAATAGCAATAGAACTGTTATCAGTGGTCAGGTTTCAACGTCGGACGAGTTGCCTGCTGCTATGGGTGCTTTTTATTGCGACTAGTCGATCCGAGCGAAATCCTACGCCATCTCATGATGGCATTTCCGTACAACTGACTTGCATGTACTAAGAATTCAGATTCCCGATTTTGATGTTAGCAGTTTAGATTTTAAGATTTCTTCATTTAAAAACCACAATTTCTGCAGTGGAGAAATTTGAATAATCGTACATTCAAACTAAATTAAAAAAACATTTACAGCTGTAAAATTAAAGTTAAAAAGTCGCCATGCAAATTATAGAAAATCCTTATAACAATTTAGATAAGGTAAAAAATTATACTATAGCTGTTAATACATCAACCACAATTGAAAACAACAATATTTAATGAAGTGAGACAATTTTATAACAGCATTGATGAAAGTTTTAGTGCCTTGAAAATTCTTGGTGAAACTGTAGAGCAGTGAAATTCAATTCAACACATTTAAAAAAAAACAATCTTGATGATGAGACTGCGACATTGTGGTTCAGGGGAAAGCATTAAAATTCGCCAACGTTTTTGCTTTAAAATTTTTTTTTTTCGGTGTGCCCCAGAAATGCCGTGCTTTGTCGGATAGTTGTTCTTAAGGAACTCTTATATCTGAATCTTGCGTCCAACGCTTTCAAATTGCTCGTAATTATGACATAACAACTGTGAATGCTGCTGACAATGTTAGAAAGTTCTCGCACAAGAGATTAGGTTGAAATTAAGATCATTCAGAGTATATGCTACAATGTACTTCGATTTAGATAAGCATTTACAATGTTTTTGGGAGACTGAATAGTTACCAGTAATAGTGATGTATTTAACAACTGAAGAACAACAAGCTGAGGATAATTATAAGCAACATGTCCAGAGAAATAATAAATGTCGACACATTGTTAAATTGGCAGTAAAAGAGCACAAAATTAACTGAGGGCAGTCTAAATAAATCAAACGCTTTAAGAAGACTTTCTGCTATGGAGAGAAGGTTTAAAATTGATGAGTAGCTTCGTGATTAATACGTTAAGTTCATGATCACATATTTAGAGTTGAGACACATGGAGGTAGCAACCAACGTACCTACAAGTAGATTATGTTTTTTTTTACCACGGCGAAATTACGAGTCGTCTATAATGCGTTCTGCCAAACTTCTTTGAATGATAATTTCCTGGTCGGTCTAGTAGTCCAAAATGATTTTTTTCGATATAATAACAAAGTTTCCCAGTATAAGGTTGGGTTTACATCTGATAAAAAGAAAATGTACCGAAAAATATTGGTACACCGTGATGATCAATGGTTACAGCGTAAACAGCGGAAACAGTAAACACTCTGGAACTGTTATGGGACACTAAAAATTAAGCATTCATATATGAAGTATATATTCCTGACACATATAACCAATTGACCAAGCGTATGATTCTGTCAGATATAGCTCGTATATTTTATCCGATGGGATAGCTTTCCCGAATCGTTTTTTGTATGAAAATTTACATGCAAAAATATGGTTACATGGTCTGGGATGGAATTATGTTCTTCTCTCATATTCGTACAAACAATAGATACAATTTTATCGAAATTGAATTAACGAAATTTCAGAACTAAAGATGCAGAGCTGGCTAGGCTTTGAAAATTAAATGGATGTAGAGTTACACGAATTTGCAGAATCATCTGAATAGGCTTACCCAGCTGCAGTCAAAAGATCAGATGATTCAGTTCACACCAATTTGGTTAAAAAAAACTCGATTAATTTCAGTGAAACAGATGTCATTGCCACGCTTTGAACTTTCCTTTGGACAGATTCAACCGTACTCATTCATTGGCTTTCCGATCATCCTTGCATATGGAAAGTTTTATTGCAATTAAAACATGTGTAATAATCAACGAACTCCCTAATCAATTTTGGCATGATGTCCAATCACAACAGAATCCAGCAGATTCTAGAGGTATCAGTTATCATTAACAATGATTTGTCGTGAAATGGGCCACGTTGCTTGTCAGATTTACTAATTACTGCAGGAACAAATAGTCAAAATCAAGTAGTGTTTTAACACCATCATTTTGGGGGCATTTGAAAGGCAGCAGTAAAGGCCATTAAATTTTACTCACGCCGAGTTCTCAAGGATGCCACCATATTACTTATATGAAGAAATGCTAACAGTACTATACCAAATCGAGGCCTGTGTGAATCTGCGATCTCTTTGCTGCCTCTTTGAAGGGGATGTAGGTCCATTTACTCCTGGTCATTTTACTATAATGCGTGCTATGTTAGCAACACTCAGCTCTTAAGGAAAGTACACTCAGTCGTTGGCAATATCTCAAAAGATTAGTACATCATTTTTGGAAAAAGTGGTGCATTGAATATTTCACAATTGCAGCAACGACTTAAATGGAAACAAAAACTAGAGAACATTCACATTGGAGATGTTGTTATTATGATAAACAATTGGGCGACTAACCGTATTACATCCTGGAGCCGATGGTCTTGTCAAAGTCGTCTCAGTTACTACCACAAGGGGAACCATGAAGATAGTTAAATTATGTCCCCTATAAGTTCCTTATGATTGAAAGCGGAGTTAAGTGTGTGACATCACTTTCTTCGTTATTACATTTGAGATTTTGAATTTCAATCTGGTATCGCCAGCCGTGTGTTTAGATTTTTCTAAGTGTTTAAATTGATTTAAAGATTAAATTATAGAGCAGTAGTTTGAATATTAAGTTCAGGGTAGGGTTTCTGCTAACAAGCCTGTTTTCCCTGTCTTCAACATTTTTTTGGCAACTTTGCTTTTATAAAGCTTTTTTAATATGTCGAAAGATGAGGTATTATTTCATTATTTATTTAAATAACTAGGTTTTCGCTTTTTTGTTCTTTAATTTCTTTTTCATTGCTTCAGCGCTTTTTCCAAATTGGATATCTGGTGCTGAAAATATAGGATGCTACTTTGGATGCGTCAGTTTATGTGTGGCATCGGATGTTAGTAAGCATAGCCAATATATTTAACAAGTATAAAATTAGTCTTAAAATACAACCTTGGGAAACTCCGAGGCGACTTAAAACCAGCTATATTACTTTTTAACAGCAATGGAAGATTTGGAGTAAGTTGTGCTTTAACATATGGTGTCAACAGATGTGCGGCAGGTTCTGTAAGGTTTGCGAGATCTTGGAATTTTGTTAGCAGCGAAAGGTGTGGCTATTAGTCACCGTGTTTTTTCATGCGACGCACATTGGGTTGAAATTGCTAAAAACGGCTTTTTATTCAGGCGTTAGAAATCATTTTTGAAAAAATTTTTAAACGCCAGGGGTGTTCGTTTGTCAGCTCGTATGAATATTTAATTTGCTTTGGAAGCTCCATTTTTAAAGATAAATGAATGAAATTTGGGCATTTTGGTTTTTTTTAGTAACTCAACATAGGAAAATTCAACGAAATCGGTAAATGATTTCGTATAGCCCCCATACAAAATTTTCCCGGAAATAGGCCATAATAATCTTTATTTATTAAAAAGTTTTTATTAATATAAATTTACATTTTATGTTTAATACTATTATATTCATATTTAGGTCCAATACCTGCTGTGGAAACACGCTAATTTTCTTTTTGTTATGTTTGCTCATATTACTAATAATAGGATCAGAGCTTATTAAAAATCTATCGAAAATATCTTCATTAGACTTTACACGACTGCATTTCCGTGAAAAATATTCTCTGTATGATTTAAAATCATTATTACGAGCTTCCTCCGATAACTGGCCAACAGGTAACAGTGCATGAGTAATAATCTGCGGACCATGTATTAAAAATTTATGTAAAGTGGGAGACATGTTTTACCATGGATATTTTTCGACAAAGTATTTTGCAGTCAATAAAGTAAATTTTTTAACATTAATCTGATGACCGCACGATACAGCAACTAAAATAGTATGTGAATTTTTGATTAGTTCAACGTCGATTTTTGTAATTTCTGCAGAAACTTCGGAATTTTGAAAAAAACGTCTGGCTGTATTTCCGTCATTTGAGTTTTCAAATCCTGGTTTTGGTTGGTCAACTATAAGTCCGGTTTTTTGTCTGAACTCGATCTGTATTTTTGATCTGGTTTCATTCCCTACATACATACATGATTAATGCAGTGAGAGTGTTACTAAGTATACACGAATTTTTCTTTTATGTTGAAATAGAAAACAATTTTTTTCCTTCTTATCGCAAAAAACCTGCAAAATGTTTTTATATGATTTGTAAGTAGACATATCATAGAAAATTCCAAAATTTTTTTTTACCCAAGCTTCCCCAAACCGGAGTTGAATTTCTATTTGAAAGTGAAAAATGATTGTTTTTTACACCAATTTTTAAAAAAATATTAAAAATATTTCTACAACAAAAATATTTAACTAAGATACATATTTGAGTTTCCAAATATGTTGAAGTTGAAGGTTCCATTGAAAAAATATATAAAAATAATATTAAAGAAAGAGTATACAATGAACTTGAAGGAATATACGTACAACATAAACACTTGTTACATAGTCGCCATTAAATAAACTGTGATATAAATTTAAGTTGTGTTTTTATACTATGTTCAATTTTAATTTAATGTTAAATGTAATATGTTAGATTACGTTTTAATGTAATTAATAATATTGTTTCTACTGTAAGTAAGTTTGTTATATCTAATGTAAGAGTGGTTTGATTGTATTGTTTTGTTTTTCTTAATTAAATAGATTCCCCTTGATAAAGTCAACAAGAAATTGACGAAACGTCGGGAAAATGTAATTAAATTATTGTTTTATTTACATTAAAGAAGTTAGGCTGGACTAGCTTATAAAGAAACAACGAAGATTAATTAACACTAGCCAATAAACAAATAAGAAAAAATATTATTTTTATGCTAGGAAAATACAAAAATTTAAATTAAAAAAAAAATTTTTTTCAGTTTTTACCACTGTTTTCAAAAACTTAAAAAAACTTCAACTTTGACAACGCACAACTCGAAAAGTAGATAACATAGCAAAATGAAAAAGATAATTAGTGATGCACAATTTTGTTTACTATAACCTGAAATAGATTACTTTTTCAAAATATGTATAAATTGTCAATTAAGAGCTCATAAAGCGCAGCCATTATTGGGAATTTCAACCCAACTTTCGACGGTTTTGTACAAAAAAATGAGACGATCTCAAGAGCTTATCGTGAATTTCGTCGCCACTTCAACACACGCCGAAATCAAAGAACATGAGGGACTCCGCAAACAACTCAAGCCTCTAAAAATGTGACAACTGTTAGACAACCCGATTTAAACAGAATTAGAGTCGCGGCCACAATTGATTTTCTCAAAGGCAATAAATTTTTTTTATTAGAAATTTTTTATAGGAAAACTATTGATTTATTAATTTTATCTAATCTTTTTCGTCCAATATTTTTTGAAAAACTTGATGAAAAACACAAAGCAGCATTTTGATTCCTCAAATGCAATTTTAACTACGTTTCGGAATAAAATTTTAGAATTGGGTTCAGCTACATTTAAATTTTTTTCTCTCGCATTTAAAATAAAGTCAACATTCTTAAAAATTTCTCAATAATCTGAACACAAAGTTCCTTCGTTAACTTTTACATGAAGTACCACAGTATATTTCGCCAAATTTTGAAAAATGTAATTTTCATTTCTCTTTTGGACAATGGGTAATTTCTGACCCCTACAAATACAACATAAGAGGGTTTATTATTCTAACAAAAATATTTTTCGATATATGTTGTATCTACATGCATTTAAATATTAACGACAATTTTTGTTAAAATCAGTTCAAAATTAGGGATGAATTGTGAATAAATTGGTAATTCCCCAAAATTAAAACTTTAGCCGCAAATGGGTACGGATCATGATTTCTTAATTAGTTCAAATTTTCACCATATGTATAATGCACTTGGGCTTTTAGAAAAATCCAAAATTAATTTTCAATTTTATTCTCAATGTATAAGTCTGTATGAAAATATTTGAAACCAAATAAATTTCAATATGACGAATTTGAGTTGAAATCTACAATATATGTATGTACATATTTTTATTTGTGACATTTGGTGACACACCCTAAAAATATTTTTTATTCAGTAGTAGAATACTGTTCATAAGATTTCCGGTTGAGTATTAAATATTTAAAAGTTTTGTGTAAATTAAAATTCATTGAATGCGTGGAAGTTTTCGTCTGGTTTTGTATTATTAATTAAAAAACTCTCAGTTTAAATTTTTCGGATATCATAATTATTTTAATGGTTCTTCACATTTCGTTAGCTAAAATGCAAAAACTAACAAAAATTAAACTTACAAGAGAAGCAAACAACTTTTTAAAATTAAACTAGTCTATATACTATACGTTCCAAGGCACATTCATCAGGTAACCTCACTAGGAAGGGGAAATATTAAGGCGAAATGTTTAAATTTTTTTTATATGTAGTTTGATAGTTCAACTTCCATTTAAGGAGAAAAATTGTAAGTTTAATTGTCAAAATCCATATAAAAAAATTGATTATTTTCGCTTTAATATTTCCCCTCAGTAGTGAGGCTACCTGATTAATATGCCTTGATACGTTCCTTTGTTTTTGTTTATGAAAGCGTCGTTTTTGAACAGAGAAGTGTAAAATTTTTTGATGACTCGTAATTTAATGGCATTCAACATAATCAATCCAAAACTCGATTTTGAATTTTTTGTTAGTTACGTCGTTTTGCTAACGAAATTATTATTAATTTTATGTCTTAATTATTATAGTTTTGAGTTCTTATTTTTAATTCTCTTGTATTTGATAATAATTAAATTAGTTGGGCGAATGTAAAAATATTTTTCTTTAACTATTTGTTTCTCCACTTTCTCTTGGAAATAAAATATTTTTGCGGAAAAAAGTATCCTATATTGGGATTAGGATACTTAGGTCCTCCTCACAAGATTTTGTTAAAATCCATCCGGTAGTTTTTACGTGATGCGAACGCAAAAGAAGAGCAGTAACTCGGAAATGAGGTTTTAAATAAAGGGTGTTTTTTATAGAGGTATAGAACTTTAAGTTGCAATAAAACAACAATGGATTATTCGATTGTCATGAATTTTATTTATCCGAAAGATAATCTTGTGGCATTACATTTTAAATATGATTTCTGGCATATGACCGCCACGGCTGGCGCGGATGTAATCCAATATGGACCTCCAATTTTCGATGACTTTTTCAAACATTTGTGGCCGTATATCGGCAATAACACGGCGAATGTTGTCTTCCAAATGGTTAAGCGTTTGTGGCTTATCCGCATAGACCAATGACTTTAGATAGCCCCACAGAAAGTAGTCTAGCGCTGTTAAATCACAAGATCTTGGAGGCCAATTCACAGATCCAAAAGGTGAAATTAGGCGGTCACCAAACGTGTCTTTCAATAAATCTATTGTGGCATGAGCTGTGTGACATGTTGCGCCGTCTTGTTGAAACCACATCTCCTGGACATCATGGTTATTCAATTCAGGAATGAAAAAGTTAGTATTCATGGCTCTATACCGATCACCATTGACTGTAACGTTCTGGCCACCATCGTTTTGGAAAAAGTACGGTCCAATGATTCCACCAGCCCATAAAGCCCACCAAGCAGTCATTTTTTCTGGATGTAAAGTGTTAAGTTAAAGTGCATAAAGAGCAATCTCCAATAATTTATTTTGATCAAGATTAAAATTGAATAAGTTCAGTTTTCAAAGTTATTCTTGTTGGTCACCTGTACAAGCCATAATATAAAGATAACCAAGGAACACTGTCATTATTCTAAAGAGCCCTTACATTGTGGTGTTCAATACACGACTGCTGAGTACGTTTCGCCTTGAATAAGGGACTCTGTAGATGTACAGGGACCCTGCAGATATAGGAAGAACACCTAAATAAATATAACGCGCTTAAAGCCGATATGGCTGCTTCAAGCAAGTCAGGTATTGAGTGGGCTGCATATGGCCCTAGCAGCAGCATCAAATCCATTTGACCATGTTATTTTATTGTCATCAGGTTATTTCGAATACCAAATTTCCGCCTACGAGAACTGATTAAAATAAAGTTTTTTATATTGGTTTATGTTGGCTCCCTGAATTCAAATATAATTAAAAAAATTATATCTCTTACAATTTTTTAGTTATACAGTTATCAAAATAGGAAAATATCGCTTATACAAAAGCGATCGAGGATGAAATACATTCTTATTCCAGTTCTATAAGCCCTAGAGAGTTAACTGAAAGCTAATTTTGAAGGGGATTGCATAAGCTTTTATTTGATACCAATCATAAAAGTAAATTTTTTTTTAGCAATTTTTTTATTAAATTTATAAAAATTGTCTTAAACATTTTTGAGGCAGTGTTTTTTTAATTTTTTTAGTTTACATACATATGATTTTTAATGTGGCGTGGTGAGTACACCATAAAAACTTAAAAAAATTTAAATATAAAACACTATTCTCAAAAAAGCGTAAGAGCGATATTTTTTCTATTTTTATAAAGTTATACTTAAAAAACTGTAAGATAATTTTTTTTAATTATTTTTCTATTTATAAATAAAAAAGTTTCAGTAAAATTTGAAGTAGTCATTTTGAGTGTCTTGTTGATTTGGGATAAAATTAGCCTATATACTCATCATCATGTGATAGAAAATTTAACCTTGATTTTATTGAAAATTTGAAAAATTTAATTTTATTTTTTCCTTTTTGTGGCTTAATGGCCAAAAACTAGCTCAGGGCTATAATATTATAAAATACTAGCTGTGCCCGCCACTTCGTCAGTATCCTTGCAAAATTTTGTTCGATTTTGCTTTGAAAACAATTCGCACCAAAGACCCTTACTTTACTGTATATAAAGGTTCTCATCCCTACTAAAATAACTGCCACCTTAAACTATGCATATCGGTTAGTGCTTCAGTTATGGTTTATGTACAAAGGGTTTTATCCTTACTAAAATAACTGCGTACTTTCACTGCTTTTTCTCCAATTTCTCTTGGAAATTATTACAATCCATCCAGTAGTTTTTACGTGAACACAGACATTCAGGAAATTAGTTACTGTGTTATTATATGTACAGATTTGTAATACTTAAAACCTAGAAATTAAGCAATTGGATTATTTGCGTTTAGTAAGTGTTAGTGAAGCAGTTCGATATTAAAAAATAAACAGCTGCATCAGCAAGCTCATCTAATGGGTTAGCTCATGAGCAAGTGGCCATACTCGAACACAAACTAGCTTACTGAACACATGCCTATTCATAGGAAACAAAACATCTGTATTATAAACGGAATGAACTGACCGAGCAAAACGGACTTTCTATACTAGTGAGCACCGTGTTTACTCGTCTCATGTTCGAAACACTCAGCGTGTTTTGTTTAATAGTTGTGTAGAACTATTGGATAAGGCTTAATGCTTTTAGCTTGCACTAGTGGTTTAAAGTGAACGTAAGTAATGTTTTTTTGTTTTATACTGTGTTTCTTGTTTGTCCACTCGAACTGTGTTGGTGTTTCGTGCTTCACTCATTGTTATTATGTTCAACATTGACTCATACTTATTCAACTTGCTTATGGAAACTGCAAACTCATCGCATTTAGCTCGCTGGTCTTGGCTGCTTATTTTTATCCACTCATCATTACTCGTTTGCATGGAACAGACATGAATTCAATGAAATATTATAATGAGCGTCTTATGCGCAAGTCTATGCCTAAATTTCGCTCATTGGTAAAACCACCGTGAAGTACGAGCAAAACGCTAAGTACTGACGTTAAATTTTGACCGCTTTTGTCCCTTTCTCTGCGCGCGGTCACATATGTACATACATATATACATAAAACTTCATGTACAATTAAAATTTATCAAATAATGAGTCCATATTTCATATGAACAGTTCCGATTTCGATTTAAAATTCAACTTTTAAACTTTATTAAAAAATAATTCACAATTCGTAACCAGTTCTTTATATACCCGCATATGTATGTACATGTATACATACATGCGTATGTATGTACATCCACGTTAATTATTTTTACCATTAACAAGTAAGATTCGAGGTTAACGGATTTTAAAGCTTTTGTTCGTGAAACAAAATAAATATTTGTGAAATGGATACATTTATATGTACATACATAAGTATGTATGTATGTATGTATGTATGTATGTATGTATGTATGTATGTATGTATGCACATATGTAAGTAAAATTACCATATATGTTTTGAAATTTCTATAAAGATGAAAATGTTTACATACATAAGTAGATATGTACATATAAGCTAGTGTAAATTTTCATTACGAATACATACTTCATTGCAAATTAAAAATTTTTAATACAACTTTAAATGAATTAACAAACCTATTAGTACAAACCAGGGATGGTAATTTAAAATTTCAAAATGTACCAGCCTGCTTTTAAAATTGTTCTTTTCGAACGGAAATTGTACTAAATAAATTTTGTTTGTGAATTTAAATTTTAAATCAACAATTTTATTCATCTGTGTGCATGGACACGGCATTAATACCGGATAGAAGAGATTTGTGAAATCCCAACCTAAGTATGCAAAAGTTTAAACTAAAAGGTTGCCCGGTATATCGTCCTTTTATACCCTGGATCGTCCTTTTATAACTGGATAATTTAAATATTTTCTTCAATTGTAATTGTGATTATAGTAAGGAACCCAGACAAGGTTTTATTCGCTATTTTCGTTAAATTCATCATTATTTTGATTTTTTTAATTTTATATCTTAACGATTCAAATCGAAGTCTATGATAGTTTTCCTATTTTCGTCACAGGCAATACAAAGACACCGTTATGCTGGAATTTTTCGCTTAAAAGTTGTGTTTTTGTGTAATAACAAATGATAAAAGTTAAGTTTTTTAACGTAAAAATAAAGTGTGTTGAAGTTCCAAATATCAAAATAACAACAATAGAAATTTAAACGTAAAGCTAGCAAAACTTTTAAATTGTACCGAATTAGTCATTGGTGTACCATTGTACTTTTCAAGTTTAAAATGTACCAAAAAAAGTACAATTGTACCAACTTTACCAACCCTGGTACAAACATAGGAATTTACATATCGTAAATAAACGATACGTAATATGTACATACATACATACCTATGTATGTCTGTTTGTGAAATATATGTATGTGAGTTATTTTTAATTTAATGAATATACATACATATGTATGTATTAATTTAGATACATTGTTTAGCAGTTTTTAGTCATTGTTAGTTACATCCATACATACTTACATACATATGTCGCCGGTACATTTGGGATCAAATCGCAAGATCAAGTGTTTTAATTAAAATGAGAAAATGAAAGGGAAATAGAGTAAAAAATGCTTTAACAAGAAATTTGTCAAATAGGATGTACAGATGTATGTTTGTATGTATGTACATATATTTTTTGGTATTTCAAGAGCGCGTGGCACTTCCTATACAAAGTAAATATGTATCATCGTGTTACTTGGGAACTATAATAGGTAAAACCAGACAATATTGTGCAAGTAGCTCTCTTATTAATGTATATAATGTAGAACACTGGCTGGATAAGAATAGTGAGTGTGGTATCTCTCATACAAATTTAAAAATTACTACCGTGTACCTAGAGAACTATAACTTAGGTAAACTCATGAAATTTTGTATCTATATAAATATGTATAAATGCTGTCCGTTGCTAAGCGCATAACTTGACAACGGCTTGACCGATTTCGCTAATTTTTTTGTTAAATCTTTATTGTAACTCAACAGGTTTTTATGGAAAGAAAACTGAACACGCCCACATTTACGCCCACTTTTTAAGTAGCTAGGTAGATCTTTGAAATTTTTCACAAGTAACGCCCTTATTAATATATATTGTTGCGCAAAACTCAGGCTGGATTGTAATAGTGGGCGTGGTACCTCCCATACAAAGTGAACAATTATGACCGTGTAGCTGGAGAACTACAATAGGTAGAGTCTTGAAACTTTGCACAAGTAACCCTCATACTAATATGCAAAGTCTAACAGAAAACAGACTGGATTGGAAACATGGGCGTGACAATCCCCATACAAAGAAAAAAAAGTTATCGTGTAATTAGAGAACTAGAATAGAAAGACTTGAAGTTTTGTATGATAAACTCCGTGTATTGCCGCAAAAAAAATTAACTAGATTGGAAGACTAGATATGGTAACTCCCATACTATAATAGGCAAGGTTTTAAAATTATATACGATTTAATCCCGCCAAAAAACTAATTGGGTTGGAATAGTGGGCGTCGTGCCTGGTATACAAAGACAAAAATTATTATCGTGAACCTATCAAACTATAAAAGATAATGGGTTGAAAATTTGTACTCTAAAAATAACGTCCTAATCACCAAGATATTACTTGAAGTTATATCTTGGTGATTAAGAGGGGAGGGTCGGGTACCCTCCATACAAAATGATTATCCTATATCTAGATAACTCCAATAGTAAAACTATCTAAATTTGTTATTTGGTTCTACGTACGTTCTCGAGTTTAAGGTTGGCCATACCTTTATTTGAATGTGTTCATTTTATTTTTTTATTTATCTGTTACTTACGACAAACATTTGAAATTAAATTACATTGTAGGTAATAACTCTACAAAACCTAACTTTAGTGTGCCAACTGCAGCCTAATTTTTAATTCCTAAATACAAAAAAAAAAAATATATATATTTTCTTTAATAAATATGGTAGTATTCAAGACATTATTTAGCATAGGATTTAGAATGCACGTGCATTTATTGCTATTATTTTTAAATACACATAAAATAGGTTAAAACCACAATTATTTGTTATCCAGTTAATTCTGTTTATTTAAATACTTTTCTGACAACTCTGTTTATCTTCTTGACATTAACTTGCTGCAATGGTAAAAAACAAACCAAAATGTCTTGCTTTGCCGTTTTTCCGAAACTAGATTCCATGATTGTGACTTTGAAGTATTCGAGTAGCTCGCTCATTTCTTATGCCTTAACTTAATCCAACATGCATTGGTTGAGGTCAATACTCCCAATGATTAACCCAGCCACGAGGATTTATGCCAGATATTCCAAAATGTTTGGCAAAACAAGAGTAGAGATATCTGTATAAGTGGAACTAAACAATTTGAGGTTATAAAATAAAAATGCTATGAACTAAAATAAATAATTTTTTAAAGTCAACAAAGTTGATCATATTGTGGGAAAATTTTTTTTAATTGTTCTTAGTAAAAAGTTAATTAAGTACTTTTTTAATATGCTATTTACATATGTATTAAAGTAATGGGTGATTTTTTTGAGGTTAGGATTTTCATGCATTAGTATTTGACAGATCACGTGAGATTTCAGACATGGTGCCAAAGAGAAAGATGCTCAGTATGCTTTGACATTTCATCGTGAATAGACTTACTAACGAGCAACGCTTGCAAATCATTGAATTTTATTACCAAAATCAGTGTTCGGTTCGAAATGTGAAAATCCGCTTTTTTATCGACAAATTTTGTTCAGCGATGAGGCTCATTTCTGGTTGAATGGCTACGTAAATAAGCAAAATTGCCGCATTTGGAGTGAAGAGCAACCAGAAGCCGTTCAAGAACTGCCCATGCATCCCGAAAAATGCACTGTTTGGTGTGGTTTGTACGCTGGTGGAATCATTGGACCGTATTTTTTCAAAGATGCTGTTGGACGCAACGTTACGGTGAATGGCGATCGCTATCGTTCGATGCTAACAAACTTTTTGTTGCCAAAAATGGAACAACTGAACTTGGTTGACATGTGGTTTCAACAAGATGGCGCTACATGCCACACAGCTCGCGATTCTATGGCCATTTTGAGGGAAAACTTCGGAGAACAATTCATCTCAAGAAATGGACCGGTAAGTTGGCCACCAAGATCATGCGATTTGACGCCTTTAGACTATTTTTTGTGGGGCTACGTCAAGTCTAAAGTCTACAGAAATAAGCCAGCAACTATTCCAGCTTTGGAAGACAACATTTCCGAAGAAATTCGGGCTATTCCGGCCGAAATGCTCGAAAAAGTTGCCCAAAATTGGACTTTCCGAATGGACCACCTAAGACGCAGCCGCGGACAACATTTAAATGAAATTATCTTCAAAAAGTAAATGTCATGGACCAATCTAACGTTTCAAATAAAGAACCGATGAGATTTTGCAAATTTTATGCGTTTTTTTTAAAAAAAAAGTTCTCAAGCTCTTAAAAAATCACTCGTTATATTAATAACAGAACTTATTGAAATAAAAAGATTAGTTTTAACTGTTAAACGTTTAACCGATTAATTTTATTCGATTAACTTTTCGAATTATTTAGTAATGAATTATTTAAACACGGAGATTTTCACTCCATTTTTGTTTGTTTCTTAATCGTTTTAGATATGTGGCATATTATTGATTGTATTTGGCGCTTTGCTCTTCAGCAATATCCATACAGTTGAAGATTTTGCAGAGGCACTAAAATCCCAACAGGTGCCCATTACAATGATTGTTTTGGGCGTCGTTATTTTAATGATTTCATTCTTTGGATGTTGTGGTGCGATCAAAGAAAGTTATTGCATGTCAATGACCGTAAGTTTTAATAATAAATTTTATCTAAAGAAATATTTACAATTCTAATGAATTTTTGTTACCTAAAATTTAATTTTAGTACTCCATTTTGCTTTTTGTACTTATGATTGGTCAATTGGTTCTAGTAACATACATGTGGCTACAAAAGGATAAGTACTTAATCATTATGGGCGACATTGTCGAAAAGGCCTGGCAAAAGAGGACAACATCTGCCGATTATATGGATGCTATTCAGATAAGTGTATGTTGTTATTATAATCTAGTTCGAGGCTCTTTCCTTAAAAAGTCATCATCTTTTCCAAATCTATAGATGGAATGTTGTGGTCGCACCAGTTACATGGATTATAGTTTCAAAGGTTATTTCCCAACCTCGTGTTGTAAGAATGCACATGACTGCCGCTATGAAACTGTGTTTAAGAAGGGCTGCAAAGAAGCTTTTGTTGGATTCTGGGATAAAAATGCCGATATAATAAAATATGCTGGTTTAGTTATTGCTGCCATCGAGGTAAGTTTAATTAAAAAACGGCAAATTTATTTTTAAATCTACGATTGCATTAAAATTTACCATTCGTCCTTTCAAGCATTTTTAAACTTTTGCAGTGGCTAATTTAAGCGTATTCTAAAGTAACTCCAAAAAAAGTTTAAGTTTTATTTACATACATTCATACATACATATCGCACTTGTGCAATAGTGTATTAAATCAAAATTTTAATAGGTATTTTCAATTTGTACAAAAAATCTTCGACCAGAATTTATTACTATCTCTAACACTGCCTGGTGGTATGACTGCCTCGATTTCATCTACTTTTATATACTTGAACTTTCGTCGTAGAAATGTCTTTGTGAGAGATGGAATTTTATTTTTAAAAGTAATCATAGTACCATACTACGAGTATCTATCAAATGCTTGTTAAGGCCATGATTCACTATCATACTCAGTCGCACGATTTGTCAGAAATTGCATGTGTGCTCAAAAAGTATGATAGTGTGGATTAAAAGTGTATGTGTTGCAGACTTTTTGACAGTCTGTACGATTTGATAATCTTTTGAAAAAAATCATAAATCATGCGATCAGAGTTGCAAAATCTTGTTTTGTATGATAGTGTGGCATCGACAACGCCTTTTTGAAACGATTTTTTAAGTAGGGCAGAATTCTGTCAGATTTTTTTGTGTTTAAATCTTACGATTGTGTAGGATAGTGAATCCTGGCCTTTATATGTCAAGAAAAATCGATGTACAATAACATTTGTTTTCAAGAGCATCTATATTTATGACAGAATCCAAACCATGAGTTGTGGTTTGGCATAATACATATTTTAACTCTTTATAACTGGCAGCAATCTAAGTAAAAATTGTTTCTCAAATATTTTGAGAATATTACATACTACTAATGGGTGTATAGAATGCCATCTTCTTTAGAAGTCATAATAATTTCGGCACATTTTCATTGTGATGGGAAATGCTCCAATCTCAGATTGAAAATTAAAGTTAAAAATATTATACTTTTTAGAGTCCAGTTAGTTATAACGTTTGCTGTTATCAAATCATAGCTAGATGCTTTCTTTTTATCCAACATTTTATTTATTGTATCTACAATATTTTTGAACTAACAATAATTACTCATATCTTAAATCTAAGTCATTTGCGGGGCATTCCTCTGATGATCGGACAAGAGGAGAAATGTCCCTCCTTCTTAATCGAATGTAACCATGTTCATTTAGAATGTTACGGGTTAGCGAATTCGGATGAGTTTCAAGTTTTTTTAAATACCCTATTGAATGTTTCGCTATTTCTGCTTAAACTAATGGCACGTTTATATGTTTGTTCATGTTCGAGTTTTTTATATACCATGGAGCAACTGCAATCGTCCGTATAATCTTATTTTGGCTTTGGATTTTTTCTACATAGCTAACTGAGGCAGTGTCCCATAATGGAATCCCATAACACCAATTTGGTTTAAGGATTGACTTGTACAGTAGAAGTTTGCAATCTAAGCTGAGGGTAGAGTTTCTGCCGATTATCCAGTTAAATTGGGTTGCTTTTAAATTCATTTGTGTTAACTTTGATTCAATGTGAGTTTTTCAGGTAAGGTGCCGATGAAGATATATTCCTAGGTATTTTACATCTGAGAGCCGAGTATCATTTTCGAACTTCTACATGCTCTGCCACGGAGGTCTTTAGTGTCATACAATTTATAGCCATTGATAAAGCTACTTCTTATTAAGTGGGTCTCTGACATTAATTTGTTTATTTTTATGTTGGCGTAAGCGGTTTGGGTTTCAGAAACACATTTTAAACAGAGCTAATAAAACTGTGTAACGAATGCACTAATATCTCAATAAGTACTTCAACATGATTATTATAGTTAACAGATGGTAGGGTTCGGAAAACGGGAACATTTTTGCTAATTTCCCGGCAAACGGGAAATTTAAAATCATGAGCACTTCAAAGAAAATTCAGTGGTTCTTATTTTTAAATAAGCATTTCTTTGGCTATCACACGAATATTTGATCGTTATTGTGCTGAATATAAAAACAAGCTTTTTTATGTTTTATTAAAACTATGAATTTTTCCCGGGAATTCCCGGGAAATGTTCCGGGTGCAAATTTGGATTAGAATTAGTGGTCAATGTGGTTTTTTACTGGATTATTATTGGTTTTTAACATATCCGCGTATGAAACATGTTCGGTTGTTGATTGGGCATAATGGACATTTGGAGCACCCTTCAATTTTTAATTAAATACTTGCTATAGACGACTTAGCAATACATATTCTTTGTAAATTTATACTGTCTGTCTATACGGTTCAAAACATTTTCCATAATTTGAATTTTAAAACATTGACCCATCCGCTGATCGCATTTTAAAAGTGTCGAGAAATATAACCGATACTATCAATTAAGGAGGTTGGTGGAAAAACGTTTTTCGGTAAAACGTGTAAAATGATCCGTTATTTAATCTTCTTTGCAATGGTTTTCGTTTGATGTCAATATCTCATTTTTTGATACTTAACGATAAGAAGCTATGAAACAGTAATTTGATGGAAAAACGACCTCTGACACTGCTTCATATTATATTCAATACCGTTTAAGGCAAAATATCTACAAACAATCAGAGACTAAATTTATTAAAAAAAGCAGTTACAATCCAACAAATTTTAGATCATTTAAAAAAAAAATAGCAAGATTGACAAATCCATCCCAAAAAATGGTGATCGATTTAGAAGCTCAGAATAAAAAATTAACACATCAATATAGACTTTTATACTATGATATCCTAATTTTTTCATTTAAAACTTAATGTTTTTATTATGGTTTTTATTTTTTTTTTTTGATGAATTGTTATATTTTTATTTTAATAAAAACAATAAAAAATGGCAATTGTTTCTTTAAATGATCTTTTTTTAGCTAAAATTATTAATATCGAAACCAATTAAATAAAAATCAATAAAAATGTATCGTACCGGTCCCAATTGGCGACGCAAACCGGGGTATTATTTTATTAAATAAAAATCAATACGAATGTATCGTATACACCAATACCCGTGTTTGCGTTGCGTTTCACCAGTCCCAATTCGGTTTCGATAAATGATACAAAAAAATCTGGAGTGATCTACACTCAACTTTAACATAGATAATGAAAAGAGATATTTTTATGGATATATTACATAAGGAATAAAATTTCAAAGTATAATCGAATGAAAAAATAATCATTTTCGGTTTGTGGTCTCAAGTAAACTATCCCGGTCCCTGTTCCATAGCATCAGGCGACTACAACGCTAAACATACAATTTGGGGATCACGATTAATAACTCTAAAAGGTCGTGTTTTGTTAGACAAAATTTTAAAAATGCTTTTGAATGTTATCTTGAGTGACAACCCACCTATTGGCCTACTAATCTCAAGGGGTTGTCCACCTATTGGCCTACTGATCGACAAAAAATACCGGATGTTATTGATTTTGGCGTGTTTAAGATTATTTCAAGAGAAATTATTAAAGATAAAGCATTACTAGAATTATCCTCAGATCATTCAACAACCAACAAAATATCGTGTCACCAAAACCAGCACAAGCATAAATTGGTTGAAATATAGAAAATATCTCAGTACGAATTGTTTGGAAAACATACCGCCTCCATTATGAATTTCTGGTGGAGGGTGGGCAAGAAATGATACCGAAAAAGGTGATAACCTTTTTTGGTATCATTTGTTGATCATTTAAAAAACGTGTTTACTCCAATTGTCTCGACTGATTAGCTGAGCTGCCAACTATCGATGTTAGTGCGGCAGTTTCCCTAAGGCTTGAGCTTCGAGATATTGAAATGACAATAACTGATTTAAACTCCAAGAAAGCTCCTGGAATGGATAAAACCAGTAACAAGATATTATTTGAATTCCCCCTATAGCCCAAAAAAATATATATTTTTTTAATGCCATTTTACGTCTTGAGTACTTTCCTACAGAATGGAAGATTTCTTTGATTACTATGATACCTAAGGCTGGAAAAGACTACAGGAAGGTGTAGTACAGACCTATAAGTCTTTTTTCAAACATATGAAAGCTGTTTGAAAGAATATTAATTATTGAGTTCAACCCAATTCTGAGTGCGAAAGGATGTATTCCGAAATATTTGTGTCCAGAAAACAACATGGTACGATCCAACAAACACACAGAATAGTAAATGTAAATTAAAAGACCTTTGAAGAAAAAAAATACTGTTCTGCACTTTTTAGCGACGTTAACTGACAATTTAAAGCTGAACTTGCCCAAAAACTTCTATAAGCTCATAATTATTTAAGTTCATACTAAAAGAAGGAGATTTCTTAAACTCAGCTCATTAAAGCCGGAGTTCAACAAGGCATTATTCTGGAACCCATTTTATACTTGCTGTACACATCCGATATGCCAACTAGCAATCAAGTGCACTCATTAGCATTTGCTGATGATACAGCTTTTTAAGTATTCATGAAAGCGCCCAAGTAGCATCACAACATTTGCAAGACCACATAATAAATTTGGAAAAATGGTTAGAAAAATGGAGAATAAAGGTGAATGAACAAAAATTCACTCATATAACTTTCACTTGCGTAGGGACTCATGAGCCCCTATTCTCAAAAATAACCAAGCTTTTAGACGTCAAATACCTCGGTATACATATTGATAGTCGCCTTACTTGGAAAACCACATAGAATTCTAGTTAACACAATTGAAGTTAAAAGCTGTTCAACTAAACTGGCTTATTAGCAGAAACTTTAACCTTAGCTTAGATTGCAAACTTACAAGTACAGACGTGGAACATGATTAACGTGGGCACCTGCCGGTTAGGCCTAATCCCACGGTGATCTTTCCACCGAGTGAAATTTAAGCGTAGACTAGCTCCCCCATTGCTCTGTATAGCAACACTTCACGATGTGACGTTGCCGCCAGTATCGCAATTTATGTGTGATACAGCCACAATGAGTAGCAATTTATATAATATGGCAAGCCTAAAAGGCAAGCCTAGATACCATATTATAGCCTCTTGCTTAGGGGTTTGGAGACTATCCAAACTCCGTCTGTTGAGAGTGCAACAGCACACTTGATCTTGCACCATACCTACATTAATCGATCTTAAACCACATCTACCACATGTACCCCCGAAGGGCACCTCACCAACAACCGGTCACAGAGAGGATAGGCTCTCTGTGGGGCTACCGATTCCCTTGGTACCAGTCCTTTGAGCATTGGTCGGGCCTCGAAGACGACCCGTGCATTAAAACAACAGACCTTTTCTTCCAGATTTAGGTTCTAGGAACCCTAGCGTCTGGCGCCCCCGTGAGCACCGCGTCAAGGCATTTGAGAATGTACTGCAATGACAATTGGTACCCCCGGGGGAACTTAGTCGATCCTTAAACTAATTTGGTGTTATGAGATTCAATTATGGGGCACTGCCTCAGCTAGCAATGTTAAAAAAATCCAAAGGCGCCAAAATAAGATTCTACGAATGATCACAGTTGCTCCCTGGTATATCAAAAACTCTAATATGCACAAAGATCTAAACGTGCCAACAGTTAAATCAGAAATAGTGAAACATGCGGTAACGTATTTGAAGAAGCTTGAAACTCATCCAAATCCTTTGGAGCGTAATATTCTCAATACTTCTGGTCACATTCGACTAAAAAGAAGAGGTACTGCTTTTCTTTGCCATACATTAAAGGGGTGACCCGTAAATGATTTGAACAATCGTGAAACATACATTATTTTTGTCTAGCACTGGCTGGATATGAGTAATTATTGTTAGTTCAAATATATTGAAGATACAACAAAGAAAATATGAAAAATAAAAGTAAAAGTAAACAACCGCTTGCTCCTTCCCGATTATGCTCAAAAATTATACAGTTTTCATCTCCATATACCAAAGATACATGCTGAATTTTATTTTGATATGTTAATGGTATGACCTGTAGGGGGTTCAGCAAATTGGGGTGTCAAGTAAACTACCCCTTGCCCCCTGCCGTATTTGTTCAAAAATTATACAGCTCTTCATCCTTATATACCAAAGGTACTTGCTGAATTTTTTTTTCTTATGTCAAACAGTATGCCATTAGAGCCTTCACATAAATAGTGGCATACCCAACAGACATCTTCGCGAAAATAGTCAAAATGGATTCAGGAGACTTCAAAAAGTATAAATCCATCGAAATCCCGACATCGATTTTTTTCACCTATACTGTGTATGGTAAAGTAAAAAGAGAATAACGGTATCGATACCGTTATTCTTTTCGTGACTTAAACACTCCGAACGAAGTTCGCTTGTATACCAATGTACATTTGTTAGTTAAATTCAAAGATAAATTGATCCTAGTTTAAAAAATGAGAGTAAAAATCATACTACTTATAAATAGAGTTAAATGAAAACAGCTGTTTTGAGTTTTTTCCATTGTTTAATAAAATATCAGTGATACCAGCTGAAGATTTTTTGAGCCAATAATTACATTTTACCCCCGTCTAAATTAGCTATCATATTGCTCTTAACAAAAGTCAACCTTCATATAAAAAAAGTATGTATTATAAATAATGTTTTTTATATGAAGTTTGGCTTTTGTTATGACAAGATGATGGCTAATGTAAACTAAACGGAGGTTATGAGTGATCATTTCAACCGCCTTTTAGTAATCCTGTTTGTCCGACAAAATTTTGTACATGCTTTTTTGTTTTGATTGAAAAAATAGTGAAAATTCAAATTGTGAAATTCAAATTATAAGAAAAAGTTGTTTGCATTTTTAGACTTTACCAAAATTATAAAAAAGTATATAATAAAATACATATTAAATTATACTTCTTTTTTCATTTCAGTTTGCTGGCTTCGTTTTCGCCTGTTGTTTGGCAAATAATATTCGCAACTATAAACGTCGTTCAGCCTACTAAGTTATAAGAAGATAAAATATTTAAGTAAAATCTTTTCAAACGAATTACAAGAGGCATCTAAAACTAGTTTTAAGTTTTAAACAAATATTTCAAACCGTCTACATACATACTTCCATATACGAGTATAGTTAATTTTTCGAATATTTTTACAATTCTGTAATCTCTATATATTTTTATATGTTTTTTGCAATCCTTATTATTGTATTTTAATGAATCTTTTTACAAACAAGTATTTTATACTATGACAGTACGTGTACTAATTTAAAGTGTACAAATTAATGATAATTAATAATTATAAATATTATATGATGTATGAATTTTGTTAATCAATAAAGTAACCAAAACTACAAAACCCAAATTGCTCATTTTAGTGGATCCGAGTTTTATAAACTTTTTTTGTGTGGAATTAATAATTTATAATTTATATTCTTTAATAATTAATTAATTAATACAATGAAATTTATTTTATAATCAAGCTTAAGTTCGTTTTTATTCTCTCTAAGAAAGAATTAATTAAATTACAAATTAGGTGATAATATTAATGAAAAATTGGGAAAATTAAATTTTTAGACACCAGCACGAGTGGAATGCACATTTTCTATACAGCCACGTCCGTCATCAGCACTTCTTGTATCTAATCTACTTAGGGTAGTGTTTTAGTTGTAAGCATCATCTATTTAACCAACCAAATTGAGATAAAGGAATACGAGAAAACTTGTATTCAATTATCAATCGTTAGTTGGTGAGAACGAAGTCTACCACTACCTTAAGCTTCCCTCTTGTTGAATATTTTTCCTTTAATATTCACCTATATTTTGTTGTTCCTTCAGCGAACCTTCGGTTAGCAATGAAGTTACTTTTTGTTTATTTGTTTTACTTCCAACATTCGTTTTTAGTTAACACTAATCTAGTATCCAAGGCGAATTCATGTTTATTCTGCCATGTCTAGTATCAAACCAAACTTTGTTGAGTAAACAGGATTGCGCGGTGCTTTGCGATTTTTAATTTTGAAAATTTTGGCTGTCTAGAAAATGTGCATTCCACGCGTGCTGGTGTCTAAAAATTAAATTTTCCCAATTTTTCTTTAATATTATCACCTAATTTGTAATTTAATTAATTCTTTCTTAGAGAGAATAAAAACGAACTTAAGCTTGATTATAAATTTCATTGTATGTAATACATAAAACAGTTCGACTAATAATAATTAAAAATTTTTCAAAAATAATTAATTAATGCTATACTAACTTAATGTTATACTGTTCTAAGAATTGCTCTTCGATCTATACCCTCATATATAAGGTATCAACTCAATAATTTTACCAGCTTTTTTATGGAATTCGAGCAGAGGCAAACGCTACATCAATCAGTCTAACAGTGCTATAAATCGTGTGAGTTTTTATAGCACTCCACCAAGAGTTTAAAAACAATAAAAATATATATATGTACAGTTGTCCTAGAAAGTGAGTGCTCAACCTTAATTTTTTTTTTTAAATCACATTTTGAATCAAAATGAAACATGATTTTTAATAGCTTATATTGTTTTTAATAGCTTATATTAACTTTGTTAAAATTATAAATTTACAAATTTAATTTCTTTTTAAAACTTAGATTTAGAAAATAAAAATAGTACTGAATTCTACCTTCAATAAGTGAGTGCTCACCACCAAAAAATTCATGTTTCCGAAAAAAATAGTGGGCTATTTTGGAAAAAATCTTTTCAAAATTTAAAGATAAACTCCAAAATTTATTTTAGAAACAGTTGTTTTAAGAAGTGGTACGATTTTGTATTAATTTATCAATATGGCTGCAAAACATAAAGAAAACACTGAATATGAGCGAAAAATTATCAGAAATTTAAGAAAAGGTAACCATTCCTTTCGAAAAATTGGACGAATGGTTACAAGACTTTACTCCCCCATAAAAAATTTTCGGGAAATACAATAAAACTAAAAAACTCATCAATGAGCCAAGATGCGGATGACTTAAAGCACTTTTTCATGGTGAGAAAAGATCACGTCTTCGTGAAATAAAGACAATTTCAGAAATTTCTACAACAGAATTGACAAAAAATTGCAATAAAAACTTTAACAATAGCGTATGTCCAAATACAGTCCGAAGTGTGTTTCATGAAGCTGGTTGTAATAGTCGTGTTGCCTGTGGAAAACATATAAAAGTGAAATTAACAAGACCAAGCTATTTGAATATGTCAAGGAACATTAACATTAGCTAATAGGCTTTTGGAATAGAGTAATTTTTACGGATGAAAGCAAATTTAACATCCATGACAAAGCTGGAAGGTGTATAGGGTGAAGAAATCCAAGTGAAGAGTTTGGCCTACACTCAACTTTACCATACCAAATGGAAACAGATATTCTTAGATATATTAGATAAAGAATAAAAGTTCAAAGTATATTCGAATCGAAAAATTAATTATTTTCGGTTTGGGGTGTTAGGTAAATTACCCCTTGACTTGACCCTTCCCGATTATGGCCAAAATTATACAGCTCTTCATATCCATAAACCAAAGGCACATACTGAATTTCATTTTGATATGTCATACGGTATGACTTGTAGAGCGTTTACAACATTTGGGAGTAATTAAACTACCCCTTTCCCCTTCCCGATTATGCCCAAAATTTATACAGTTCTTTATCTCCATAAACCAAAGGTACATACTAAATTTCGTTTTATTATATCATACGGTATGACCTGTAGAGCTTTCACAAAATCTGGGGGTCCCGATTATGCCCAAAAACTATACAGCTCATCATCTTCATATACCAAGGGCACATACTAAATTTCATTTTGATATGTCAAACCGTATCACCTGTACAAACTCCACAAAAATAGTGGCATACGCACCCACCCACAGACATCATCGCCAAAATAGCCAAAATGGATTCAGGAGACCTCAAAAAGTATAAATCCGTTAAAATTCCGATCTCGATTTTTTTCATGATTACTATCTATACTTTACCTTATACTACGTATGGTAAAGTAAAAATATGTGTTCAACATTTAAAAATGGGGGTGGGTTAGTGCTACTGAGGGGATATATAAGCGCTGCTGGGGTTGGATATTTACATGTATAGTTGATGGAATAATGGACCATAAAAAAATATATTTTTTTAAAAACCACTTCTAGTCCAGCGCCCAAAATATGCTAGTTTCTGGTAACTTTAGAGTTATACAGGATCGACTCGAAGCACACAGCGCATAATGAAAAGTTATAGCATTTATATAATACCCTAAAATGGATGGAAACTCCTCCTGAACCCGTGGATATTAACCCCATAGAAAATCTATGTGATAATTTAGACAGAAAGATTAGAGAAAATCTAATAAGAAACAGAGATGAGTCAAATAACGCTCTACACGAATAATGGTCGAAAATTCCGCACGAAGTTACCCAAAATTTGGTTAATTCTATTCCAAGATGATTTAAAGCCATAATTAAGAACAAGAGATCTCATACCAAGTATAAAACCCCCGTCTTCTTTTGCTATAAACATATCTTAACAAAAGTCAAACTTGATATAAAAAAACATTTTTAATACTGTTTTTTATATAAAGTTTGACTTTTGTTAAGACATGTTAATGCCTAAACCCCCGTCTCCATTAGACATTAACATGCGTTAACAAAAGTCAAACGTAATATAAAACAAGTAAAAGCGCTATATTCGGCCGTGCCGAATCTTTTATACCCTTCACCACGGTGATTTTATTTATACAGAAATGTATCTATATGTATATATATATTTATGTAAAAATATATACATATGTATATATATCTATATATATATATATAAATAAGTGTACACTTTGATGTCACCACTAACTGCGGAAACGGGTCGACCGATTTCAGCCAAAATTTCAGGATGGTCTGTAGGTGGTTTGTGTGAAGTTTGCACGAAATCGGCTCAGTGGTTCTGGAGATAGGGCATTTACATTTTCCTATATATTCCAATACAAATATCATCAAAATACCCTCAATTTTCCATATTATGATTTTTTGTTGTCACTTAAAAAGTTACCAAACCATGTATCGTAATGTCTTATGTGTATAATGACATTCGGTCTTTCTAATTGGAATTTTGAGCTGAATCTTTTCATTCGTTACTGCGATCGTAATTTTATTTGTGTGCAGACCATTCGATTTTTCACTTAAAATACACCTGCATTGTATCATAGGTATTTGGTACTTTTTTCTTTACCTTTCCTTCACCTCCTCGATTGGTTGAACCCGAATTTTGATGCTGTTGTTGAGATGTATGCAAATGGTTTGTGGCGAAACTATAATTGTTTCTCCTCTGTTGAGAGTGAACCTACCGGTTGGACAAAACTGAAAAAGGTTATATATATATATATATATATATATA